>JAZGLO010003905.1:0-430000 GCA_036873155.1 Biomphalaria sudanica | reverse complement strand
TGCTCAGAGCGCTTTGGTCCAATCTCATTTGTGGACAAGTGGGGGGGGGAGCTGGTTTTCCGTGCTGCCTTTAGGCGCTCAGTAAACACAACTCTGCCCGAGTCGGGTGTCGAACCTCGAGCCCCCTTCTAGGTAGCCAAGCCAAGCTAATCTCAAGCGTACTTAGCCTCTCGACCACACTTCCCACAATACATGATGGGCCGCAACGCTCCAGCTGAAAGTCTTAAGCTCGTGAAATCTCGTTTTGTGTTGTGAGTCATTGATCCTTTATTTTCAATCTGTTCATGCAGTTTAATATTTAAAGTCGAACACTATACTAACAAGTATGTAACACGTAACGGGATATTCAAAGCGAAGATCCAACTTTGAGTTTCAGAAAAATGTGTCACGTTTTAATAAAATTTTGAAAGCAAGTGGTAATATTATAATCATGTGTAACTGTATGGTTGTGTGTTTGTTAATGTCTACATAAAGAATATGTGTTACATTGTCGAATTGAATATTCGGGTTGAGTGCATTTCAGTTTTAATAAAAATTCTAGTGATACAATGTTCTTGCATAACAAATTGACTTCAAAAATTAATTAATTTCAAAATTGAATTTTAATTTTTTTACAAGTTAAGAATATTACTTTCAAATTTAATATTAGTACATCGTAGCCCTGCCCTGGTAGGGTTCAAACCAGGGACCATAGAGACGATGGTCCAGAGCGCATACCACACGACCAGGCAGATTATTTGTTTGGATTGAGTGTGATTCACTTATCAAAATAAATTCCACTGGCTTTCTGTCCTTTTATGATATGCATTGACGTCGAAATAAATAAAGCGTACACAAGTGTTCTTATCTTATCAATTACAGACGTTTCTTTCAAAGAGAAGGAAATGAAGTCCTCCGAGTATCCATGAGTTAATCTAGTCATGTTAATTAGAGACTTTTAACTCTGTTAAGTCATTAGTTTTCCAGGCTGATTCATGCAACCCATTTAGAAATAAAAACCCATATTAACCCATATATCCACTAAGAATAATGTGACGGGATACAAATAGTACTGAAAAAAAATGTAATGACAGTACTGATATATTTCCCGGGCTAGTAGGACAATAGTTTTGAAGTCCTGACATTTTCAATAGTCTATTGCAGCACAACATTTTTTAACAACTTTTTCTTGTTGAGATTTTCGACATTTTGTAAGGTTTTCGTAAGAGATAAATATTTGGTACACTACAAGAGTACATCCACTTGTCCTTTTCAAAAGCTATAAGGCTTAGGTCAATATTTCTTTGTATCCTATTTGTTTTCATTCAACGTATACTGGGAGACCAAACAAACAAACAAAGAACTCCCTCAAACAAGTTCCTGGAACGTAAATGAATAATACAAATATTTTCAAAGTGAATCTGTTATCTTGAAGATTCAATCATGTCTGAAAAGATCCATGCTTTTGAAAAGATCTAGACTTGATTGTAAAGATCCATGCTTTTGAAAAGATCTAGACTTGATTGTAAAGATCCATGCTTTTGAAAAGATCTAGACTTGATTGTAAAGATCCATGCCACTGAAAAAAATCCAACCGTAACTGAAAGCACACCTGCCTTGTATTAAAAATACAACCAAGTTTGAAAAGATTCTAAAATTAACCAGGGATATTTGAAAAGATCAATGCCTCTGAAAATATCTAACCATATTTGAAAAGATCTATGGTTCTGAAAAGATCCATCCATATTTGAAAAAAGATCTATGGTTCTGAAAAAATCCAACCATGTTTGAAAAGATCCAACCATGTTTGAAAAGATTTATAGTTCTGAAAAGATCCCCCCATGTTTGCGAATATCTATGGTTCTGAAAAGATCCAAACATGTTTGAGAAGATCTATGGTTCTGAAAATATCCAAACATGTTTGAGAAGATCTATGGTTCTGAAAAGATCCAGCCATGTTTGAGAAGATCTATGGTTCTGAAAAGATCCAACCATGTTTGAGAAGATCTATGGTTCTCGTATAATCCAGACATTTAAACTAAAGCTTTAAAATTAGCCACATTATTAATCACAGCTCAATTGCAAGAGCGCAGAAAACAAGTCAGTAGGGAAGTCATGCAATGAAGTAGATCTTGAAAACAAGTTAATTGGTAAATATTTTAAATGTCTTACTGCATCAACAGGAGACTCTAGACAGAGGTTGAGCAACTAGAAACAGGAGATGGCGCAGTTGTCTCTCTTCCTTATTTCCAAGGAGCCATACTTTGTTTCAAAAGGAAAATAGAAAAAAAACAAAGCTAAATCCATAACGCCTTCGATATTGCTTGTTTTATATGAACATATTATTTCTGACTAGACGAAAGACTTTTAAATTCTCATATAATTATGACGGACCAAAGATCTGTATATGTTCATATACTCTCGGACTTGACCAAAGATTTGTACATGGTAATTTAAATCTATGTCCTTACCTGCGATCTGCAAATGGTTTAAAATCTCTGACCGGGCCAAAGATCTCAATTATGGCCATAAAATCTCAAACCAGACAAAACATCTTCTCAACAGTTACATTTACAACAGTGCTGAAACTGTAGGTTTTGTGGAGGAAGCTGTGTACGTCTATTTGCTGCAATGAATATTTTAAAGGAATGACTAGCCCTGACAAAGCGGGTGCTTTGATTAAAATACCCAATATAAAGAGTCACATCGTGTAACACAATGAAAATTAAAAACCCAGTAAAAATCAAACAATGACCAGGAGGCTGAGTGGTAAAGCGCTTGGCTTCCGAACCGGGTTCCAGGGTTCGATTCCTGGTGAAGACTGGGATTTTTAATTTCTGATCTTTGATCGTCTCTTTGTGTACTCAGCTCTAATGGGGACCTGACATTAGTTGGGGGAAAGTAAAAGGCGGTTGGTCGTTGTGCTGGCCACATGACACCCTCGTTAATCGTAGGCCACAGACACAGATGACCTTCACATCATCTGCCCTATACACCAAAAGGTCTGAAAGGCTTTTTTTTTTACACATTGGTCATGATCAAAGATTGATATTGCACTATTTTATCTTGAAGGCTGACATGGCAGTTATTTAAAGATAGCTATATTTCTGAAGTAAGCATAACTAATGTATGTGTAGAATTCACACTACAATCAACCTTAAAACATTTTAATAGAAGTATACTGGTATCTCTCCTTAGCTTAATGAAACTATGAGAAAACACAGCAACAAGTAATATTTGAAAGTTACTACTCTATTGACTGTAACATTTGGACATCATGGCGTGTGTAGATACGAATAAAAGCCAGACTTCCACTTGCATTATTTCGTTGACACTAGACATTGTCCAGAAACCATATTCAGACTAGCCACCGCTGGGCATTCCACTCGGAAACAATAAGTCTTGATTACATCAGATCTACGTAGCGTCAGTTTAGACCAGTCGAATTCAGCGCTGGATAAGAAATAATTTAAGAAGGGAAGAAAATTACTCGTGGGAAGAAAGTAAATAACAACAGACATCATTTGATGCTCTATTCAGTTGCCAAACTTTTCCCCTTTTTTTTGTTGTTGTCTACTTTCGTTTTAACGTTAAGCTCTGTATGGCTCTAATTACCACATAGACATTTGGCTTCTGAAGGCTGGCTCGGACCAAGAAAGTTGAGGCCCTGTGCAAATTGCAAATGGCGGCCATATTATTGACCACTTATATCTTAATAGTGAGAGTCGTTAAAAAAAAGTGTTCATGTCTCTTTGAGGCCACTTCTAGACTTGAGATGTTTCTTGGTGATTTTCAAATAGACCTTTTTGATAGATAAACTAAGGCGAACAAAGAAAGGTTTGCTGAACAAGGCCTGGTGTCCGGTAATTGTAGGTCATACACACAATTTACAAGAGAAAACGTGAATCAGAAGCGGCCAATGAAGTAGAGAATGTTTAGACACAGTTTACTAGGGCACCACCTTTGAAAGTAATGGAAACAGAATTGGCAATCTTGAATTTTAAATTTGGTTCTTAAACATATTGAAAGTAATAGAAACGGAATTGACCATACTGAATTTTAATTTGGGTTCTTAGGCATATTTTATTCTCAGGGCATGGCCTCTAATTGTTTTCAGGGACCCCACTCTATGCGAACCTTTCGACTCTTTTCTAACACGTACAAATCCCACTGAAGTTCAATTTAAACAATTTAAGTATTTACAAATTCGCCTTCTGTGTTTCTCTCTGGAACACCTTTTTATTCTAAACACCCCCACCCCTCACCTCTCTGATATTATCTTACACGATATCTTACAACATTGAGATAATATGTATATATAAAACGAGGGGGAACTGACCTATCTTCAGATGTATCCAAAAGCCTATGGACGTCAATTATACGCGACTTTTTTTGGGCAGATGGCCATCTAGTGTTCACAGATAAGGTTGAAGACAAGGCTTATCGCTCTGACGTATAGAGTTGAAGGTAATAAGCGTTTATCAACATCCTTCTGTAAAACGTGAACACTCTGGCGGGCGAAGAACTCTTCGATACTGTGAAGGGACGAAAGCTGAGCTGGTTTGGTCATAGTGTATGACATGACTCACTATTAAAAGTCATTCTTCAAGGTACAGTGGAAGGAGCACGAAGAAAGGGTCATCCAAAGAAAAGCTGGATGGACAACGTAAAACAATGTAACTGTCACTCTTTAGATATCCTTCAGGTGCTGACTGAGAAAATTGGAGGGCTTTGGTCACGTGAACTGTCCCAGCACGCCTTAAGCTTGAGACCATTGTTACATACCGGCGTGCAGACGCAAGAGAGAGGGGGAGCCTGCTTAATAATGGATAACTCTTACATCTAGAAGCGGTAGCGACATGTTGAAATATTTTCAAAACTCTTATTGATGTCAAGAAATTGTTTTAAAAAATAATATTTATAAAAAAAAATAATTCTAAAAACATTAAAATTATTTATAAAGAGTAACTAAGTTCGACATAATTAGTTAAAATTATCTTCAGGTAAATTATAGATGAAAATCTCATCTTATCTTATAAGACATTTCATTTCAATTATCAGTCTTATCTTATCTTATAGCACATTACATTGGGGTTATCAAGTACTAGCCTAAACCTTCTGCACGATGGCAGGCTTTGAACTCTGGACCATCGTGTCAAACCTATGCGCATGGATTTCGGCCATGCGGTCATCATACCTCGTATGTTTAAAATATTGAATTCATTCTACTACCCACCTATATATCCGGTTATAAAGAAATCAAAATAGAAGTAGGCCTTTCTAAAATATAATAGAGTTCCCTGTCTCCAGTGAATAACATTAGAAAAATAATGTTAATCTGATTATATTTTACGCTATAAAAATGTTTCTGGGTTGAATATATTACCTGCCACCGTTTATTTTTCTTCGGTCTGATAGAACTACATACGCAATAGTTAGGCTCGCCCCCTGACATCCACATAATTCTGAAGTCCACTTATAAAATACGCCCATGTTGCCAAACGGGTCTGACCTATATATATATATATATATATATATATATATATATATATATATATATATATATATATATATAATTATACAAAGCACTGACCTATGAGAAATAATACAGAGCACTGACTTATGTATATTTACATTTTACATTGACGGTAATGTGATGATATGGGGGTGTAGCTATCCTGATTTGGCCTCTACCGGTTATATGGGTTTTTTTTTTAGTCAAAAAGATTTTTTATCGTTTAATTTGGTAGAGCAAATTTGTATTCACATTCGTATATTTTTAAATGCTTTAATTTGAAATGCTTCTGAGCATCCTATTTATATCACGTCTCTCTCTCTCTCTCTCTCTCTATTTCTCTCTAAACGAATGCTATTTCTAACAAATAATGTTCATGATGACCTCTAAATGAGCAGATTGGTGGCGCCAGTGTTACGTCTATATGACAGGCACAGACAACTCTCGTAAGAATAGTGACGTCATTGATTATACAACAAACAAATGTTTCTTCTTTGTTTTCGCTTGTTTCACATTTACACCAACACAACAACACTTTACCACATCAATACATCACCCCATAACTACATGACCAGACCAACACAACAACACTTTACCACATCAATACATCACCCCATAACTACATGACCAGACCAACACAACAACACTTTACCACATCAATACATAACCCCATAACCACATGACCAGACCAACACAACAACACTTTACCACATCAATACATCACCCCATAACTACATGACCAGACCAACACAACAACACTTTACCACATCAATACATCACCCCATAACTACATGACCAGACCAACACAACAACACTTTACCACATCAATACATCACCCCATAACTACATGACCAGACCAACACAACAACACTTTACCACATCAATACATCACCCCATAACTACATGACCAGACCAACACATCAACACATTACCAATCATCACATCAAAAAATTACCCCATCAGCACATCATCACACTACCACAGCAAGTCAGATAACCATATTACCATATCATCACATCATCACATATTCACGTTACCACACCGCCATATTACCATATCACCACATCACCACATATTCACGCTACCACATCACCATATCGACAAATAGCCACTTTACATTTGAAGCAAAACGAACAAATTTCATCCTTAAAAAAAACCGGCAAGAAATACATAAACACCAATATCATAAACAAGGAAATCTATTTTTAACTTTTTGCGTTAGCTGAGATAAAAAAAAACCCAACATTTCAACTTGTGGCAGGAAGTGGAAGGTAAAGGAGTGTTCATTTGCAAAATATAACATTTACAAGCATTAGGCGTACTAGAAACATAATTTATTTGGTTTTACCAGCAGCCATTAAATGAAATCTTTAATTACTTTTAGGACTCAAAGGAACAGTTTTATTCCCTTTTTCTTATATGTATCAAGTAGCCAAAGTGGAGACTACTCCACACGACGACGGGATTCGAATTGGCTGCCCATCGGTTAGGAAGCCAAAAGATTTGTCACTCACCAACAATACCACTTTATAATGCTCAGTAAGAAACAAAAATAACAATCAGTAGATCATGTTAAGTAATTCATGTGTAATACATTATGATGACAGCTATTTAATACTTCTGAAATGTACTGTCTTTATCATTGCCATCATTGTATTGCCTTACCCTTACAAACGGAGAGCGACTTCCTGTGTCGTACGTCTTCTTTTTTTACATAGGCATCGAAGGGTCGGCATTGATGAAATAAGGGGGTCGCATTGAACAGTGTCTTTTCACCCTTATCTAGTAACAATCATTATATTCTTTACGCGGTAATTGGACTGTTTCTCTTGCTGAATACTGACCTCGCAAGAGTCCTGTAAAAATCCTCTTTGCGATTCTTCCAACTAGGACACTCACTTGCGCCATCGTTCACTTCTACATTCTTGTAACATGTGCATCGATCTCTCTAAGGTCAAGCTGACGTTTATTAAACACCTTTCCCCTTACATCCTCCAACGATGTCCGTGACAATCTTGATCCAAATCTCTCCTACAGAGTCGCTCTTCCTTTTCTGTAATGAACTTATACGAATTATTTCTCGTCCATTTCTCAAGCGCAGTAATCTGCCACTTGATCAACGCAAATTAAGAGAGAGAGAGAGAGAGAGAGAGAAAGAGTAGTCTCCTCTTAGTGCTCTGTCCAAAACTTCTGACACCACCACCACAACAAACAAGAGAACGGATGTAGTCAGCAATGTCATGCGCACATAGTTAATAAAATAAAATAAAAAAGTAATTAGATCTAGTCCTGGTGTCGGAAGTCGTTGAATTGAAATACACAATATTTTTGGCGGGAACATGAAGTGCAAGTGGGACAGACGAAACGATGTTGGCAGACGTACGTGCAAGCAGACAGACACAGAAAATGTCTTATCTATTCTAATACTTCTGTAGAGACTGCATGTAGAGTGGTGCCACCTGGTGTTTACTTTAGTGGTTTTAAATTAATGACAACAGGAGGTCAGAGGTCATAAGTAATAGATGGCCATTTTCATGAGTCGCAATTGTATTTACCGCCTATTCCTTGTAATTATGATTTGCCTAAGGTTGTTATGGTCAGGGATGTCCTAAATGGCATGCATCTAAAATAGTCTCTTATACTGGGCCTGTTCGAGCCTTTTAGAAATTACTCCTATTTAGAGGTGACCTGGCGATTCTAAAACTGCGAGTTTCAGGCAGACCTGAGCCCGAAAGCGCAATAAGTCATTTTATTCAGGAGAGCTGAGCTCTCTGTTTTCAACCCCCCAGAACCCTATCTGTGTTGAGGCTTCAGGAGTCAAATTGATGACAAATCCAGAGTTAAGCTCCTTAAGTGTTACAATGGTCAGCCATTTTATTTCCTTCCACTACATCTGCAAATGTGTTGGTGGCAAACGTAGTGCGTGGCTTGATTACAGCAAGGTCACATGATCCTTGGAGTATGGGTAAGCGATGATACCTTCATCTAATAGGACCTGGAATCTGTCCTTAATAAGCAAGTCTGCGCTAATATATTGTCTCTCAAATCTGAAGCAGCAGTACATATACATACATACATAATACATACATACATACATACATACAATCATACAAACATACATACATACAAACACACATACATACATATATAAATACATATATACATTCCTACATGCATACATACATACACACATACATACAAACACACATACATACAAACACACTTACATACATACATATATACATCATACATACATACATACATACATACATACATACATACAGATAGATAGATAGATAGATAGATAGATAGATAGATAGATAGATAGATAGATAGATAGATAGATAGATAGATAGATAGATAGATAGATGAACAAGTAAAATACTTATAAAATATATTCATAACTAAAAAAATAAAATAAACGCACTGACCCATAAAGCTTTTTTTAATCAGAGACAAAACTAAACGTAAAAAAAAAAACGAAACTATCTCTTAGCAATTCTACCGGACAAGGTCAACGACAGTATCCAAGAACACAAAGGACATTTAGAGTTTGTAACAGTTCAAAGTCAGATCAAACTCGGTGACCTCTTGGAGAAAAAAACTACCTCGATTTATAACTCGCAACACCAAATTCCCAAAAATGAATTTTTTAAAAGGCTGAAAATTTGGCAAATTATGATCACCTGGGTGGCTTTAATGTAATAATTCATTTTATCACACTAACAGAAACATTTTTCAACTGATGTGGGTCACGTTCACGGCCTGCACCTTGTAGCAGAAGTGAACCTCCGAAGGAGTGGCACAACATGAAGTTTGACCTAAAAAGTATAAAAAACTAAGTGTTGCCATGGCTACGACTGAGGCATGGTAATGGGGGCATACAACGTATGTTTGCCCAACTGATGACATGGTTCATTGCTTTAGATGATTCTGGCATAACCTTGACCCGATATTTAATGTAGGAAAAGTTCCAGATCCAGATCGTGTGATATATTCTTTCTTACCCCCCCCTTATCTCTATATATCATTCTCTCTTTCTCTCTCTCTCTTTCTCTCTCTCTCTCTCTCTCTTTTTTTTTTAACCCTGTCTTCCATACAAACACACAACACCAATTTAATATGACCACTTACAAACGCAAAGTTCCACGCCCTGACCCTAACATCTAGCATGAGCTAGTTGACCCACAATTTATCTTGAATTTTCTTTGTTCCATTACAAAGTGAAACTTTTACTTTGGGCGTTCATAGGAATTTATTGAAACAATTCCATTTTCAGCTGCCAGGTCAGAAACAGAAATCAACTGATCATCACCATTATCCAACTCTAAAGTTTCAGTGTTGCGTGGTAGCTGAGGTCATGGATTTGAATCTCAATGAAGACTGGGATTTTTAATGTCAGTATTCTTTGGACGCCTCTAAGTCCACCCAACTCTGATGGGTACCTAACATCAGTTGGGGAAAGGTAAAGGCGGTTGCTCATTGTACTGGCCACTTTATACACTTGTTAAACGTGGACAACAGAAAAAAGTGACCTTTACATCTTCTGTCTTGGATCAGTAAGTCTTGGATCAGTAAGTCTTGGATCAGTAAGTCTTGGATCAGTAAGTCTTGGATCACTAAGTCTTGGATCAGTAAGTCTTGGATCAGTAAGTCTTGGATCAGTAAGTCTTGGATCAGGAAGTCTTGGATCAGGAAGTCTTGGATCAGGAAGTCTTGGATCAGTAAGTCTTGGATCAGTAAGTCTTGGATCAGGAAGTCTTGGATCAGTAAGTCTTGGATCACTAAGTCTTGGATCACTAAGTCTTGGATCACTAAGTCTTGGATCAGTAAGTCTTGGATCAGTAAATCTTGGATCAGTAAGTCTTGGATCAGGAAGTCTTGGATCAGTAAGTCTTGGATCAGTAAGTCTTGGATCAGGAAGTCTTGGATCAGGAAGTCTTGGATCAGTAAGTCTTGGATCAGTAAGTCTTGGATCAGTAAGTTTTGGATCAGTAAGTCTTGGATCAGTAAGTCTTGGATCAGGAAGTCTTGGATCAGGAAGTCTTGGATCAGTAAGTCTTGGATCAGTAAGTCTTGGATCAGTAAGTCTTGGATCACTAAGTCTTGGATCAGTAAGTCTTGGATCAGTAAGTCTTGGATCAGTAAGTCTTGGATCACTAAGTCTTGGATCAGTAAGTCTTGGATCAGTAAGTCTTGGATCAGTAAGTCTTGGATCAGTAAGTCTTGGATCAGTAAGTCTTGGATCAGTAAGTCTTGGATCAGTAAGTCTTGAATCAGGAAGTCTTGGATCAGTAAGTCTTGGATCACTAAGTCTTGGATCACTAAGTTTTGGATCACTAAGTCTTGGATCAGTAAGTCTTGGATCAGTAAGTCTTGGATCAGTAAGTCTTGGATCAGTAATTTTTGGATCAGTAAGTCTTGGATCAGTAAGTCTTGGATCAGTAAGTCTTGGATCAGGAAGTCTTGGATCAGGAAGTCTTGGATCAGTAAGTCTTGGATCAGGAAGTCTTGGATCAGTAAGTCTTGGATCAGTAAGTCTTGGATCAGTAAGTCTTGGATCAGGAAGTCTTGGATCACTAAGTCTTGGATCACTAAGTCTTGGATCACTAAGTCTTGGATCACTAAGTCTTGGATCAGTAAGTCTTGGATCAGTAAGTCTTGGATCAGTAAGTTTTGGATCAGTAAGTCTTGGATCAGTAAGTCTTGGATCAGGAAGTCTTGGATCACTAAGTCTTGGATCAGTAAGTCTTGGATCAGTAAGTCTTGGATCAGTAAGTTTTGGATCAGGAAGTCTTGGATCAGTAAGTCTTGGATCAGTAAGTCTTGGATCAGTAAGTCTTGGATCAGGAAGTCTTGGATCAGGAAGTCTTGGATCAATAAGTCTTGGATCAGGAAGTCTTGGATCAGGAAGTCTTGGATCAGTAAGTCTTGGATCAGTAAGTCTTGGATCAGGAAGTCTTGGATCAGTAAGTCTTGGATCAGTAAGTCTTGGATCAGGAAGTCTTGGATCAATAAGTCTTGGATCAGGAAGTCTTGGATCAGTAAGTCTTGGATCAGTAAGTCTTGGATCAGTAAGTCTTGGGTTAGGAAGTCTTGGATCAGGAAGTCTTGGATCAATAAGTCTTGGATCAGGAAGTCTTGGATCAGTAAGTCTTGGATCAGTAAGTCTTGGATCAGGAAGTCTTGGATCAGGAAGTCTTGGATCAGGAAGTCTTGGATCAGGAAGTCTTGGATCAGTAAGTCTTGGATCAGTAAGTCTTGGATCAGGAAGTCTTGGATCAGGAAGTCTTGGATCAGGAAGTCTTGGATCAGTAAGTCTTGGATCAGTAAGTCTTGGATCAGGAAGTCTTGGATCAGTAAGTCTTGGATCAGTAAGTCTTGGATCAGTAAGTCTTGGATCAGGAAGTCTTGGATCAGGAAGTCTTGGATCAATAAGTCTTGGATCAGGAAGTCTTGGATCAGGAAGTCTTGGATCAGTAAGTCTTGGATCAGTAAGTCTTGGATCAGGAAGTCTTAGATCAGTTAGTCTTGGATCACTAAGTCTTGGATCAGTAAGTTTTGGTTCAGGAAGTCTTTCATTAGTTAGCCTTGGGCAGTGGAATAGAATATATCTATATAGTTATTAGCTTTTTACTTATTGCTAGGTTAAAAACAGTTGAGTCTTATGAAACACTAAGAACTGGAGAGCATAAACTATGGTCTGAAACATGAGTATGTGGTCTGAAGTTATCTGAATATCATTTTGTTTGGGTACATTTATAATGACTACTACTTAATTTGAGCGGCTGTGTTAGAGTCCTAGAGTAATGATGTATCAATATTGTTTTATAGATTACAAATATATTCACATCTGCCTAAATACTAGCCCTTTAAAAAAAAACACCACCAACACTTAGAATGTCTATCTTTCAAGATAGTCTGTCTAAATCAACAACATATCAGCGTCTAGGTGTCGACAGGAAAACTGCCTGGGATAGGTTGAGGTCAGAGGTCAAACCAGGTTGAGACAAGTCACGTTGGAGAATTTTCACCGTCATGCTCCATTGGGTTGTCTTCCCATGTAGTATTTCTGTTTATCATGACTAATAGCTTTCCCATCAAGACTTCACACTACGTCACTTCCTCGGCAGGGGGAGACAAACAGGTATAGGGGCAATCATCTAGTGCATTTTATAATCCTCTCCTTTTTTGTTGGGTGCATACGTGTTTTATGTGTGAGCGTTTATTGTGGCTATAACAGACCACCTATAAGTGCACTTTGTACCTCCACAGCAGCACAAGAAAGTGGATACCTGGAAAACAGCAGCATGGGGCCACAGAGCTAGACATACAATTTTAGGGTGATAAATTCACTAATGAACTCAGTCGCGCTGGCAACGTCCGCCTGGAAAGGTGATCGACTGTTGGTGCGAAAATATAACTGTGGATGTCTGTTCGTTCTGTTCGACCATCAGAATTTATTTTTGTCTTGCCTTTCGTCTGTCTACTTGTCTGTGTGTTATCTGTCTGTCAGACTGTCAGTCCGTATGCACGTCTGATTAACTCTCTTTTTAATGTTTATTTTAATATTCAAACCTATAAACTATTTAAGGATATATTAAATAAGTCATCTTTACAGTTGTCACTTTGTACATCCAATAGTAGTAACATAAAATAGAAAACTAAAAAGAGATTTAGACGAATTAGCCTAAATACTTCTTCATGCGAGAAGGGTTGGAACAATTCGACACCCCCAAGTAGGAACTTACCACACATCTAAGTAATAGGAACTAACCATACATCTATGTAATAGGAACTAATCACACATCTATGTAATAGGAACTAACCACACATCTGTGTGGTAGGAACTAATAACACGTCTATGTAATAGGAACTAACAACACATCTATGTAATAGGAAGTAACACCACAACTCTATGTAATAGGAACTAACCACACATCTATGTAATATGAACCAACCACACATCTGTGTGATAGGAACTAACCACACATCTATGTAATAGGAACTAACCACACACCTATGTAATAGGAAGTAACACCACAACTCTATGTAATAGGAACTAACCACACATCTATGTAATCAACCGAAAAATCAAAAGATACAGCTCAGAACGATTTATATTATTATATTCAAAGTCAATATGTTCTGCGTCATTTCCCTTCTTCTATATGAATCACAATAAATAATTGACCTTTCATTAATTAATTATTGGTTTCTTTCTTATTGATTTACCTGTTGTTAGGGACTACAAATAATTGTGCGAAGTCTCAACTTGATCCGAGAATGGCAAGTGGGAGAAATACGTGTGTACAATTTTTACTAGACAGAGTGAGTTGATAGAAGCTTTTCTAAAAACACAAAGCTGCGTGGGTGTTACATACAAGGGCTGTCAATCTGTTGGTCTCACTTATGTTGTGTTCTTTTCATCTCGTTAAGTTGTTTTTTTTTTCAACCCATTAGATTTTCTACTTCTAAGTTTTTCTACTTCTAAGTTTTTCTACTTCTAAGTTTTTCTACTTCTAAGTTTTTCTACTTCTAAGTTTTTCTACTTCTAAGTTTTTCTACTTCTAAGTTTTTCTACTTCTAAGTTTTTCTACTTCTAAGTTTTTCTACTTCTAAGTGTTTCTTTAACTGCTGCTTGTCCAGATATATTTCTTAAATACATTTCAAACCAACGCTACCAGATTTTTGGTTCGAAACTTACAAACCAATGAGCAGTCAACTGTTTACCTTTGTAGCTGGACCGATATATCGCTAAAAGAAACGTTCTAGACTGGATTGGTTGAACGTCTGCATGTCTTAGGATGTGATTGACAAGTCCTGACAGGCAGCAAGAAAACTTAATTTTTTTTTCTTAATTCCAGGCTTTGATCTTTAATCTTCATCTGAACAGGATTAAATCTAATTGCAAGTTAAGCACGTTTCTAGGGCAGGAAAGGTAAAGCTTGATTGTTCTTAGGTGTAACTGTTCTGTTTTGTGACTGTTCTGTTTTGTGAATGTTCTGTTTTGTAAATGTTCTGTTTTGTGACTGTTCTGTATTATGACTGATCTATATTATGACTGATCTGTATTATGACTGTACTGTATTATGACTATTCTGTATTATGACTATTCTGTATTATGACTATACTGTATTATGACTGTTCTGTATTATGACTGTTCTGTATTATGACTGTTCTGTATTATGACTGTTCTGTATTATGACTGTTCTGTATTATGACTGTTCTGTTTTGTGAATGTTCTGTTGTATGACTGTTCTGTATTATGACTGTTCTGTTTTGTCACTGTTCTGTATTATGACAGTTCTGTTTTATGACTGTTCTGTATTATGACTGTTCTGTATTATGACTGTTCTGTTTTGTGACTGTTCACTTTTGAGGCTGTTTTAAATTTTAACTTTTCTCCTTTGAGACTGTTCTGTAATAAGATTGTTCTGTTTTATGCCTGTTCTGTTGTACAACGGTTCTGTGCGTGATGCTCATCTCTCATGTTTTGATTTGTTACATTTGTACGGGTGAAGAAGGTAGGTGTCATCAAAACCTTTCCTTACAGAATTAAACGAGTTTAAGGCAAACCTAAACCTTACTTTTGGATGCCACTTTGTGAATGAGCAAGTCTGGATGTTGACACTGCCTGGCATTACAGTGTCTAAACGTTTGATTTGAATACAATTCACTTCGTTTATTGATTTCTCTTTTTATCTTAAGAATGTATGACGTCAAAGGTTTGCTCAAGTTTACGGTCAACAAGTCCAACTTGAACTAAAATGAAAGATAGCTGTGTGGTCAAGCTGACCTCAACATTATAGTCGATCACACCACGTGGGGTATTGTGTCAGATGAGTTTACTAAAGGTTTAATTAATTCTAATTGGGGGAGAGGCGACCGAGTGGTCTAAGGCCAGAATCTCGGAGGAGACTGATTTTGGATTTTTTTTTAGGACGCCCTGATTCCATCCAAGTCTAAAACCGTAACTTGGGGGAAAGTAAAGGCGGTTGGTCGTTGTGCTGACCATATAGGACCCTTGAAGGAAACAGATGTAGATGACTTTTACATTATCTGTATAGAAAAGGTTGTTGAGTTGGATTTTTGTTTTTACTGGAGAAACTTATTAAGTTGTAATTTAGTTCCTGAACCATTTAAACCTACTAAACCTACTAAACCTACTAAACCTACTAAACCTACTAAACCTACTAAACCTACTAAACCTAATGCGGTACAAACTCTTACGCAAACAAGAAATCCATAAACACATAATAATAATGATAATCTAATCTAATCTTATATAATAGTAGGATAGGGGAGATAAGTAATATTGAAAACATGACATCAAAAATACAAACTAAATAAGCACAACTTAAGACAGAAGAAAACATGTTTTGAAAACACGAAGATAATAAGATAAGACTCACCTAAATTATCTGCATTAATATACCGCTGTGGTTGTTTTGAAAACACAATCCAAGAAATTAGGAAAATGGCTTTTTACGACGAGCTCTTCCCATTCTTAAAACTGGCGTCACCAAAAAGAAAATTTCAAGACTGTATCAATCTATTCCCTATACAGTCACTCAGTTGAAGAAACGTATAATTGTAAAAAAAAAAACACCAAAAAAAACTTAAAACATGCGAGCCGATGATGACGTGAGCTCTGCTTCAACGGAAGTAGAAGACAAGTCTTTGTTGTCTGCGTTGTCTTCGCTGTCGAAGAAGTGTCTCAAGCAGAGTTACGCTGTCTTTCTCGCAGACACCAGGTCCCCCTTGTAACATTTAAACACGCAAAGGTAGGCAATCTTTGGCTTTGTCTTGTGCCTGGTCAGTGGCTTCTTGCAGTCTGGCCACGTCCAGCTGCCCAGTGTCACAGTAATGCTGACGTAAAGATAGGCGCAGAAGATCCTCTGCCTGCTGGTTTGTTTGAAGTGTCTTAGGAAACTAATGCGCAGTCTCCCAGCGGGCATGAATACTACATGATTTGTGTCCCTTGATTTGAAACTCACTCACACCCATAGACACTTAATCACTTGTTTATAGCACACTCCAAACTGAAACCTCCACAGTACAATACAAACATTACATTCTATTTATAAATAATAAATTTCCAAAATTTTTTTAAACAGAATCTAATAATCCTCTTTGGAGTACACATACGTTCTATTCCTGGATAGTCTACACACAAATCTTATATATATATACACAGAGGCATATGAATAATGAAACTCCAATTTTTAATTTGGACTATTCACCAGGACCTTAAAATAAGAAAGGTCAGTGAAAGGATGACCTTGACGACCTTCGGGTAGTACATGTCGTTCACGCGCAATGAATCCATTTGGACAGGATGAGGTCCTGCAGGTGGAACATGTCCTTGATTTTCATGCGGCACTCTTTGAGTTTCAGGCGGTAACACTTACACATGCTCATTTTGTGAGTGATTTGTCCGCGTAGTAATCTTCACTTGGAGAGATCAACTGATATCCTGACAATGTGCAACAGAGTTTAGATCACGATTTCACTAATCGTCTGCGGCTTAATGGAAGCCTGTGGAGCAGAAAAAAAAAAGTTATGACATTTTAAGCTCTCAAATACTTTGATTGTATTGCACTTTCCAAATCTGTGGAAGAGACTTCTTTGTGTCAACTAGATCTATACCCATCTAATTGCTGGTACTGATAGCATTGGCATTTTGAGCCTTGCAATTAAAGAAAACAATCAAGAGTTTGATGTCTGTATTGCTAGTAACAGAAATGTTAAGAACAAAGCAGAAAATATAAAAAAAAGTTCATTTGTTTTGTCTCTTACAAGCTCGACATTTGTCATCGTATAATTGGCAGTGCAGAGTTTCAGAGAACCTTTGAATGTAGAGCTACTTCATTGATTAGACTTGGACTAGGAACATCTAGGAATGGTTATTGGACTAGGAACATCTAGGAATGGTTATTGGACTAGGAACATCTAGGAATGTTTATTGGACTAGGAACATCTAGGAATGGTTATTGGACTAGGAACATCTAGGAATGTTTATTGGACTAGGAACATCTAGGAATGTTTATTGGACTAGGAACATCTAGGAATGGTTATTGGACTAGGAACATCTAGGAATGTTTATTGGACTAGGAACATCTAGGAATGTTTATTGGACTAGGAACATCTAGGAATGTTTATTGGACTAGGAACATCTAGGAATGGTTATTGGACTAGGAACATCTAGGAATGTTTATTGGACTAGGAACATCTAGGAATGGTTATTGGACTAGGAACATCTAGGAATGTTTATTGGACTAGGAACATCTAGGAATGGTTATTGGACTAGGAACATCTAGGAATGTTTATTGGACTAGGAACATCTAGGAATGGTTATTGGACTAGGAACATCTAGGAATGTTTATTGGACTAGGAACATCTAGGAATGGTTATTGGACTAGGAACATCTAGGAATGTTTATTGGACTAGGAACATCTAGGAATGGTTATTGGACTAAGAACATCTAGGAATGTTTATTAGACTAGGAACATCTAGGAATGTTTATTGGACTAAGAACATCTAGGAATGGTTATTGGACTAGGAACATCTAGGAATGTTCATTGGACTAGGAACATCTAGGAATGTTTATTGGACTAGGAACATCTAGGAATGTTTATTGGACTAGGAACATCTAGGAATGGTTATTGGACTAGGAACATCTAGGAATGTTTATTGGACTAGGAACATCTAGGAATGGTTATTGGACTAGGAACATCTAGGAATGTTTATTGGACTAGGAACATCTAGGAATGGTTATTGGACTAGGAACATCTAGGAATGTTTATTGGACTAGGAACATCTAGGAATGGTTATTGGACTAGGAACATCTAGGAATGTTTATTGGACTAGGAACATCTAGGAATGGTTATTGGACTAGGAACATCTAGGAATGTTTATTGGACTAGGAACATCTAGGAATGGTTATTGGACTAGGAACATCTAGGAATGTTTATTGGACTAGGAACATCTAGGAATGGTTATTGGACTAGGAACATCTAGGAATGGTTATTGGACTAGGAACATCTAGGAATGTTTATTGGACTAGGAACATCTAGGAATGTTTATTGGACTAGGAACATCTAGGAATGTTTATTGGACTAGGAACATCTAGGAATGTTTCTAGAAGAGCTTTTATTTTTTTATTTACACGTGTTTGGTACTATGTTAGAGAATCATATCAACGGCTATTACTATAAATAGCTACTTTTTTGGTGTATCCGGTGTACAAAATGTAGGGAAGTGCTGATTAGCGATGTATTTTAAAACAGTGTTTGATGTCAATGTGTTCGCACAGTTTAGCACCTGTACAATTGAATGTCTGTCTCTGTTAGCCCAAAGCAGGGTCGGACTGGGTGCTAAGATCAGCCCGGACATTTCCATACAATGCGGCCCATAAATTGTATATCATATGATGGATATCCAATTCTAGGTCTCCATGTTCTCAAAGTCATTCTGTTAAGCTCGAGTATCAATAACTTTACACATGATTACAGTGAGCTCTATATTTTTTATAGGAAGTATAGGCCCTATGTTGTTTTTTAATCGCTAAGTGTGTAGCCCCTAAAAGGATGACTCCTGCTATATCTAGTAGCACTGTCTACGGATGTAGACTATTACATTATTTCAGAAAATTTGTTAGATTACATTGGATAGAGATTTTTTAAACACGAAGTACAATAAAGCCCCTTTTATAAGAGAATATTATAAAACCTTTAACAATTTAAAACATAGTGGCATCTATGTGGTCCTTTTAGTGGCCCTAAAAGGCCCACATTTGGGTACCGGCCCACCGAACATTTGCCCGAACGCCCATATAGTCAGTCCGCCCCTGGCGCAAAGTGATTTATTTTTCGTTTGTTGACCACAGAGACCTTTTAATGTGGACTCTTTAACGTTATGTAATTGTCTATTTAATTTAGAATCTCACCCAATCGCCCTATTTATTAAACGATTTACTTCAGGTTATCTGATATAGCCCCGACATTTATTTACATCGCTTTCTTTTTTTTTTTTCTTTACTAAGTCGTCTAGCCCGTTTCGTCCATTGGCTTCAAAGGCCACTTTGCTTGTAAGTGGGGATTCTGATGTGCGGTGACACATTTTGATTTCCCATCAAGTAGTACGTCTCCACACATCAGACTTATTGAAAACCTGTTAGCTATTTAATTGAGTTTTGAGTTGAGCAGTCAGGTTCATCTCTAACCTTCTTTTCCAAATGCAGTGAGTGATCTCTGGAATGCCTTTGTTCTTAAAGGTGATTTTTTTTGCGGGGTGGGGGGGGTGAGGAACAAGTGGTTCAAAGCCTGAATGTCCCTGGATATGATCGTTCGAAGTCGGGACGGTCATTAACGACCTGGAAAATCCTACGTCACCCACTTCACAAGAAAATCGATTTTGTTCCGCCTTCTTCCCTTTTTCTTTTCACACACAATCCCCCCACACACAATCCCCCCACACACAATCCCCACACACACACAATCCCCCCACACACAATCCCCCACACACACAATCCCCCCACACACACAATCCCCCACACACACAATCCCCCACACACACAACCCCCCACACACACAATCCCCCCACACACACAATCCCCCCACACACACAATCCCCCCACACACACAATCCCCCACACACACAATCCCCACACATACACAATCCCCCCACACACACACACACAATCAAACGCATACCCATTCTACACAAATCCCGACACGCCTTCGTCTGTTCCAGAGATAAGCGATTACTTTTTAACCTTCACTCGATTTCAAATTTGCACGTGAATACAGTCTCTCTCTCTCTCTCTCTCTCTAACTCACACACACACACTCACTTACACAGACACCCTGCAAGCTACACACAGCTTACAGCCCCTACAGATTACAACACTCAAAGACAGCCTGCAGCTATAAACGTCTGCCGACTGCTTGGTGCAGGGCTGTACATGTACAACGCTTAGCCTACAGCACGACACCAGCCTAACAGAGTTTCTTAGGTTGAGCAGCGTCAAGACCGCACATCTGTACAACCCTTTTTAGGCTGTTATCAATGTCTTTGAGAAGAATGTATGGACTCAGAGGTAAAGACTAGTAAAGAGGAGATACTAATACACACACACACAATTAAAAATCCAAGAATTAATGTAAAAAAAACCAAGAATGAGCAATTCTACTAGAGCTAATCAAGAAGACCAAAGAGAAATCAACAAGACAGTATGTCATGAAAGATTGAACACTGAAATTCACAATGACATAAAAACTTTATCAACTTAATTTATGTAACTAAAAAATAAATCTTTTCTGCAAGAATATAAGAATTAATTTAAAAATTTAAAAGAACAGAATAATGATGAAGACAAAAATTATTTCTAAATAATCAGCACGAATAGAATTGATCAAGAAGTCACCAAGAATAGAAGAATTATTCACGAATAAAATAATTATTAAGACTACAAAAAAGACTAGAACAAGGTTCCAAGAGGACATTCACTGATCCAGTGTACTAGAGGAAGAAACGAACAAATTAAATGGGCTGTCATTCCATGTCACGTCAAATGTTGACAGAAATCTATTGTCATTCTAGTCACGTCAAATGTTGACAGAAATCTATTCTGTCATTCCATGTCACGTCAAATGTTGACAGAAATCTATTCTGTCATTCCATGTCACGTCAAATGTTGACAGAAATCTATTCTGTCATTCTAGTCACGTCAAATGTTGACAGAAATCTATTCTGTCATTCCATGTCACGTCAAATGTTGACAGAAATCTATTCTGTCATTCCATGTCACTTCAAATGTTGACAGAAATCTATTCTGTCATTCCATGTCACGTCAAATGTTGACAGAAATCTATTCTGTCATTCCGTGTCACGTCAAATGTTGACAGAAATCTATTCTGTCATTCTAGTCACGTCAAATGTTGACAGAAATCTATTCTGTCATTCCATGTCACGTCAAATGTTGACAGAAATCTATTCTGTCATTCCATGTCACTTCAAATGTTGACAGAAATCTATTCTGTCATTCCATGTCACGTCAAATGTTGACAGAAATCTATTCTGTCATTCCGTGTCACGTCAAATGTTGACAGAAATCTATTCTGTCATTCTAGTCACGTCAAATGTTGACAGAAATCTATTCTGTCATTCCATGTCACGTCAAATGTTGACAGAAATCTATTCTGTCATTCCATGTCACGTCAAATGTTGACAGAAATCTATTCTGTCATTCTAGTCACGTCAAATGTTGACAGAAATCTATTCTGTCATTCCATGTCACGTCAAATGTTGACAGAAATCTATTCTGTCATTCCATGTCACTTCAAATGTTGACAGAAATCTATTCTGTCATTCCATGTCACGTCAAATGTTGACAGAAATCTATTCTGTCATTCCATGTCACGTCAAATGTTGACAGAAATCTATTCTGTCATTCCATGTCACGTCAAATGTTGACAGAAATCTATTCCTTCATTCTATGTCACGTCAAATGTTGAAAGAAATTTATTCTGTCATTCTGTGTCACGTCAAATGTTGACAGAAATCTATTCTGTCATTCTGTGTCACGTCAAATGTTGACAGAAATCTATTCCGTCATTCTGTGTCACGTCAAATGTTGACAGAAATCTATTCTGTCATTCTGTGTCACGTCAAATGTTGACAGAAATCTATTCTGTCATTCTGTGTCACGTCAAATGTTGACAGAAATCTATTCTGTCATTCTGTGTCACGTCAAATGTTGACAGAAATCTATTCTGTCATTCTGTGTCACGTCAAATGTTGACAGAAATCTATTCTGTCATTCTAGTCACGTCAAATGTTGACAGAAATCTATTCTGTCATTCCATGTCACGTCAAATGTTGACAGAAATCTATTCTGTCATTCCATGTCACGTCAAATGTTGACAGAAATCTATTCTGTCATTCCATGTCACGTCAAATGTTGACAGAAATCTATTCTGTCATTCCATGTCACGTCAAATGTTGACAGAAATCTATTCCGCCATTCCATGTCACGTCAAATGTTGACAGAAATCTATTCCGCCATTCCATGTCACGTCAAATGTTGAAAGAAATCTATTCTGTCATTCCATGTCACGTCAAATGTTGAAAGAAATCTATTCTGTCATTCTGTGTCAGGTCAAATGTTGACAGAAATCTATTCTGTCATTCCGTGTCACGTCAAATGTTGACAGAAATCTATTCTGTCATTCCGTGTCACGTCAAATGTTGAAAGAAATCTATTCTGTCATTCCGTGTCACGTCAAATGTTGAAAGAAATCTATTCTGTCAATTCTATGTCACGTCAAATGTTGAAAGAAATCTATTCTGTCATTCTATGTCACGTCAAATGTTGAAAGAAATCTATTCTGTCATTCCATGTCACGTCAAATGTTGAAAGAAATCTATTCTGTCATTCCATGTCACGTCAAATGTTGACAGAAATCTATTCTGTCATTCCATGTCACGTCAAATGTTGACAGAAATCTATTCTGTCATTCCATGTCACGTCAAATGTTGACAGAAATCTATTCTGTCATTCTATATCACGTCAAATGTTGAAAGAAATCTATTCTGTCATTCCATGTCACGTCAAATGTTGAAAGAAATCTATTCTGTCATTCCATGTCACATCAAATGTTGACAGAAATCTATTCTGTCATTCTATATCACATCAAATGTTGACAGAAATCTATTATGCATCATATAAACACTTCCGATAACCAATTAATTACATTATCTGTTATAACGGAACCGTAAGTCACGTCCTGAGCTAAAACTCTTATCTCAGTGATAGCAAAGAAGAGCTTAAAGGTTTGAGCCCGAAGATTTAGACGGAGTGCAGTACGTCAGGATGTGATAGCCTGCGCTCAGTTAGGATTGCAAGTCAATATTCAATTGTAATAGAAATATAACAACAAACTATGTTAACATAATGTCTTTGAATTGTACGTGAGTCACCTGAAACATAGAAATAGCAACACATTAAGTCTTTCAAGGATAAGAGAGAGAGCCCAGGGAGAAGATACGCCTATCTTTAACGCTTGTTCCTTCTGGGCAAAAGCTTAAAGGTCAACTTAACCTTAAGTCGTAATCGCAGTCATCAAGCCAGGTGCGTTCACTCGTGAGTAAGATATTTATCATACATTCTAAAAATAGCGTACGCAAGGTATAAATAGGTGGCCAGACAATAACACAAGAATACAAAGTGTACATAGTTATTTCTCACTTGAGTTGTACACAGACCCATTTGAGTAAGGATCCGAGAACATGACTTTTTATTTTTAAATATTGTTTAAAAAAAAAAGACAATATCTCATGTTAGATTTAAAAAAAAAAATAATTTTTGAACCCGCCCCATCCCCCCCCCCCCAAGACAGAATTCTTGTTAAACGAATGTATAAATTCTCTAGACTTAATATTCCAATGATATGCCTTTAGATTTAGACTTCAGCGATGGCAAAATGTTCGTAATTATTCATTTATTAAATTCTTCATAGAATGTAGAAATATTCGGCCCATAGAGTATTTGCACTTGTTCTCCAGCCAACTTAAAAGTTATTTATTTGTATATATCGAAACATTAGAACAGTCAAACTAAAGTATTCCGATTGTGACCAACGAACTAGTCATTAGTTTCCATTGATATACATCAACTGTCAAATTCAAATTTCTGTGAAAATCGTAAGAGCCGTTTTCGAGATCTAGTTACAGGTTTTTCCCAGACGTTTCCACGAAGGTACGAGCTGAATAGAGACATGATAAGAAGAAGGGAAGAAAAGAAAATGTAAAATATATTCAAAAATAAATTAGTAATATTAAAACAAGTTTCTTAAAATTACATTTCTTATGATACAGAGATAATATCTGAACAAACAAAAGTGTGTTGTGATTTAATGAATTATATGACATAATACAGGTATAGAGAAGATGCTCTGGAATGTACCGAATATGAAGAACTGATGAACAAGAGACTGTGCTGAAACACGCGAAGGGCGAGATTTCTATGAGCTGATAGTCCTTGACATCTCATGTGTATTTTGTATATTCCCTACACTGAGATAGAAAGCATTTAGATTTTCGTAACCAATAATAAAGTTTATTTTATTTTTATTTATTAATTAAACAGAATTTTAAGCTTCAGCATCTGCCTACACAACCCCCAGCACAACCCAACAACCTCCGTACATCAACATTAACATTGTAGGGGGGCCAAACAAGAGTGGATAATGCGGGCCGCATGGTCCCTGTACTTAATGCACAACTACTTAATACACAACTCGATGTCAAACAGGACCACTCCTACAATTTCAATCTATCGTACAGCTTTAACTCTGGGACTTCGTTCAAGCTGGGCTCTGTTTGAGTACACTGACTTCAAATGCAGACTAATGTATTATTCCGCGACCCATGCAATTGTTCGGGCCAACACTGCTCACCAGAGAGACGGAGAGGTGACAAGTCTCATGTATCGGAGGCATAAGAGGAGGTGGGGGGAAATGGACAGCCAAGGGTCCCCTGGTGCTTGTTTGTGTCTCCAAATTCTAACAGCTCTAAAAATAATCTATTCCGGTCTCTACCCTTGGGGTGAGCTCAGGCTTCATGTTTACATATCTAGACACGTGATTAGATACAGTGAGGGCATTCATTTTCATGTCTATTCATTTCATGACACTCCCCCCCTCCCTAATTTCTCTTTCTCTCCCCCTCTCTCCATGTACTCACTCTCTCCCAGCTCCTATTATATCCCCTCCTTCTCTTATAACCATCCTAATCTCCACTGCATTCTGCACTTCTGAAGCAAGCAAATACCTTCCATGCCCCTTCCTATCTGCTCAGACATACCAGAGGCGAACAATAGAACAAAACAAGTCAAAGGAACGTATCTTGTTGAATCTGATAGAAAAGATTTGTTTTATTTTAATAAATAAGATTTTGTATCACAAAAAAAAACAAAAAACATTTCTGTGTCTTGGTGTGTTTCAGCCATGGGCGTACTCTCTGGGAGGGCTGGCATAGAGCAGAGATTTGGAAGTCTTCATGTGACTAGTGATAAACTGACAGCAATTGTTGAGCTCCAGATAATGAACCATAATCAACAAAAGTCTAAGTGCGAGATGATAACAAATTGAAAAAAACTTGATGACAACTTGATAATAATGACGTATTTGTTCACATCTGCTTTGGCTCTTTGTCTTTCCGCGCTTATTTATCTATTTCTTCATTTTAGGATAGGATTTCTACAGCAACAAGCGGGATTCTGTCTCAGACCTCGCGTCAAGCGGGATTCTGTCTCAGACCTCGCGTCAAGCGTGATTCTGTCTCAGACCTCGCGTCAAGCGTGATTCTGTCACAGACCTCGCGTCAAGCGGGATTCTGTCTCAGACCTCGCGTCAAGCGGGATTCTGTCTCAGACCTCGCGTCAAGCGTGATTCTGTCTCAGACCTCGCGTCAAGCGTGATTCTGTCTCAGACCTCGCGTCAAGCGGGATTCTGTCTCAGACCTCGCGTCAAGCGTGATTCTGTCTCAGACCTCGCGTCAAGCGGGATTCTGTCTCAGACCTCGCGTCAAGCGGGATTCTGTCTCAGTCCTTAACTGTGTGTGATAAACCGAGCGCGACTTTCCTGACAATTTATAGTTCCCCTTGTCTCTCATTCATCCACCTGGTAATGTGCCCTGTAGGATTGTTCTAGTTTTAAAGGTAATGTAACATATTAATATGTTAATTTCTTTGAAATTAACACTGATTTAAAATAAAACCAGCATTTTCTTTCTCTTTTTCACCACCCTTCTCTTTTTCATAAACCTCTCTCTTTTACCATCCCTATCTCACCATCCCTCTCTCTCTCTTTTACCACACCTTACTCTTTCACCACACCTTACTCTTTCACCACACCTTACTCTTTCACCACACCTTACTCTTTCACCACACCTTACTCTTTCACCACACTCTCTCTCTCTTTCACCACAACTTACTCTTTCACCACCCTCTCTCTCTCTCTCTCTTTTACCACTTCTATCTTTCTCACCACTCTCTCTCTCTCTTTTACCACTTCTCTCTTTCACCACCCTCTCTCTCTCTCTTAAACACTAAAAGACAAAGTTTTATTATTTTTCTCTGTCCCCATTAAAATCTGTCACTTTTCCTGTTTGTGTCTCTGTCCTAGAATAGCAACAACAAAATTTGTCTAATTTCTTCCAGGTCTATGTTGATCAAATTTAATTTGAGTATTTACAAATGTGTCCATTTTTGTGTCAATAACACAGTGACTTCAGATGAATCACTTAGAGTTTTGAAAGAACTACATACATGTAGCCCCAAATCCTCTCAAACGTTTAATTGAAGGGACACAACTCAACTGTTCGTGTTGAGCCACAAAACTAATTAGTAATTTTTTTTTAAATAGTACCTGCCATTAGCGAAAGTGTTTTTCATGTAACCCCCCCCCCCCCCCAACCTGTCTGCCAGGAGTCTGCCTATGTCATCCCCAGGTGTGCGCGTACCTCTGTTGAAGTACCCGGAGATGGCTCCTCGTTCGCTCCAGCCGTCACTGCACTTGTCAGTTCGTGATTGGTTTAAGTACCATCAACAGCACTGCGACATCTCCAATTAAAAGTCAACAGCAGGTCACCTTGCTGTATATAAACATTGTGAGCGAGTCTAAACACCGCACTGAACACATCACTAAACACCACAAGTAAACACACCAGCTGAACGGATCTTAAGTATTGTTAACAAAGTTGAGACAGGAGTCTGTGTTTTTTGTGTTTTCTTGCTTAGACATCCCAGTCTCTCTCTCTCTCTCTCTCTCTCCGTTATCTCTCTCCTCTCTCTCTCTCTCCGTTATCTCTCTCCTTCTCTCTCTCTACATCTCTTAGAGTCCTATCTTCAGTCATCATCTCTTACAGTCGAGATCTGTCATAGACTTGAAAGACAACATCATAGGTCCCTATCTTTGCCTGTTTCTCTAGCTCTGTGTTTGTCTTACAATCTCGGCTCTATCTCTCGTTCTGACTTTCTCTCTCTCTCTCTCTCTTCTTCGTGCTTTATATTTTCTTCTCTGTCTTTCTCCCACTCTTATGATCCCATATCTTTCAAATCTGAATGTTCAATTGAGTGACAACGCATAGACAGACAGATAAATCCAAGTCTGGTTTTGAAGGCATTGCTGTAGGTAGTTGCAGATAGTGAATTCTAGACCAAAAGACACGAGATCTTCACGATATTTCAAGATCTTTCCTTCGGTTGAGATAACTTTGTTCTATACAACCTCAACAATTTTTTTTCTTGTTTGCAGGTCTAGGCATTACAAAATGTGTATACACTTAAAATGTTATGTTTATCTTGAGACACAGACACGCTGTGCAAGTGTCTTTGATTGAAGACGAGGACAAATTGAAGAGATGGACGAGTCCAAAGATATCTCTTGGAAGATTGGTTAGGACTTGTACCACCAAGTCAAACATTCAACACCTCTCATTCTTTAGCCAGCATTAAACAATGACATTACAAATCTATTTTCATAGGACAAAAAGACATGAGAAACATGGACACACTACACACTGCTGGCCCGTGTTAGGTTCTCACTAAAGTTCAGACATGTAATAGCCTCTGCTTTGAATCAAAGACGTGTCTCGACGGCTAGACAGGAAATGAGTTGGAAAGACATCTTTGTCAGATCTTGTAACAAACAAAAAAATCATTGCGCATCGTGAGCTCTTTAATTCAATACAAGCCCTGAATAACAAGCGAGATATATATAACATGTAGACACGTTGTAATTGAATATATACATTTTTGTACACTCTTAACTCGGATACAGTAAATTATAATATGACCCACTTCTCAAATTTGGTTCTAATTACTAGAACTAGAGTCAAACTTGTATAAGACTATGATCCGAATAAGCCCTTACACGTTAATATTCACATAGCGCTAAACCAGACAAAGATCAAGGAATAACTTTGTATATGAAAATAGTCATTAGTTACTAAGGTTCTACGCACAAAGGTAAGCGCCCGCATGAATTATTTTGGAGGGGGTGCGAGCTGTCAGCTATAGTTCAAAGTCGGAGCCTAAATTTTTTTTTGCTACGAAGAATGTTAATAAAAAAGAAACTGGAGCCCCTCCCCACTGAAACACGTGGTGGCTGAGGGGTAAATCCCTTTCGGGTTCAAATCTCACCGAAGAATTTGAATTTCGGGATTTATATAACGCCTTTTAGACCATCCAACTCGAATGGGTAGCTAAACTTAGTTTGCGAAAGGACACCCAATTACAAACTCTTGCGGTGGCCGTAGGGTAAGGCGCTTGTATTCTGAACTGGAGGTCCAGGGTTTGAATCCTGGTGAAGACTGGGATTTTGTATTACGGGATCTTTGGGTGCCTGAGTCCACCCAACCCTGATGGGTACCTGACATTAGTTGGGGAAAAGTAAAGATGGTTGGTCGTTGTGCTGGCCACGTGACAAAACAGATGACCTTTACATCATTTCCACTATGGATCATAAGGTCTGAAAGGAAGAATTCTACAAAATGCTTTGTTGTTTTTATAGCCTAAGTTATATTTGGAACAAAGGCATTCAACTTCTTGTTTCGAATCACTGAAAATATGCGGGTGATAACAAATGAGCCTTTAAAGGTCAATCATTCTCCTATTTGTATCTGTCCAACAAGCATCTACTTTCTTTCTATCATCATAAGGCGAACGTCGTCTACGAGAATCAGTGCTACTTTTGTTTATCCGGGAATTCCCGAAATGGATGTACACCAGAAGCATGTTGAGACAGACACACAATTGAATGGCGCCTTTTTTGTTTGAATAAACTGACCTTTCGTTTCAGAGGTCACGTACAATGAGTTGGCATCCTTGTCGTGACTTGCGCCATAACACTTGACGCACCTCCCTCCATAGCGCCCTGTCAAGTGCTAGGAGACATTCTCTCCCGCCAAGTGGAGCGATATTAAGTCTTGTCATTATGCACTTCCAGATGACAGCAGACGACATACACGCAAAGGCTGAAGGTCGACCTTAGCACTATTGGGAGGGAAGAGAAAGAGATGCCCCCCTCGAAGTGTTTATTTTACATTCATTAATCTTACCCACCCTTATTAACTACAACTCGCATCCCCCCCCACCTCAAGCCTATGTTTATCCAGTCTAGCTAAATCAAACTAGTCTCAATTTTTGTCTTTTTTTTTTCGTTGAATGATTTCACAACTCATCGATATTTATCGCCCTGTATCGATATCACGTAAGTATTGACCTGTTCAAGGCATCAGTAATCGATCCTCGTTTAGTAATCGATCCACGTTTAGTGAGCACCCATTCCATCCCGGCAGCCCGATTCGACTAATCATGGCGGCTGGCGGTTACAACAAACGGCAAGAACGACCACTCTGTTGTAATCTGAAGAGTTGTCTATTACCCCGAAACCTTTTTTTCCCCCACATTAAAAGTATCACTGGGGTCTATTTAGCTTACAGCTATCCACCACCATCATCCCCTCTCTCACACACACACAACACGAAGCTTATATTAGACTTTCCCGCCACTGGAAACCGCTCAATAATATTGTAATCATGACTACTTGCATGTTGCCGCAGGGGCAGAATGAGTTGTTCCAGTCGGAAAAAAAAGGGAAGTAATATTCTAATTGTACTGGGAACTATAGTTTTCAGAGTTGTCCTACCTTGTATCAACTTGTTGAAATAGTTTACAAACTCATACGTGAATAGGGATGTCAGTTTGAAATTACAATGGTTTCTGAAATTGAGGATTTCATCCAGAAAGTCCAACACAGTTACCTTTAACATCCTGTTTGATTTCCTTCAGCCACAGAATGCACTGACGGAAAAGCGGTTAGGGGAAATGTGAGGTTGATATAATGGAGCTTAGAGAAAAAAAAATTGAATTAAAAAGAACAAAGTGTGTGTCAAGTAGAGACATGTTGAAAGATCCATGCTGCCAACTACAAAACCAAAACTGCTTTCAACTGCAAGCCGAAGACCTTAGAAATTTGAATCTGCAATCCTAAAAAGTGGAACACAAATTATTATTGCTTTTTAAAATGTATAGAATAAATTATCAATGCTTTAACACTTTGTTCGCCGGATACACCAAAACTCCATTTATAAAACATGAAACAAATTGTAAAATTTTTATATCATTTTTGGACTTCCTTTGAGCTCTGTAAAATGCATAATTTTCATTTTTATTTAATTACTATTATTTATTTTTTTAAATAGAAAAGTAAATAAGTTTTAGTTAATTATTTTTTGAAGTTTTTTCTTTTTGAAGAGCTGTAATTCTATGAATAATCGAGCAAAGTGGGTTTTTATTCGCTCTAGATTCTTAGTTTAAATTCGATGAATAGCCAACTTTTTTTGTCTTCCAACAAGCTTCGTTGCTGGTCGTTGCTTCAAGGTTCTAAACTGCTCAGATGCGATTTATCTCCACGCACCAACCTCTAGCATGCTAAGTTTATAGAAGATGTCTCAGGAGTGGATTTAATATCATATGTATTGGATTTGGACTACTTTTTGTATAAACTACATTACGATGTTGTCCTGTTTTCTTCCGTTTATACGTACCAATATGTGTGTGTTTGTTTGCGCAGCTATGTGTATTTGTGAATGTGTGTGTATGTGTGTTCCTTAAATGTGTGTAGACTCAGAAACGAATGCAGCTAATAGCCTCGTCAATAATTCAAACATTTCTAAAGCAGTACATTTGATTAAAGTTGAGCTCCTGTAAGGGTTACGTTGTAGAGATTAGAGTCTTGTTTCAGGCAATGCAAGAACATTTCATGCAATGTTGGAAGTGGACGTCACGTGATGGAAATCTGCGAAATGTTTGATTCCTTAACAAAAACGTATAGGTTGTGCTTGGTATTGAGTCTGTCATCCAGAGTTCACGCCATGCCCGCTGCCAGTCCGTGCCGCAAGGCATTTGAGCTCGTTAGTACAAATGTTTATTTCGTAAGGAAAGTTCTAAAAGTATACATCAAACCAAAAGGAAAACACAACTTTGTAAACTGCTCTAGTGTATGGTGAGCGAACGATAGAGCTCTGAGCTTCGAAACCGAATGTCTCGTGTGTAATACGGCTGTTAGATCTGCTGGAACTTAAGTGCATTCGTGAATCCATTCAGAAGAAATGCAACCCAAACTAAATCATAATCAGCCTAACCAGGATATGAATTCGACTCATCAGTAGGGCGAAGTAAAGTGCTTAGCTTTAGAACCGAGGTGTCCAGGGTTCTAATCTCGATCAAGACTGGGATTTTTAATTTCGGGATTTTAATGGCGCCAATGAGTCCATCCAACTCTAATGGCTACCTGACATTAGTTTTACAAAAGTAAAGCGGTGGGTCGTTGTGCTGGCCACATGACACCCTCGTTAAGTGTCCACTATATAGGACATTTCCATTATCTGCCCTGTGGATTTAAAGGCCTGAAAAGTAGATTCCACAGACATTTCCTTCAAGCCATTGTTCGAAATACAGAAAACTTGGAAGAGCTTTAGATTTGTAGCTGACCTTCTGGCGAACACAAACGATGGAGTCTGATGTGCTGACCTCACGAGAACTTAGTGAACTGTAAATCTATCAACATTTGTTCCCTGCGTTTTATGCATGTCTTCATCTCTTTCTTGGATCGCAAATACTTTCTTTCTTTGTACGCAAATACTTCATCTCTTTCTTTGTACGCAAATACTTCATCTCTTTCTTTGTACGCAAATACTTTATCTCTTTCTTTGTACTCAAATGTTTTATCTCTTTTTTTTTGTGCGCAGATACTTTATCTCTTTCTTTGTACTCAAATACTTTATCTCTTTCTTTGTACTCAAATACTTTATCTCTTTCTTTGTACTCAAATACTTTAGCTCTTTCTTTGTACTCAAATACTTTATCTCTTTCTTTGTACTCAAATACTTTATCTCTTTCTTTGTACTCAAATACTTTATCTCTTTCTTTGTACTCAAATACTTTATCTCTTTCTTTGTACTCAAATACTTTATCTCTTTCTTTGTACTCAAATACTTTATCTCTTTCTTTGTACTCAAATACTTTATCTCTTTCTTTGTACTCAAATACTTTATCTCTACGCTCCACTAATTTTCTTTGTTCCTTTTCTTTGACTTTTCCATGCGTGTCTTGTATGTACCTTGTTACGGTCGTGAGCACCAGTTCTACGTGTGTGCCACTCATAAAGAGTGAAGAGCAGGAGTGCTGCTCAATATCCAAACACTTGATCAGATGCCTTGCGCGCGATAAACTGTCGCGTGCATAAGCTTAATGCCTGTAAGTGGTCACTAATCAATAAGGGGCGCCTTGGAGGAAGTGTTGCTCCACTGGTCACAACATTTGTTCCCTATCTTTAATGGGTTCTAGAGTACACTTTTTTTTGGAAGGGTTGATCATTATATGTTGTTGTTTTTTTTTTTTCAGTAATCGCTCATTTATTTAACAAGCATTTAATGTCAGGGTGATTTGTAGCTTTCTTATAATTTTCGTGTATTGAAAGGTCATCGGAACTCACAAGGCTACCAGAAACCAATGGACCGGAAGTAGTTAAAACACAGACGCGAAGTCAGCAGACGTGAATTTCTATTAAACGATCGCTTCTTAAAGATAAGTATACATATAATCTTTATTGTCCGTAAGGAAATTTGTCTTACGATTTGTGCATTACACCAAACAAAACATTGTAACTAGAAAAAAAAACAAATGTACAATCACACCTGACTCGCTCATAATTTACATGTGAAAAAAAATATATATATGTGTGTGAATATGTTTATCTATATGTATACGAATGTATGTAAGTTCTGTTAGATTGTTATTCCTGGAAGCGGTAATGGAAATAAGCACTCTTCTACCTAAAATGCTCCCAATGGCATGCGTCCCAAATCTTTTAAAAGATAACTTTCATTCTCTAAGACTTAACAAAGAAAGACACTCCTGGACAATTTGACTGGGAAAATGTTTTCTGCTGGATACGTTAACAGTCCTAAAAATTGTTTGATGTAGATCCATGCCCCAAGTCCATAATAGTTCTCAAATGTCATTGAGTCCGGAAGTAAAATTTGTATCAAAGTGAAATGAATTCGATAGGAAGACCACTGGGGATCCCCCTAAACATGACTGAATAAAGCTTGAGATAACAGCTGAGACGCAAGATTCAATGGGATGCCGGTTAAATGTGCGAGTTACGGGAAATAAAGCACTAAACAACGCCTTGATGTCAACTTGAATTCATGATTTACATGAACAAATAAATTCATGAAGAAATAAATCTAAATCCTTTCATTCATTCACAACGAGAACAAAATTATCTTAAACTTTCTCCCCACCCCCAAGAGTTATCAGAACCTGGAGTTGGATGTCAGAAGCTGACAGACAATCCCAGAATCCCACATCATTAGAACGTAATTGACACGAAGCTTTGAGCACCAGGATCCGCGCAATTAAAATAATGTTTAAAAAGTCAAACGTTTTTTTTTCAGGAGAAAAGCCCAAGATATGCGTTCGTTTCTGCTGGAAATATACAATGGCGTGGTGGGGCTAGCACAATGACAAATTTGGTTCTAATTCTTTTGCTTGACTTTAACAAAGACTTTGACTCTGGAATGTCATACTTTTTTTCTCTTAAGCAAGCACTAAATTTTTCACTACAATTATCCAAACTGCATTGCTGAATAATTAACTATCTTTAGCTTGAGGAAGTAGATGTATATAAGGATGTATATAAGGATGTATATACGGATAGTACAGTATTAAATATAGGCGATGGAATGTAAATGATACTGTATTATGATAAGCTTTACTTTTAGGATGTGTATCTTCTGAGATAGGATGGAAAACGTATACATTTGGCGGGGAAATCCAAATCTAAAGTAAACAGGTATCATTTAGTATGTCACCTGCTTCTCTCTGATGCCAAACGACATCATTCCAACATGTCCCCTCCCTCTCCCCACCCCAAAAAAAGTATTTTCCAAATCAAGTTTCCTCCCTTTTATGCGTCGAATGGCCTGCGCATGTTTTTCTTTTATTACACGTTGTATTATTTCCCTTTGCTCCTACTTGTTCTTGATGCGAACGTGTTTAGAATCCTGAATTATATCATGAATTATCGGCCTTGTCCTGGACATAATGGAGCGAGCTATTGTCAAGAGCTGTTCAAATTTGTAAGCCAAAATAAAAAGAGAGGGCTGCAGTTGAGCTTAAAAGAGGGAGAGGCGGGTGAGTACGGAAATAAGCCACAGGGTGGGGAGTGGCGCTAAGATGGCCTTTTTTTTCCCCCCTTCAAGCGGGAAGGAGAGATTTTCAGATCAAAGTGAAAGTGAGATAAATCAGCCCAGACGTATCCAATCGCAATGAGGCTTTCATCTGTAGCCCCATGCAGTTCACAACGCCGTTCAATCTCTTGGAGGATTTAGAGCCGAGGAGGAGAAGAAGACAAAAAGGACGAAAAGCGACAAAGCGAGTAGAGGCTGGCTGGGTATTTCCTCACAGGTCAATGTCGTTTGTAAGAAATCTACTTTTTTTTTGGAACGGTCATTCCGTTTTAAAAAGGGGGGGAGGGGGGAGGGCTCGTGCTTTGAGTTTCAGTATAATAAAAACCTTTTTTTTTTGTTTTGTTTCTAGTTCTTCTACAGATCACACACACAGCTTCGTTGGTAATTGAAGATTTTTTTTATATGCAATCTGATAAATTTCATACCGTTTTGTTCATATAAATTTAAAATTTTTGAAAACATCAATAAAAATGTTTTGTAGTCTTGTAGAAGGCAGAAGAATTAGCTGACTTAGTGATGCGCTTAGACAAGACTTCCGCAGCATATGGTATGCAAATCAAAGCCGAAAAAAAAAATTACTAATTGGCAACAGGGCTTTAAAAGGAAAATCAGCATTGGTGGCGAAAATCTCAAATGTCAGTAGCTTAAAATACCTTGGAGCTATTGTCTCAACGAGTGAACCAAACTAGAACTACTGGCGAGAAGTGAATAGTCTACAGCAGCACTTGCAAAACTCAAAACAATCAGGACAGACCATAGCCCTAGACACTCAAATCAGATTTATGCGTTCCCTGGTAATGGCCACATTCTTATATGCATGCGAATCTTGGACGCTGACTGCAGATCTCGAGAAGAGGATTCTAGCAATGGAACTAAGATGCTACAGATGTCAATTACAAAGACAGCATCACGAATGAAGAGATTAGAAACAGGATTAGTACACCCATTAGACACCGTGATGACCTGCTAACCACTGTCAAAAAACGTAAACTCAAACTCTATGGCCACATCACAAGGCTCTTCGGGCTCGCAAAGACCTTCCTTCAGGGAACAGTACCAGAAAGAAGATGAAGAGGAAGACAGAGAAAGCGAAGGGAAGACAACATCAAAGAACTGGCAGGCCTGTCTGGCAATACAATTCTATCTAAAGCAAAGAACATTGATGAATGGAAAAAGACGGTTGACAGAGCCATTGGTCCAACATGTTCTGAAAAAGTCTTGTAGAATTCATTTGTTATTGACTTTTTCTAGTTAGTTTTGCTGTTAAAATATGTTTACATTAATTGTCATTGAAGTGATAGAGATTAAATGGTTTTAAAACCAGCAAAATAAAAGTGTTGGATTAAAAGGTAAAATCAAATCGTTATTGTGGATACCGCCCATTGGATACATGGTCTTGTGTTATTCATTCTGTTCATCACGATAGTCCAGGGTTCGAACACCGCCAGTTTATGAAAATGCGTTTAGAGCTTATTAACCTTAAACTCAAAGGACTGGTCTTTTTAAAAAATATACTATTTTGGGTCAATTAGTGTTGAAAATATAAAACAAATCGATGAGAGTTCAGGGTAGTTCAGAGACTCCTGTCACGAGATGTAAATATGTTGACACACTTCTAGACCCTCACACTTCCAGACCCTCACACTTCCAGTTATTCACACTTCCAGACCCTCACACTTCCAGACCCTCACACTTCCAGACCCTCACACTTCCAGACCCTCACACTTCCAGACCCTCACACTTCCAGACCCTCACACTTCCAGTCCTTCACACTTCTAGACCCTAACACGTCTAGCGTATTCATGGACGATATTTAGGTCCCATGCAGTATATTTGATGTTTGTTAATGATACTATGTGGGGCTCATAAAGTCACTACCACTATGAAACTAGACTAAATTATTTATCCAATGTCATGGTGCATAGAAAGCTACTCACTAGTCAAATATTGAACAGTGAGGCTGGTATATATTTTACGCAACATCGACACCTCATACATTTTAATGAGATGGTGCTTCTTAAAAACTGACTTGCTAGGTCTGGCACGAAGGTTCTAATATAAGCTCTTTCAAAAGGTTCCCTTTCAAACATTACGATGTTGATGTAAATATCATTTTTTTTGTGTGTAGCCTATGGTTAACGAGGAGGTCAAGTGGCCAGCACAACGAACCAACGCCTTTACTTTTCCACAACTAACGTCAGGTACTTATTAGAGATGGCTGGACCCTCCCCCCCCCTTCCACGACGCATACTTTTGGCTCCTTTACATTAATATAAACATTACTCACCTATAGATATGGTTGCTTGAAAATTGTAAGTATTGAGATTTTTAACACATATAGGTCACTGATAATATGACACACAAAAACAGTCATACAAAATCTTACACAATCTTACACAATCATACACAAACATACACAATCGTACACAATCTTACACAATCTTACACATCTAGAGAAACAATCACTCATGTTTGCATGCACCTAGCAGGAGATCAATCAATAGTGAGGAAACAAGAGAAAGATATCATTATGATGTTTTCACTTGGCGAGAGTGTGTGTTTGTGGGAGGGAGTGTGTGTGTGTTGGGGGGGGAAGCGTATGTATGTTACTGTGTGTGTGTGTGTGTGTGTTACTGTGTGTGTGTAGGTGAAGTGTGTGGTCTATGACATGTGTGTTTTGGTGTCTATCGCCAGTCCGGCTGACAGGGTTAGTTTCGCCGCCCTGTTCGACTCCTGGGCCGGACTCCAGACGTTACAACCGGGGAAAGGGCTGGAGAGGGAAGGCATTTGGTCGCAGAGAATTAAAGGGCAAATAATCGTTGGTGGAGGATTGAATAATTTACTCCTTTTCAGCTGCCTCCCATTCTCCCTCCTCCCATGCACCCTCCTACACTCTTTCACCACTTCCTCCATGTGTCAGAAGGGGGGTGAACAGCGTCGGATTGAACACCCACATATCGTGATGTCGTCAAATGTTCATGAGGACAGAATTAACTCCTTTGGCCAAGTTGCATGTTCCCTGCGGTTAAAAGTTCCCGCGAAAAATCGGAAGCCATATCGATAGATCCGTAGTGAGTTTTCGGTGACCAAGTGGTGAAACCTTGCTTCTGACAGTTGACTGGCCTCACTATCGTAACACTCCTCTCCCTTTCCCAAACACAGGCGCACGCACACACTCACACACAGCAACTACTTCATCGAAGTCGATTCATTAAACATCATGGGACTTTCCTAATTAGGTTAAATGAAGTCTCTGATAGTCCGTGGTAGCTTTTATGCCACGTTCACACTGGTCGACATTTGCTAGGATATTTTTCTCATTTTCTTTTAAGCTTTAATTCTGAAAACATGTTCAACGGACTTTAATGTATTAAAAATTAGATACTATGAAAGCTAATTGTTTATTAAAATGGGAATTTATCGGTAATACTTTGTCACAAATAAAAGTAGGCACTCTGAGGGTTGCCTAACCTCAAACCTTGTTTACAAAATCTAAAAGGAAATAGCAGAGCAGGAAAGACGTAATGAGCTACACTTCTAGCAGTGTTGAGAGAGACCAGACGAGCTTGTTACGTCATTCCTGGCTACAACTGTCGAGGATACATCAGACTAGTTGACGAAGAATGTAAGGAAAGGCAAGCATATTATCAGAGGCTCTTTCGATTCAGTGGGGTTATTCTAGTTGATCTTAACACAATATTGTGTGAATTAAATATTGTCATTCGAAACGTATGTTATTGTTGTTTAAAAAGTAGTTTTCTTTCAGACCTTGTGATAAATGGGGCAGATGATGTGAAGGTCATCTGTCTGTGTGGCCCACAGTGAACGAGGATATCATGTGGCCAGCACAACGACCTTTACATGTCCACGTTGATTATATCTAATAAAGGTGACATCTAGATTCTAGACCTAGATCAGAACTTTAGGTCTAGTGTTAGGTCTAGATCAGAACTTTAGGTCTAGTGTTAGGTCTAGATCAGAACTTTAGGTCTAGATCAGAACTTTAGGTCTAGTGTTAGGTCTAGATCAGAACTTTAGGTCTAGTGTTAGGTCTAGATCAGAACTTTAGGTCTAGTGTTAGGTCTAGATCAGAACTTTAGGTCTAGTGTTAGGTCTAGATCAGAACTTTAGGTCTAGTGTTAGGTCTAGATCAGAACTTTAGGTCTAGTGTTAGGTCTAGATCAGAACTTTAGGTCTAGTGTTAGGTCTAGATCAGAACTTTAGGTCTAGTGTTAGGTCTAGATCAGAACTTTAGGTCTAGTGTTAGGTCTAGATCAGAACTTTAGGTCTAGATCAGAACTTTAGGTCTAGTGTTAGGTCTAGATCAGAACTTTAGGTCTAGTGTTAGGTCTAGATCAGAACTTTAGGTCTAGTGTTAGGTCTAGATCAGAACTTTAGGTCTAGTGTTAGGTCTAGATCAGAACTTTAGGTCTAGTGTTAGGTCTAGATCAGAACTTTAGGTCTAGTGTTAGGTCTAGATCAGAACTTTAGGTCTAGTGTTAGGTCTAGATCAGAACTTTAGGTCTAGTGTTAGGTCTAGATCAGAACTTTAGGTCTAGTGTTAGGTCTAGATCAGAACTTTAGGTCTAGTGTTAGGTCTAGATCAGAACTTTAGGTCTAGTGTTAGGTCTAGATCAGAACTTTAGGTCTAGTGTTAGGTCTAGATCAGAACTTTAGGTCTAGTGTTAGGTCTAGATGTCCATTTAATGAACATACAAATAAATAATTCCACAAATATACTTTACGCGCTGGCTGAATCAGAAAATGCTTATTTTCTAGCAGTCAATGGTGTCACGGGTTCGAAATTAGCATGTTACCAAAAAAAAAAAGTTAGATTATTTTTTAATAATATTTTTTTAAAATTAATAATGCAGGTATTGTCTTTTAGAAAAAAATAGTTTAAAACTGTTTTCCTGTTTTTTCTAATATTTTATCTGGATATATTCACACTCTAGCAAAACAAAACGTCTTAGAGGACCACGAGGTCTGATCAAGTGACCTGACTGGCTCAACGGAGTACTTAGCTTAACCAGTTTACAAGGCGTATTAGACAATGTGTTCCTATGGATGCATTTTAGAAACGTTACGAACTCAACGCTGCCTGGTCTTGTGGTATGCGCTATCGTGACGCTTCTACCCTTTGCCGTGATGTTAGGGCGCAGTAATCTAGTTCCCTGAATGGACGTCTACAGTTCAAATCTGAATAGTTCTAACATTGAGTTTCAGTTTGTGTTTTTTTCATTGACAATGTTTCTCTTTTAAAGATATGAACTAAGCCACAGACAACAACAACAGGGGGACAGAGACAAACAAGATTCAGTCAAACAATCACAATTTGGTCATTTTATTCTGCGTCCATTGTTAGTAGTCAAAGGCACACGTGTGTGTGTGTGTGAGCAATAGTGTGGCAGCCTGACGTTATTGGTGTGAGTTTATGTGAGTGTGTGTGTGTGTAGGGGTCTGTTTCGCGTCTGGCAGCTAAAAGGACATGTTTTAATGGGAACAGTGTTGAGTGTCTCCTCCATGATGGCGGCGTGTTGCCATTCAATGGCGCTCTGAGTTATGCAAATGTAGGCTATAGTGTGCGTCACAATAGGTGAGCAACATTGTGCTAGATAAAGAGGGACAAAAAGGGAGAAACAGTTTACATGACTGACAGAGAGACAGAGAGAGAGAGAGAGAGAGAGAGAGAGAGAGAGACAGGAAGGGGGGAAGCGTATATTTTAGAATGACAGTTATAAGGTCATATGTTTATAATGGGCATTAATTGATTCTTTTTTTCATTCACTATCTTATCTCAATTGACTAGAAATGTTGTTTATTTTCGTGTGTGTGTGTGGAGGGATGTCTAGGGCGAGAAGGTGCAAAGCCTTAGTGAATATTTGAAAAAATTGCACCATTAGCCTAAAAAAAAATCCACTTTATGTTTAATCTAAGTACAATGATCTTTATATTTGATTTTGTGTGTCGGTGAGGATAAACACAAGTGTTAAAGCCGGAAAGAAGATATAAACAAAGATTTTAATTGCCACGAATGAAAACCTATCCAAGTATTTCAGCTTTACAGGAGTTGACGTCACCAAATCGTTAGAGGAGAAGACGGTTGCTTAATTCTACTTTTTATAAAGCTAAACTAACTCTGTCTGTCTTGTAAGAAGTTTGTACACGTCATTTCTGCAACACACATTTGGGGAATCAAGCTAAAATTTTGCACAAATATTTCTTTTACGGTACCTGAAAAAGCAAGAATCATTAAAAATTTACCTATTAGTTAATTAACTATCGGTAATTGATTATTTTGTAAGTGAAATAGGCCCCTACTATTGTCTACGAGATAGTCTTCAGATATTTATTGGCTTAGATTTTGTTCTATACTTTTCCGAGGTAGTTTTAGGCTCTGACACTTAATAGGAATCTTTTATTTTTTTCCCATCTTGCTTAGAGCACCAAAAGTTCACAGTGTATATGGTGCGCACCGTTCAAAACAGTTCCCAGATTTTGGTAAAGACTAGACTGTCACTAGAGAGATTGAAAGTAGAGAAAGACAAAAGGAACTAGGTCTTGGAGGACGACCCACTACGTGACTTGTTGTCATTCTCAGTGATTCCCTTTCGTTCAAACCAAGTTTCTTTGTGCCATGAACATTTGTAAAATTTGGAAACCTGGACACGGGATTTAATTTCGAATAAGCCAAGCAAAGTTTTAAACTTGACTTACTTCACTTAATCCTGTGCACTCCCAGGGGAGCATAGGGCCGCAACCACACCTCTCCACCCAACTCGGTTCTGAGCAGCTTTCTTCATCTGCTCCCATGTCATTCCATTTTAAAGCTTTAAGGTCATTTCCGAGGCCAGTTCTTATTGTGGACCCTACACAAGGTTAGAAATGGTTCCAGATTCGTGTCGTTGGATAGGCCACATAACACCACGGTAACCCACTGGCCAAAAGAAACAACGATACAGAGTCATCAGAGTTACCCAGCAGACATGAGAACTGTATAGAAAATACGAAAAACATGCATATATGTAACCCTGCCGGACCAAGTAAAACAAAGGACGTTTGGGCCACGAGGCCTTCATCAGCTACAAAACAAACAAAAAATAAAAAAACAATTAACACAAAATAGTCTTAAGTTAACTTATCTGTCCGATGTTGTTCTCTATCGAGGCAGAAAAGAAATGAGCTGCGCTGGTGTAAAAGCGCGGGAAAACGGAAGGGGGCGGAGATGTCAGGCAAAGATGAATGGGAAAAGGGGGTACCGTAGTGTTAGTGCCCATAGCTTATTAAATAAAAGTGTGCTGGTTGTTAATCCCGTTAGGTTGGAGGGTGCCTGACATATAAATAAGTTTGTTTTCGATCTGCAGACGGGTGTTTTTGTCGTTGCATTGTTGTATGGCAGTGACGAGGAGGTCGGTGGTACCCCTATGATGTGTGTTATTGAAATGGATAGAGACGGGCTTAGTAGCGAAGTTACGAATGTCTCTAAGGTGTTCTTGGAGTCGTGTTTTTAAGGTCCTGCCTGTGTTTCCAATATAAACCATCTGACACCTTGAGCATATTATAGCATATATGACTCCTCTACTATTACAGTTAAATTTGCCACTTATCTTGATGGTAATTTTAGGACAGGTGATGGTGGGGTGGCGAGTGTGTGTTTGCAGGTCTGACAATTACGAAATAGTTTCGTTACATGTTGAAAGACGTGTTGTTGTGTGTCGCTGTGTGTATGTGTGTCTCTGTGTGTGTAATTCTGACTCTGTGTGTGTAATTGTGCCTCTGTGTGTAAGTGTGTGTATGTATGTCTCTGTGTGTATATCTGTGCATGTGTATTTCTGGGTTTATATATGTGTATGCGTATCTATGAGTATGTGTGTATGTGTGTGTGTAAGTGTGTTTAAAAAATGTGGTTTAACCTGATGTCTTGTTTAAATTGTAAACCAAGTCATACCATCAACTTCTCTCTCTCTCTATGTCTCTCTTTCTCTCTCTCTTTATTTCTCTCTCTCACTCTCTTTTTTCTCTCCAATCTCTTTCTCTTTGCCTCTCTCTCTTTCTGTCTCTTTCTTTGTTTCCCTTTTTCACTTCTGGCCTGTATTTCTACGTCTCCCCCCCCCCTTTCAGTTCCCGCCGCTGTCATCAACACACGAATGCCACCAAAACACATAGAAACAAACAGCACATGTTCCTTTGATGACGAAATGACTTGTGTAAAGGAACAAATTCTTAGACCAAGTTAAAACCAACTCTTTGCTCAAACAAAGACATCCATTTTGTTTCATTCTGTTGTTGTTTTTTTGTCCTCCACGTGAAAGAGAATATCCGGTTTATATTGTTTTTATCGCGCTAAAGATGGAGACACATTTCCGGTTAAATCTCTTAAGTTGAAAAACATAAAAAGATTCCTTTCAGACGTTTTGTATTGGGGAAACAAGAAAGAAAAAATGGCTGAACCTTTTAGTGATGCTTCAGTGGCCAAAGTTTTTATCGGTCTTCAGTTTCGGGTTCTGAGTGGTTCTGCAGGTGGGTGATGTTTCGCTCCCTTGGGATGTTGCGCGGGCTATAAAAGTACACTTCGGCACCGCGGAGCAGACGAGAGATGACATCTAGCCCGATGACATTAAGCGCCCTGAGATATCCGACGCTGGAACAGATTAGAGAGTACAGTGCAAGCTCGCAAACATGGTAAGAGTTTTCCTCTCTCTCTCTGTCTCTCTCTCTCCCTCTCTGTGTGTGTGTGTGTTTTTGACAGGAATTTTGATTCAAAATGTTTAACTTGGGTTGAAAAATATTAAAACTCGATTTATCATCAGGACAAAAGTAAATGTGAAGTACTCACTCCTTAAATGTACTAAGGACCTTGTTTTGCCAAATAAGTAAATTCTAAACTTTGACTTTTGGGGTCGTAGTGGCTGAGTGTAAAACGCTGGCATCCCAGCCAAGCGGTCTCGGGTTCAAAACCTTAGTTTTCAATTTCGGGATTTTCAGGAAGCTCCTGTTACCACCGCTCTGATGAAATCCCGACATTTGTCGGGAAAGGTAGATGCGGGTGATTGCAAACATAGATCCTAGATGAAAAAGACATAAATTTACATCATCTACTTGCCCTTGCTATCATGGAGCACACAGAACAGGACAACTATTTGTCCTTCAAGTATGCCTGCGACATCTCCAGTTGATCTATCGATCTGGTATCTTGCCCAGGTATCTGCAATCTCAAAGTTAATTTAAGTGTCTTTCTATCCGAAGCCAGTTCTACAATTGAATGAGAGGCCGATAGGGGCGCAATACAAGGACATGGAATTGGATCTTAATGACTGAAAGAAATCGTTCGTTAAATCACTAAACTCTCGCAAAAGGGCAGCAAACACCTTTCATAAATACACGAGTCTTCTAAGCCCAAGTGAGTCATTTCCCTTTAATCATTTGTTTACTTCTACTGTTCTAAACGAGGCCTTTTCTTTGGATATTAAATTAGGAGACTTGTAGCTATTTATAGACATCAAACAACATTCATTAGTCACTAGGATCATATAGAAGCAGAATACTTCATTGGGACTTGCTATTTATTAGTTGGAAAGAACCAAAACGGATCGATAAAGTTATCACAAGAGTCTAATAAATGAGAGGAAAAAAACAAAGAATCGGTAAACTAAGGGCAACCAGCTCGTCTTGTTTGTATTGAATTATTTATTTATTTCTTAGCCCAGTGTAAACTGTCCAATGAAATGAGATTGTATTATGTGGATGCAGAGTGTTAGACCGAGGCTACAACCCTACTCTTCTATTCTATCACAAAGCTTGAAGAAGGCGGCGCTTACTGCAGTGCCGGCCTTAGGTAAATAGATGCCCTAGGCGAAGTGAATTTGGTGCACCCACCTATGAAAAAAAAAAAAAAAAAAAGCACCAAAATAATAAAATAATGCTATTTATTTTAAACCTTCCTGTATCTAGATCTAAGCCAATAATTAACTGAAATTCACATAAACCAATTTCCGTAGTCAGAGACTAGGGTTCAGTAAGCTACTTAAACATAATAGTGCAGATGTCATAAGCCTCAGTGGCGTGGCTAGGGTGGGGAGGGGGAGGGGGGTCCAAAAATGAAAATCTTTTCTTCCCCCCCTCCCCCCCCCCCCCCACTTCCGTGAGGCCACAAGCTGAGGATCCAAAATTATTATTTTTTTGCATTAAATATTTAGCAAATGCGCATGTTAACTTGCTTTTCATGTTGTTATGTTACGTAGTGACCATGCTGCATGTATTCCACACATTAGAATTATATATTTGTAAGTACATTATTTCCTGTCATGAAGTCGAATGTCAGAGTGCAGGAGCCCCTGAAGAAGCCTAGGCACCCGGTGCCTCAATTCCCTTGATTCGATAAGTCCACTGATAAGCGATCATCAAACCAGACTCGAAATAAAGTATCGACAATTTCACCAAATGGAAGCAACAATGGTCTTCTAACAAGTGTATAAACCTGAAGTCAAAGTACAGACTTACAGCTAGACTAGTTGACACATAAAGGTCTACTAAGTTTAAAAATGGATCCAATTTAAGCAATAGTTTTTTTAAAAATTGAGTCCTTTGTAAGGCCCCGTCATATAAGTAACACTTTGTAAGGCACTTGGCCGTGAGAATTATTTCTAAACCTTTGCTTATTCTTAGCTGAAAGGAAACATTTTTAAAGTATTTTCTGGTGCTAGGTCATTTGGAGCACTTTCTAACATTTTCTAGGACTTCATCATCGGTAACTTTGGACAATACTTTTTAACATTGATTAGAAATGTTCTGGTCTTCCTCACAAATTTCAGGTCTTCCACACAGATTTCAGGTCTTCCACATACATTTCACGTTTCCACACAGATTTCAGGTATTTTACACACATTTCAGGTTTCTACACAAATTTCAGGTCTTCCACACTGATAATAGGCCTTCCACATAGATTTCAGGTCTTCCACACACATTTCATGTTTCTACACATATTTCAGGTCTTCTACACACATTTCAGATTTCTACACAGATTTCATGTCTTCCACACATATTTCAGGTCTTCTACACCCATTTCAAGTTTCCACACATATTTCAGGTCTTCTACACACATTTCATGTTTCTACACATCTTTCATGTCCTCCACACATATTTCAGGTCTTCCACACAGATTTCAGGTCTTCTACACTTATTTCAGGTTTCTACACATATTTCAGGTTTCTACACATATTTCAGGTCTTCTACACACATTTCAGGTTTCTAAACATATTTCAGGTCTTCCACGCAGATTTCAGGTCTTTCACACAGATAATAGGCCTTCTACATAGATTTCTTGTCTTCCACACATATTTCAGGCCTTCCACACACATTTCAGGTCTTCCACACACATTTCAGGTTTCTACACACATTTCAAGTTTCCACACATATTTCAGGTCTACACACATTTCATGTTTCTACACATCTTTCATGTCCTCCACACATATTTCAGGTCTTCCACACAGATTTCAGGTCTTCTAAACACATTTCAGGTTTCCACACATATTTCAGGTCTTCTACACACATTTCAAGTTTCTACACATCTTTCAGGTCCTCCACACATATTTCAGGTCCTCCACACATATTTCAGGTCCTCCACACATATTTCAGGTCCTCCACACATATTTCAGGTCTTCCACACAGATTTGAGACTCCGTGTTAGTTAACTATTGAGAAGCTGGTTAGCTGCAGTAAGTAGAAAAAAAAGAATAATTATTTTTGAAAATTAAGAAACATTAAGGCAAATCATATCTTTGAACTTTTTATTTTGGTCACATCGTTATTACATAAAACCACCCAGGTGCCCACGGGAAAAGGTCAAAGGATGCTCAGTGATCAGACTGAAGTATGTCGACCCTCTCCCTAACCCAAGCAGCTGTGAGCACCAAAAGTCAGAGAAGAAGTTGCAGAAGTGAGCTGGTGGAAGAAGTGCTTGCTGAAGAAGACTTCCCGCCACCACAGTTTCAATAGTTGACCTATTTCGCCCCCCCCTCCCCCACCTCACATTACCCAGTACGAGCGGCTCTGACAATTTCAAGTGAGATTCCAGTCGAGAGAATTGCACCAGACATTCTGGAGTTGTTTTCAAACTGGTTACATCACACGCACTCTCAGCCTCGATTTAGAGTCTAGTTGTTAGGGATACATGTGGTCTAGTCAATGTCTAGTGGTTGGGATAAATGTATCTACATTGTGTGGTCTAGTCAATGTCTAGTGGTTGGGATACATGTATCTACATTCTGTGGTCTAGTCAATGTCTAGTGGTTGGGATACATGTATCTACATTCTGTGGTCTAGTCAATGTCTAGTGGTTGGGATACATGTATCTACATTCTGTGGTCTAGTCAATGTCTAGTGGTTGGGATACATGTATCTACATTCTGTGGTCTAGTCAATGTCTAGTGGTTGGGATACATGTATCTACATTGTGTGGTCTAGTCAATGTCTAGTGGTTGGGATACATGTATCTACATTCTGTGGTCTAGTCAATGTCTAGTGGTTGGGATACATGTATCTACATTCTGTGGTCTAGTCAATGTCTAGTGGTTGGGATACATGTATCTACATTGTGTGGTCTAGTCAATGTCTAGTGGTTGGGATACATGTATCTACATTCTGTGGTCTAGTCAATGTCTAGTGGTTGGGATACATGTATCTACATTCTGTGGTCTAGTCAATGTCTAGTGGTTGGGATACATGTATCTACATTCTGTGGTCTAGTCAATGTCTAGTGGTTGGGATACATGTATCTACATTCTGTGGTCTAGTCAATGTCTAGTGGTTGGGATACATGTATCTACATTCTGTGGTCTAGTCAATGTCTAGTGGTTGGGATACATGTATCTACATTCTGTGGTCTAGTCAATGTCTAGTGGTTGGGATACATGTATCTACATTCTGTGGTCTAGTCAATGTCTAGTGGTTGGGATACATGTATCTACATTCTGTGGTCTAGTCAATGTCTAGTGGTTGGGATACATGTATCTACATTCTGTGGTCTAGTCAATGTCTAGTGGTTGGGATACATGTATCTACATTCTGTGGTCTAGTCAATGTCTACTGCTTATCTTATCTTCTTCTTATCTTAGATAATACAGACGTTGCTTCAAAAAAAAAGATGATTTCCTGGCTAGCTCAGGGAAGAAGGAGCATTTGTACAAATTTGTCCAAGCATATGGAACGAGGAATGTGCCGTTATCTTTGTGTCTTTCTAAGTATTTTATAAAGCATAAATTTGAGAAAACTAAAATGAAAATATACACAGTTATATGTCAAGGCAGCGCTCTTTATACACCATTGTAAATGTACTGGAACTTACGAACAATGAACTTGTATAAACCTTACAGCGTTGTATTGATGGCAATTGTTTACAAAGCGCATAAAAACATCTAGATCTAGAATATTCTTTTTCCTACCAAGTAAAGTTCTCCTTTCAGACCTTGTGGTCTATAGGGCAGATGATGTAAAGGTCATCTGATTCTGTGGCCTACGGTTAACGTAGGTGTCATGTGGCCAGCACAACGACCAACCGCCTTTACTTTTCCCCAACTAATGTCAGGTACCCATTTGAGCAGGGTGGACTCAAGGGCGCCCGAAAATCCCGAAATAAAAATCCCAGTCTTCACCAGGATTCGAACCCGGGACCTCCAGTACGGAAGCCAAGCCAAATCTAATATCCAGATAATTATATTTGACTTCACGTTTTTATTATTTTCAGGCACAAAGTCTGCCATTCCAGTAAGACTAAAGCAATGAAAATTAGTTGACACAAACCGCATATCAGATTATTTATCCCGGCACTTAGACGTCACTGAAGGATGCACTTTGACAATGATCGGATGTTCAATGTAATTGGAGTCTGCTGGTTTTAAAGTGCAAGATGTGCGAGTATGTTTTTGTTGGTGGTTACAGCGTAAGTGTGTGGTACGGATGTCGGACAAAAAACAAACATAGTGGCAGACGGACAATAACTTCAGTCAAGACCCCCCCCCCCCCCACCCACGTTTGGTTAGGTAGATAATGTGTAGTGTGTCCATTGCTAAAGTGTTGGTCGCCCTTAATGGTAACTTCAAGAAGTGGTATTGTCTAGATGAGTGATATCAGCTGTTTGCCTTAAGGCAGCAAGGACACCGTCTACAAGGTCTGCCTTTTCTATTAGGTCCACGAGATTGCATTAATCACTGAGCATGCTATAACATGAAATAAATGCCATACGAGAGTTACTCCAAAAAAACGAGTTTTAATTGATGCATAAACTGTTTGAATAAAATATGCATCTTTTATCTATATATTTATTTATATATATATTTATCTTATATTTTACAAAATCAAAGCTTCTAGTCTATCAAACTTTCATTACGATATGTGTTCCCTATTGCACATTTCGATGGTCTAGAGTACTCTAGAGGTTCGCTTTGCAGTACATTACTGCTAGGCTGCTTCTATAAATACATGCTATTCCGATGCAACGGCTCAAAAATATATAAGCTCTACCCAACTTTGTAGTTAAATAAACCATCCAATCACAGCATCTACCAATCAGAAAATATGTTTCTTATTCATTATTATAAACCATCCAATCACAGCATCTACCAATCAGAAAATATGTTTCTTATTCATTATTATAAACCATCCAATCACAGCATCTACCAATCAGAAAATATGTTTCTTATTCATTATTATAAACTATCCAATCACAGCATCTACCAATCAGAAAATATGTTTCTTATTCATTATTATAAACGGTTGAAAAATCTTGTGTGGTGCCCCAACGGTCCAACAGACTAAGGGGTAGGTGAAGGTGATAAACTATCCACAATAATAATTTCATTACTTAACTACAATACCACTACCTAGTATTACAATATCACTACCTATTACTATATCACTATCCAGTATTAAAATATCACTACCAAGTATTACAATATCTCTACCCAGCATAAAACTATCTCTACCCAGTATACAAATATCTCTACCCAGTATAAAAATATCTCTACCCAGTATTAAAATATCACTAGCCAGAATAACAATATCACTACAGAGTATTACAATATCACTACAGAGTATTACAATATCACTACAGAGTATTACAATATCACTAGCCTACAACGTCTTCAGTCCTATTTGTCGAGTCAACCATCTCATAACATTCCCTCATCCCATCACTACATTATTTAATTATAGCCGGTACCGTGGGGGGAGATGAACAGCTCAGCTGGCCTAGGCGATGGAAAATGATAAAATAATGAAATCTTAGAGTCGACCAGTGAGGTTATGATTGAAGAGGAAATAATATCTATCTATCTATCTATCTATCTATCTATCTATCTATCTATCTATCTATCTATCTATCTATCTATCTATCTATCTATCTATCTATCTATCTATCTATCTATCTATCTATCTATCTATCTATCTTATCTATCTATCTATCTATCTATCTATCTATCTATCTATCTATCTATCTATCTATCTTTCTATCTATCTATCTATGTTTACCACTTTTCTAGTTTCTTAATATTATTTTTATTTTCTTTTATTTGAGCGGTTCCAAACAGAGGAGACATATTTTAATATTGGTCTAATTAATGTTTCATAGCAACTTTGTTTTATGTTTTTGTTTGATTTGTAAAAATCTTTTAAAAAGCCGTAATGTATAGCTTGACTGTAATAATTTCGTAAATACGGGGATTCCTTGATAAGTATTTTGAGATTTTAAGCTGAGCAAGTTTCTTAGTCCACATTTTGTTGCTTCAGTTTGATAGATCGAGTAGAGGACATCTTCCCTATGGACGACAAGGGTGTTATGTAGCCAGCACAACGACGAACTGATTTTACTTCCTTAGTATGATGCTCGCAAGTATTGATTTTGAGCAAGGCTACTTGTTGTGTATTTATGTTTCCTGTTGTGTGTTGTGAACTGATCTGTTCTAGTGTGTCAAAATGTCATGGTGTCCAGGTCAGCTTGTGTGTGTGTGTGTCTACTGTGTTATTGTGAACTGTTTTGTCATTCTTGTTCAATAAAGCCTAGCTTCAAGACATGTCTTCCTGTAGTGTTTTATTAGGTCACTACAATTTATTGAACAAGAATCATGTGGATTAATTGTGCTTCTAACCTTAAGTATGGATCGTTTTCTAAGACCTGAAAGATTGGTGGAGGATCCTAAATGGTGGTGTATCCTAATGATCCGGACGCTCAAAGGATCTGGAAGCACTGGCTTCACACATTTGAAAAATTCGCATTAAAACTAGCAGTATCAGAAGGTGAGAAGTTCGATCTACTATGTAATATCTCACATGCTGTATACGAATTGATATCTGACTGTACTGACTTTGAATCTGCTGTAAACACACTAAACGGACTTGACAGGTATATTCAAAAATTGAGATTGCTACCTAAAGACTGCCATTTCAGAGCAGTCACTGCCCTCGAAAACCAGAACGAGGCCATTAGAGACGCATTCATTAGTGGCATGTCATCACCAGAGATAAGCCAGAGAATTTAAGAGTACTCATCTCTGGACCTCGCAAAGTCATTGGAGGTAGCTAGATCTCTTGAGATGGCACAGAAACATTCTGTGACATATAACTCGCAACAAGCCACTACTTTTCAAACACAACAATCCACTACGTCGGTATTGCCACTTTGCTCTGCTGTAGAAGACACGATTGATTCGACACCCGGTACCATAGCTGCAGCTCAAGGCAAGTGCTACTTTTGTGGAGGTGCTATCCACTCTCGTAGCAAATGCCCCGCTAAAGATGCAACCTGCAATAAATGCGGTAAAAAAGGACACTACAAAAAGGTATGCAAATCAAAACTTTCTACAGTTTACAGACATAACTCTGATACAATAACAGCCGCCTCTTCGTTTTCTCTATCTCGTGCTGTAATGAAGATACAAGTTAACAACATTACCCTTGATGCCCTCATCGATACAGGTAGTACGGACAGTTACATTTCTGCATCGGCTGTCAGAAAGTATAGATTCAAAACTTTTCACTCATCAAAACATATATCTATGTGACATTAAGAGTAAAGGCTCCACTTATAAAGACTTCAAGCTACACATACTTGACAACCTCTGTGAGGATGTTATTTTAGGCCAAGACTTCCTTAAACAACATGAGAGTGTACAGATCACTTTTCACTTACCCACAATTGTGTTAAATGGAATGAAAGCTGCTAATGTCGAACCCGCTCCTCTTTTCCAAAATATGCTTAAAGAGTGTCGACCTATCGCCACAAAATCCAGACGATATTCTGCAAACGACACTCTATTCATCAATTCAGAAGTTGAGAGACTCTTAAAAGATGGAATCATTGAGCCCTCGTCACCTCCATGGCGGGCTCAAGTCTTAATAACAACTAACGAACGACACAAACGAAGAATGGTAGTGGACTACAGCCAAACTGTTAATCGGTTCACACTTCGGGATGCTTATCCCTTACCTCGCATTGATGATATGGTCTTCGCAACACAAACCATCAGATCCCTCTAAGGAAGACTGATCGCTCTTATACTGCCTTTGAAGCTGGAGGGAAATTATACCAATTCTGTAGGATACCCTTTGGAGTAACTAACGGGGTAGCCTGTTTTCAACGGACAATCGACAAGATCATAGAACAAGAGTCACTGGATGGTACATAATTATGCTTATATTGATAACATTACCATTTGTGGTAAGGACAGAGAAGAGCATGATAAAAATCTGCATAAATTTCTTGGGGCTATAAAAAAAATATGGACTAACTCTTAATGAGGAAAAGTGTGCATACGCATTCTCAAGAATAAGATTACTAGGTTATGAAGTCTCTCATAATGAGATGATGCCAGACCCCGACAGACTACTGCCCTTGCGTCAACTTCTTCCACCCGAGAACCTAAATGAACAAAGGCGAGCTGTTGGTCTATTCTCCTACTATGCCAACTGGATAGGACATTTCTCAGATAAGATCCATCCTTTGGTACACAACAGAACTTTCCCACTCTCTGAGAGAGTCAAAGATACATTTCAAGCGTTAAAAAAAGAACTAGAAATGGCTGTTGTCACTAATGTAGACCACAAAACGCCGCTGGAGGTTGAAAGAGATGCACCGGATATCGCTATATCCGCTACATTATCCCAGAACAAAAGACCAGTTGCCTTCTTCTCCAGAACTCTATCTCTTAGCGAGAGAGGTCAATCCTCCGTAGAGAAAGAAGCAATGGGTATTGTGGAATCAATCAAGAAATGGAGACATTTTCCATTAGGGTCGCATTTCAAACTCACCACTGATCAAAGGTCCGTATCATTCATGCTTAACTCTCGTCATCACGGTCAAATAAAAAACGACAAAATTCAGAGGTGGAGAATAGAACTATCAATGTACAGTTTGGATGTGGGGGGGCTGACAACATGGCCGCCGATGCTCTTTCTCGTGGATTCTGTGCAAGTACAACCACCCCTAGGTCTTTAAAAGAACTTCACAACACTCTTTGTCAACCTGGCATAGTGCGAATGCTCCATTTCGTCCGGTCAAATAATCTTCCGTATGCAGTTGAAGAAATAAGAACTGTAGTAAACAATTGCCCCATCTGTGCAGAGATAAAACCTCGTTTTTATCAACCATCTGCCGGCAGCTTAGTAAAAGCCACCTCACCATTTGCGAGACTTAGTGTTGACTTTAATAGGACCACTCCCTTCTACCACTAAAAATAAATATTTATTGACAATTATTGATGAGTACTCAAGGTTTTTTTTTGCATATGCATGTCCTGACATGTCTACTCAAACAGTAATTAGATGCTTCACAAACCTATTCAGCATTTTCGGCACGCCCTCGTATTTACATTCCGACCGGGGATCAGCCTTCATGTCTGAAGAGCTACGATCTTTCCTCAGAGGTAAACGCATAGCAACAAGCAGAACCACAGCATACAATGCCAAAGGAAAAGGGCAAGTTGAAAAACTGAACTCGACTCTCTGGAAGTCAATTCTTCTTGTCGTCAGGTCAAGAGGACTACCTAATACACAATGGGAGCTAGCCCTAAACGACTCTCAATTAGATCTCTACTATGCACTGCTACAAACATGACGCCTCACGAAAGACTTTTTCCTATAAAAGAAGGTCTGCCTGTGGTGTCTCTCTGCCGACCTGGCTCTGTTCCAGGGCCTGTCCTGATGAGAAGACATGCAAGGCAAAGCAAATATGATCCGCTGGTAGATGAAGTGGAGCTTATTGAAGCTAACCAGAACTATGCCCACATACGTCTTCCAAATGGACGGGAAGAAACTGTCTCACTACACCATTTGGCTCCGAGAGGCGACTCATCTTCAGAGACCGTAGTACATGATTTCGCTCCAAGAGACTTTGAAACATCTTCTGAGGTCTTTCAACATCAACTGGCTCCTGGTAACACTGAGACTTCTCCGGGTGTCTCCCAACACTCAGTGGCTTCTAGGGGTGACATAGAGACATCTGTAGAGAACATGGTTCCACCTGCTTTAAGAGCAGAAGAAAACATTATTGAAAATGGACAAAATTCACCTGCCAGAGATACGCCCTTACAGCACTTGTATAATCTCAGAAGTAGAGCGAAAAGAAACTAAACGGGGGGTGAATGTTGTGTATTTATGTTTCCTGTTGTGTGTTGTGAACTGATCTGTTCTAGTGTGTCAAAATGTCTTGGTGTCCACAATGACATCTTTTGTTATCTACCTTAGATGTTTAATGTCCTTACATGTTTTTTTTTATAGACATTTTCATTCGGCATGATAGGTCATGGATACTGAGCTTTTACGAAGATCTCACACTTGGATCCTAAAGAATGTTATCATTGAAGACGTGTCCAGCCGACGAAAAGATATCTTTAATTTATAACAACAACATCGACAAAAATTAACCGCTTTTATGCACCAGAAAACATCGTGTAGATCTGTGGATCCCAAACTTTTTCCGTAACGGATCACTCCGTACATTCTTTGTATTTAGCGGAACACTTTGCTGATTATTTTTAATCTACGTTGTAGAATACTAGATAATTCTTCCAGTAGTTCGCGGAACACCTATACAGGCCTTGCGGAACACTAACGTTCCGTGGAACATAGTTTGGAAAACACTGGTGTAGATTATAGCCTGGCTATGCATAAACACATAAATGTTGCATTAGTCCTCAATCATTAGAGCCAAAGTCATTTTATTGTTATTGTAATTATAACTGATATTATTTTTTAAAGTTTTTAATTACTATTGTTTTTATTATTGTTATTTTATAAACAGATGAACTTTACATCATCTGCCCTTTAGATTCCATGGTCTGAGAGGGGATTTTTTTTTTTTTTTATAATTAAAATTTCTAACATTATTTCTGTTATTATTTCATACATCTTTGAAAATTTCCCGCACTGCCAGAAACACAATTCATTGTAGTATGATTGTAGTCGCTTAGAAGGATATATGCACACTGTTGGTGGATGTAGCTCAATTAGCCAATGCTAGATAATTATTTGGGTTCCAGCTTGTCATCGCTAGTATGTTACATGCATGTTTAAAGTCTGTACTTTTTAATTAAGTTCATTTCCATTGTATGTTTTACTTTCTCAAAGCCAACCCTCGCCACCCCTCATATCCTCAATACCAAACCAGAAATGCGCTCTATGGACTGTTCAATATTGACCCAGTAACTGCCTTCATGCCAACAGACATATGTCCCCTTCAACACATGAACTCCCCCATTTCCTTCATAGCGTCATCCTCCTCCGACTTCTTGACCACTCGGACTGGAATGGAAGGAAAGATACACTCCAAGCGTGAGCAAACACCATTAAATGGCGCTACTTTCCACAAAACGCATGTGTCCACTCGCCAAACATTGCAGCCGTCACGACGCAGTTCTGGTCAGTGTGTGCGTATACATTACATGTGTTTGTGTGTGTGTGTGCTGTGGCGTTGAAATATTGACCTGCACCGAGCCCCTCGGTTATAGTGTGGTCGGGGCTCTGTTTGGGCGCGTTGGATATCGCGAGTACAACTCAATATTTTTTAGAAACTATAAGAGATGATAAAAAGAGACTTTATAGAGAAGAGGATAAAGATTGTAAATGATAGAAAGATAGGAGTAGATAAACAGGGACAGACAGATACTCTAGGGCAGTGTTTCCCAAACTGTGTTACGTGCAACTTTAGTGTTCCACGAGGCTTGAATTGGTGTTCCACGAACTTTTTTAAGAATAAACTAATTATTAGACTCTAGTAGGCAACCAAAGAATCAGCAAAGTGTTCCGCTAAATACTCAGATTAATCGAAGTGTTCCGTTGCTAAAAAAGTTTGGGAAAAACTGCTCTAGAGAGAAGAGAATGAACAGAGACAGATACTCTAGAGAGAAGAGAATGAACAGAGACAGATACTCTAGAGAGAAGAGAATGAACAGAGACAGATACTCTAGAGAGAAGAGAATGAACAGAGACAGATACTCTAGAAAGAAGAGAATGAACAGAGACAGATACTCTAGAGAGAAGAGAATGAACAGTGACAGATACTCTAGAGAGAAGAGAATGAACAGTGACAGATACTCTAGATACAAGAGAATGAACAGAGACAGATACTCTAGAGAGAAGAGAATGAACAGAGACAGATACTCTAGATACAAGAGAATGAACAGAGACAGATACTCTAGATACAAGAGAATGAACAGAGACAGATACTCTAGAGAGAAGAGAATGAACAGAGACAGATACTCTAGATACAAGAGAATGAACAGAGACAGATACTCTAGATACAAGAGAATGAACAGAGACAGATACTCTAGATACAAGAGAAGCTTTAGACAGTTGATGATAAATGAGAAAAAAATAGGGTCTATTTAAAATGGTTATTTTCTGCGCTGCCAAACCTATTGTCTTCAATGAAATAATTTGTAGACACATCTCTCCTAACGACATCATTTTATTTTTCTCTTTTTCCTTCCGTCTCCCTCTGTCTTTGTTCTCTCTCTCTCTCTTTCTCACTGTCTCACTCTTGTCTTGATCTTACTGATACTTTCTATTTAGGTTTATCTCTGTTGAAAACATTTTTAACTTCCCTGTTGCTCAAGCTAACACCGTACTTACTAACTCTAACAATAAGTTGGATCGCTCAAGATAATCGACCGAAATGCTAACGAAGACAAGAAAACGCACTAATAAGCAAAATATTTTTTAATGTTGAAAAAAAAACCCAAAAAACTAAGCTAAATTTAGGGAAAGTACCGCAAAAACAGTGACATGTATTTCAACAATGCACGAATAAATTCCCAATTACTCAATTGCAACTTGTTGTAAAAATAATAGGTAATTTTTAAAAATTGATTTAATTAAGTATTGCCATCGACTATAAATAAAATTCCACACAACCAGCTACATCTATCAATAAATAGCAATCACTTCCTATTTTAGATACATAATAAGACAATCAATTACCAACAATTAATCAACTTTTTGGTTAATTTTTTTTTTTCATTTATTCATGTTCTGTTAGGTACAACAAATAATTGTGTCAAGTTTCAACTTGATTCTAGAAAGGGTGTTGGAGAAATAACGTGTACAAAAATGTACCAGACAGACAGAATGACAGACTGATATTCCTAGTGAGGTTTACAAAATAGAAATCTTAAAGCCGGCTCCATGAGCAAACCTCCAACATTGATGAAGAGTTTCAAACCGGTGTACGTCTTCACGGCAGTACTTAGAACAAACTTTTGGTATTGATGAAGAGCATGCCTCAAACTAGAAATCTCTAAATGGCAGTGTGTACGACCTACCGCACCACCAATGTGGCTTTGTATGTTCGAGTGACACCATACAATGCCATACGATTGATTAAGATATAGAACAATGATAGGATCGATAACCTTTTTTTTTAAAGTATGTTATTCATTGGGTATATATATATATTTTTAGATGCCCCCTTCGCCCCTGCTTGGCACCATCCCATCAGTTAACTTTTCAGCTATTGATGTTTCCAAATCCACCAAGTTTCGACGAAGCTCTCAGACTCTGAAATAGCCTGACCTACATTCAGACCTTGTGTTTGTCTGTGCGCTATTCAGTTTTTTTTTTCATGCAAGAGAAAAAAAAAGCACACTAGGAAAGAGTAGAGGCAGTAGTTACTAGAGCCTATGCCGTCATTATGGCGTGGGATTCCTATAATCAGGCAACAGTTTTCTGTCTTTGTGGACGCGAAAAAAGAACACAACTTCTAACGGTTTTTGTTTTTCGCTGTTGGTTGCTATTTGTGTGTTAGAAAAGGAGAAGATCGATAGAAGAGAAAAACACAGAGACGGAATTCAAGACGGACGTTGTTCTAAATCTTGAACTGATTGTTAAAGTATTTCAATGGGACAGGATTTAAAGATTTTGTTTGTAGTCTTGGATATTTTTTTTATACTAGGGAGAGGGGGAGAGGGCGGTATGCTCTTTAATGCGAGAAGTTCTTTAGTCAGTTAGACAAAAAAAAGTTTATTTTTGGCTCGAGTATTGATGTGTCTTTATTTCTGTGTGTCTCTTTTTTTAGCGGCCCCCGAAAGGGGAAAAGACGCTATTAGATTTGTGTGGCCTGTCTGTCCGTCCGTCCGTCGCGTTTAGATCTCAGAAACTAGAAGAGGAAATGAAAATCGGACATCATGGTATTCTAAATTCTGATGCAATGGCTACTTTTTTCTTTCCTGGAAGCGAAAAATCTAATTTTTAAATCAATTATGCAAGTAGTTTTTTTTCATAAAAATACACCATTTTCACAACTATTCCCTAAAGTAACACTGGAGGCTTTTTGGTAAGGGAGATGACAATTAGCCCTAATTGGAACACATTTATGCAAATGGTTTAGAATTATGCTCAAAAAATATTTTTTTTTTACAATTGTATTGCTAAGTTATGTAAATTCTGTAATACTAAATACTACATTTGCAAAAAATATTACCTTTAATTAAAGAGAAAAAAATATATTTACTATGTAAATAAATTGGACATAATTTAAAACAACAGTTAATACGTAGTTTTTCATATTATCGCGTGAACTGCAGAGGATCAATACCACCATGGAACACAAAACTAAAGGAATTTTTTTTTTTACGGAAATGTATTTTTCTTGAGGCTTTGAAAAAGAGACTGACCCTTTACAAAACAATTAGATCAATTAAATACTCATTATAAGACATCAGTTAGGCCAGGTTCACATCTAACTTCATATTTACTTTCACCTATCCTTTGGTCTGCTGGACCTTTGGGGAACCACACAGGATCTGTCAACCTTCTTTCTCCTTTCTTCTTTGACATTTGTAAAATGTTTGTTTGTAAAATGTTTTACATGTTTCGGATGTTCCTTCAGAGTTGAAGATAATTACTTCCTAGTCCAAACCCCCCGAAGGACGACGGGGGATGGGAGCAGGCAGGGTTTGAACCCGGGATCATCGATAAATCTGAACGACATTCCAGCGTGTAAACCGCACGACCAGGCCGCCATCCGTGTGTTGCTTTTGATAGAATTTCATTATGATATTCTTTCTGAAAATATTGAATCCTGCCTTTTTCCCTGCCTGGGTGGACCACTTCGGGGGCCGAATTTGAGTTTGTGTTTCCACACAAACTGTCTTTTTTAACCTTGTTCTCTATGTCTTTTTATTTCTGTATCTTTATTTGTATGTGTGTCTTTATGTTTATGTGTCTCTTTATATCTCTGTTTTTTTTCTCCTTGTCTCTTTATTTGTTCGTGTCTCTTTATTTCTGTGTATCTCTTTGTTTTTCAGTGTCTCTTTGTTTTTCAGTGTCTTTTTATTTTTCAGTGTCTCTTTGTTTCAGCTAAGTGTTTATTTTTCGTTTACACTTTATTTACGCTTGGGGTGTAGGGCGTGGAGACGAAAGGCCCAGGAGAGATCTGAAAGGAGGGATGTGCTGAAGCAGGTCAGTGCCCTCCTTGGGCTGTAGCGGCACTGAGATGGATGGCCTTATAGACACACACACGTACTATTCACTGATTGAAGACACATTTTCATTAAAAAACAACTGTTTATCGGATTTTAAATCTATCACAGCTCCCAGATTTGCGCCTAGCAGAAATAAAACAACATTCTAAATTATAAAAGTTTGTTATCTGTCTACAAGCCTACACTCTTGTATCGTTGTATCTGACTTCAAATACGAACGTTCCCTTTATCAGACCTACGCGGTTGACGAGGCTGCCATGTGGCCAGCACAACGAACCAACGCCTTGACTTTTCCACAACTAATGTCAGGCACCAGTTAAAGCTGGGTGCACTCAGAGGCGCCCGAAGATCCCGAATTTAAAAATGTCGTTCTTCCCCAGACTTGGACTTGGTTTCTTTTCTGACATGCTGTCACGGGCTAGAGTTCAATGCTACTTGATCTTTCTGTACTCAGTAAGATCTTTATGGACACTGTAAGTGAGTAATGTGAATTATTTATATCTTCGCCAGGTTTGTGTTTTTGTCGATTTTTTTCTCACTCTCGTGTGTGTAACAACCTGTGAAAACCAGAAATAAATGTGTGATTGTGTTACAACCTGTGAAAACCAGAAATAGATGTGTTGTGTGTTAAAACCCGTGAAAACCAGAAATAGATGTGTTGTGTGTTAAAACCCGTGAAAACCAGAAATAGATGTGTTGTGTGTTAAAACCCGTGAAAACCAGAAATAGATGTGTGAGTGTTACAACCTGTGAAAACCAGGAATACATGTGTGTGTATTTAACAACCTGTGAAGACTAGACATATGTGTGCCTGTTTGTTGTTTTTATTTCTTGTGTATAATGAAATACACTGATACTTACATCGAACGAATGATGTTCCCTTAAATAGACAAAATATACTTTCGTACTCGTCTAGGCTGGTAAGGGGTAAGTAAGAGACCAATCGTTATTGAAGGTATGAACAGTGTTGAGGCCTGCTATAACGATGGGTCTAGGTTTGTGAGAACGCTGTACATCTGTAAACTCACTCAGAAGTCCCGGCATTCTGCTGTTCGTAAACTCACTGAGAAGTCCCGGCATTCTGCTGTTCGTAAACTCACTCAGAAGTCCCGGCAATCTGCTGTTCGTAAACTCACTCTTTCTTCTTCTTACAAGAAGCACGGAAGTCAAAAGTACATGGTTTTAAGATGTGAGAAACCTTTGAGTCTGTTCAACACGATTGTTTCAAATGATCTTGTCCATGGAAGATCTTCTTAGTGTCCATTAAACGGTCATGCTACTGGACTGGACTTTGTTCTCGACAGCACGAGGGCGCCACGTACAAAAGACGGATGCCTCTATACATCTTTTGCCCTACATCAATTCGAGACCTTTTGTTATAGAACACTGACCTGCGACGTCACAGCCTGTGGGCGAATTCCCCCAATAGCTCTTTGCTACGTCACAGATCATGACGTCAACTGGCGCCAGTTAAAGTGGAACTCAGACGTTTAATTAATGCTAAGATTGTACGTCTAAAGAATAAAGAAATAATTAAAATGTAAAAAAAGTAAGATTAGTTTATAAAAGGGAATTGTACTAGTCTAATAAATCATATCGTGTATCTAGCCACTAGATTTAATAGAAGCAGAAACAAAATGTCAGGGTTAAAAAGCAAAGATAAATCCGAAATATTCACGACGACAGAGACTAGAGAAAGAGCATATATTTATTCATACATTAACAGTATGTATTTCCTCTTTACAATGTCAAACTAGGAATTAATAGAGAGAGAACAGTGAATGAACTAGAAACAGAAAGAGAGACAGAATAAAGAAAGATTAAAAGAGAGCGATTTAAAGTGAGATATAATAAAAGAGATTCATATAGAGCGAGAGAATGAGAAAGAGATCTATTGTGAGGGATAGAGAGAGAAATGTAGAAAAGAAATTGAAAAAAAAAAGACACAGGAATAATTTTAAAAAAAAACAAAATTTCATTACATTTTGAGTTTGTTGATAAAAACATCCCCCGTAAGAAAAATAAATAAATTACAGAATTTGATTACAAGACTCCATTTTTTATGGGGAGATAAATTTTGAAGCTTTGTTTACATTTTAAATAATGAATTTTCGCAGGGCACTTTTTATTGTATTTGAATGGAGTCCAGGTCTAGTTTTTGTGTCCGAAGGCCGCAGGGTTTAAAATTACATTTACCATTATTTTGAATCTATATTTATATTTTATTATCTTTTCCGAAACAGTTAAAGTCAATAAAAGATGGCAGACGTCAAGTTTTCAAGCACCCTCCATAGAGACTTCAGTGAGTTCAATGTTATTTCAGGTAGAGTGGGTGTGTTTACATCAGGAAGAGTGTGTCTGTTTATATCAGGGAGAGTGTGTGTGTTTAGGTTGGGAGATGTTACATTCTAAACTTAATTTCTCATGACAATTCCAGTGACAGACATTTAGTTTGTTAGGTAAGTTACTTAACTGTTAGTTCTGTAACGATACTAAGCTGAGAAGAACTTCAATGTGGTTTTATTTCGATTATATTGCGTACGTTATTTTTGTGTATATTGTTATTATTTGTAATTTTGTCTTCTTGTCATTATGCTTTGTGACAAAACAAATAAAATTGTTACATTTTAATACTTGTTTTTATTTTTTATTTTTAAATAAATGTATTTAATAAAGAAAAGTATATATATTATAAAATCTATTGGTCTCCAGTTAGAACATATGACATATTTGTAATCTGCATTCTTTTTAAAATATGAATTCTTAAAATCATACACAGATCTGATTTCAGGTATCTAGACATGTAAGCTAATACCATAAATTTCTGTTAAGCAATGACTGAGTAAAAATTGTCATTAACATTTAAAACGCCGCAACCAGTCTGGATAAAAACATAATTGACGTCCTGTGCAATCAAGCAACTAAGACGTCATTGAGAACGCGCTAATGTCCGGCAGATCTAACTAAAAGGCCCTCCATGCAATTTCCTGCATTCAGAGAAACCCATTATTTGGCAGAAGAACACAGCTCAGCACTAGTGTATGTAAAAATAGTGAGGCCCCCTTCAGACTCGGGGCCCAACTTGGTCGCACTTTTCACACCCGTAAATCCCCTAAATATTTTCTTAGATAACTTAAAGCTCTCTTGCAATCTCTTTCAGAGAGCAATGCTCCTTCAATCGGCAGTTCTTCCACGGGACTGCGCGTGGTCGGCACGTGACTGAAATGTAAAAATAGAGAGCAGCACCACTTGATGACGTCATTGCTCGTATTTTAACTAAACTTTACTTCCTTACCTATTAACCTCGCCGTCCCTTCTTACCAGTGAACGATTCCGAGACAACGAGTCGATACCTAGGCACCCGGAATCCTCGCTGACGGCTTGAGGTTTTTTTAATGAAAGTAATCGATAGGGAATACACAGAAAATTTCAACATTAAAGTATCGATCCGGCTGCCAAGATTTCAGGCGTCTTTTTTTTTTTGGTGAATCGATGTTCTATTTTAAGATCTTGCACGTGTTAGCGTTATCGTAGCGATATATATGTCTCGTGTGTGTAGTGCCGTTTTTTGAAGAAAAAGTGTTTGCTTCTGTCTGGATTGTTGACATTTTCAATTGTTTCAGAAGTTTGATTGTCATTTATATTTGTTATCTCTAAAAGATTTGTTGTACCTTTACCAATCCCTTAGTCTGTTGGACCATCGGGGCACCACGCAAGATTTGTGGACCGTCTTTCTCCATTCCTCTCTGTCTTTTGCCTAGTTAGAACCTCTTTCAATACACTTTCTCTCCTCTTTCAATACACTTTCTCTCCTCTTTCAATACACTTTCTCTCCTCTTTCAATACACTTTCTCTCCTCTTTCAATACACTTTCTCTCCTCTTTCAATACACTTTCTCTCCTCTTTCAATACACTTTCTCTCCTCTTTCAATACACTTTCTCTCCTCTTTCAATACACTTTCTCTCCTCTTTCAATACACTTTCTCTCCTCTTTCAATACACTTTCTCTCCTCTTTCAATACACTTTCTCTCCTCTTTCAATACACTTTCTCTCCTCTTTCAATACACTTTCTCTCCTCTTTCAATACACTTTCTCTCCTCTTTCAATACACTTTCTGTCTTCTATTTGTGCTCTCCCTCCTCTAAGTTTTCATTGTTTCTATTTCAAGCGGTGTTTCGATCCAAGTTGAAGGCCAGATTTTTCTCGGAATGATTTTCACAAAAATTGTGTTTCAAAACTGAACAAAAATGATTAAATCTGTTCCCCCATAGCTTTGATAGAAGAACATTGACAAGTGAGTCCATTGGTTACTCCACTAAATATGTAGTGTTTTTAGCACTGAAGTACTTTTGTGTCGTCCTTTAGATACAACTTTGATTTTTGTTGCTTTTCAATCGTGTCTATTGGATGCGTTTAGGTCTTCCGATTTTAAATTAAAAAAAAAATAATTTGAAAATGTTAAACACAAATAAGGGCCCGTAAAAATTGGGTTATTTCAACATTTCCTCCTCTTGTCCAGCACTTTAAAAGCTATTTTATAATTTAGCTAGACATTTGTCCTTACTTCTCGAGCCATCTTGGGAGGAAATCGTATCAACATCGAGCAAATAGGAATAGGAAGTGAACGGAATCAAAGAAAAAAAAACTGTAATTGCTTCCCTTTGTCCCATGTGTAAATGAATCAAGAGTTATATCCTCTTGCTTCTCTCTCCAGATTATACCCGCCTTCTCCGGTATTCTTATCCTCCACTCTGACACATACATACACATAGACAAACAGGGGGATACTGATTATCTTCCCCTGCTAGAAACAACTGAAAGGAAAAAAATCGCCCTACACTCATGCCCCCTATTAAGTGGCGTTGATCGAGGAAATGTTTTCTTGTACTCCCGTTTCCGCTAGTTTCATGGGGCGCCGCCCTGTGGTTGGCACCCCCAGCTCACAGTGTGGCTACATGGGCTGACATTTCCATTGTCATTGGTATAAGCGCGATGTGTTCATCTTCTTTGTTTACTGCCAGGGGCGTAGCCAGGCTGGGAAAAAAGACGGGGTCTATGTCCCCACTCGAGGCGCCTGCTTAACATGTCTTGGGCAGGGCTCTAAAGACAGGGAGAAAAAAAGAATTAAAACCCGAGCCCCCTGAAGACAAGAGAGTTGCGTGAGACAGAGAGGTAGAGTAGATAGTCGTCAAATCAGTTGCTCCTCTTGTCTAGCAAGGAGTAGAGAAAAACTGATCAAGAATATGTACAGAAAGTGTAAAGACATCTCTGTACTTATAAGTTATATTCGTAGAAATAAATTTACTTCTTTGGAGGAGATTTCATGGAGGCCAGGCCCGGTCCAAACAATTGTGGGGCCCTGTGTGAAATGGATTGCGCGCGGCAGTCTGGGTAATAAGGATAATAAGTGAAAATTAAGATTTTGTATTACAAAATAAATTCGTCTTTGCATTACATTTTATTAAATGAAAGCTGACAAAGCCGTTTTTTTAAAATCGAAATTAGGATTGGCGTTTACCATACTGAATGATACCTCAAATTGAATTTTTTTTTCTATTTTTATGAGTTTTCAAAGTTTAATAATTTCAGAACATTTCCAGAACTTTTTCGTATATTTTGCAATTTCAAGTTATAATTGTTTAATTTTCACCAGGATTTGAATCCCGGACCCCGGTTCGGAAACCAAGCGCTTTACCACTCAGCCACCGCGCCTCATCATCTGGATGCTATAACAGCACAGCATTTGTACTTCGCTGAGCCAAAAGCATTCATCACGACTCGCTCTGTCACACGAAATACTTACTAGATCTACTCAGTTTAAGTTACTGCTTCCTAAAAGAAACAAAAGAAGAGATCGGGACACCCCATCTCTCCTCTTTGGACCTGCCACAGTCCGGATACAGCCCGCAGGCTGTAGTTTGGGCATCCCTGTGATTATGCACCATTTCTACAAGAACTGATCCCTTGAGCTAATGGTCGAGGGCTTTGTAAAGGCGACTCATTTTGATCCATCCATCCATCCACGTAAAACGTATCGACTTTTCAAATTGCAGAGCTATTGTCTTCATTAAATTAATCATTGATTTTATTGGGGGGAACAAATCAGAAAGAACAAAACAAAAATGGAAATGATCCAATATCGATTGAATGCGTTGCTTTATAGATCAATAGTTCAGATGTATTGAAGGGAAAGACAAATAATCATATTTAATGTACGTGTTGTATATAAGACAATGACATAGTAGGGAACGAGTCAGCGAAATTAATTGAAAGATTATTTGGGTCGAAATGAGGAAACATCTAGACCATTTTTTTTTAAATAAACTGTTAGGATTATAATAAAGTCATCTAGAATGAGAACTGTATCAAACTATAATAACGACAGAACGAAACGAACACATCAATCAATCTATCTATCTATCTATCTATCTATCTATCTATCTATCTATCTATCTATCTATCTATCTATCTATCTATCTATCTATCTACCTATCTATCTATCTATATATCTATCTGTCTATCAATTAAATAAGTAAAAAGACTTCTTAAAAACAGACCAATTTCAGACCTATTTGTAAATAAATTACTCACTGAAAACAAGACTATTTATAGACACACACCAGAGATGGTAATCAACGACATGTGATAGTTTGTGGAATGAGGTTCCAACACCCCCTCTCCCACTTTGCCTGAATCGCCACTGACTCAAACCTTGACCTAACACAGCTTCTCTATCCACTTTTGGCGGTAGATATAGATCTATTTGCTTGTCTAATACTCCGCAGAAATTGAGGATCCTTCTTTCACTTTTTTTTTTTTTGGAAGACATATGCTCAGTATAAACAAAATTAAGTGTTCAATTAGACTGTTTATATCTAGGGAAAGGGCGCCTGTATTCTGTGTGCACCCAGGGAGATGTCTCTATGCTTTCACTGAATGCAACGGGATAGAACAAATTGAGACAGGGAAAAAAAAACTGAAAGCGTGCTACATTTGTAGACAAATATTAGAACTATCAGCGAGAGATGATGGCTGTTTGATTCAAACTATTCGATCTCCCAGGGATCTTTTCAGAGAAGGTCCCGGGCACTTAATGAAAGCTTGCATGGTGTAATCATAGACTCTGGTGGATGCTGGGCTCTGAATGAATGCTGGCATTATTTAGAATTTTATTTTTTTTGACTGTAATGTCGAGTCTCGTTGAAATGTAATGGCAGAGTGAGATTGTAATGCGTCTACTTTTAACTTGAGTAATAGTTTAGGGGATGGACGGCGCGTTTTTTTTTAAAGAGGCATTCCCCCCCCCCCCCCCAGTTTTCTTGTAAGTGACCGCGACCTATTTGGACAGACTGGCTATTGGACTGAGACCAAAATACACATTCGTAACACAATCGTCGTCAACAGCAACGTATGCGAGACATGGAAGTCAGCTGGCAAAACTGAGGAAAAACTCAATGTGGCTCAACAAAAAAAGGGCTAAGACGGATTTTAGGAGTCAGTTACAGAGATCTCAAACAAGGAAATTCTATGATGAACTGCGAGTCGAACACTTAATAAGGTTGTGACCGAGAGCCGCATGGGGTTTGTGGGACAGAATGAATTATGCATACCAAGAGTTGCGATGACATGGAGACCAATGCGAGGAAAATGCAGGCAGGGAAGTCCTCGTGTAACTTGGCGCCACACTTTAATGGGGTACCTCAGAGCAGGGGACACCAGGTGAGAAGAGACTCCAGACATTGCCAATGACAGAACTTTGTGGAGACAGCTTAAAGCCCAATGCGCCGAACGGCGCGGGAGGATTTCAGTCTAAGTAAGTAATCTTTGTTAGTGAGATGGATTTTTACTCGGTAGTCAAGTGGAGGGCTGGAGTTCAGTTCCTTTACTCATAATTCTCAAACGTGTACTACTATTGGCTGAAAATATCCTCCATAACCTGGCTATGACTAATCGCAAGTCTAACACTACAGTGAGGGACATAATAAAACATAGATGTCGAAAGTACTTACTAAATGTCTCCACCAAATTTGATATAGATCTAGCTTTTGTCTTTCTAATTGTATTGTTGATTACTCATAAACCAACATCAGTAGGAAGACCTAGAAGTCAATACTCTAGGGGCTTTTGTATTGAACTTGCACAGACACAGACTTCAAACAAGCAAAATATACTGCTACTTTTTAAAAACTCAGACATTATGCAACAGAAAGAACCGCACAATTGCTGTCATATAGCTCTCAATACTGCATGATTTATCTCACTTTTCCAATATAAACAAAATTAATTAATTAGCACTAATTAATTAAGCTAATTAATGTTTTTATTGATTCATGTGTTGTCATCGACAATGAATAGTTTTAAAAAGTTTCTACTTTATCCGAGAATATGAATTTGGAAACATAACATGTACAAACCTTTTACTAGACAGAGTGAGTTACTATAAGCTTTGTAATAACAAAGATAGTTTGAATCGACTTGAATAACACAGTATCAAGATAAGAGAGTAGTTTATCCTACTCGTGCAGACCTAGTCTTCATATTATTTATCTCCCCTTCAAGTCCATAAAATGTTGGTGCGTTAATTAGGTCAATTTCAAGGAAAATAATTAACAAACTTTAAATTCCCCGCCTCTGCTAAAGCAGATGGTATGTACGTCCCAGAAAACATGGCGACTGTAGAGGTATTAAAAAAAACACCAACTTATATATAAATAAAAACCCCAACAGTTCCCAAGCTGTACAGAGCAAGAGATGTCTTCAATACTTCCTCGTCTCGGCCCAGGCACTTGATTGTGGGCTTGAGGCAACGCTCATTGTTTCTGCTCGAATAGAGCTTCATGAGGAACTTGTCTCCTAAATTTATTTTTAGACATTTTTTTTTAGCTGTGCGTCGTTAGTTGGTCTAGTTGAGCAGAGTGACTCCTCTTGTAAAAGTACCCAGTACAATGGTACAAATACATTCAAAGTTAAAGGTCTTGTTGATGAAAGTATCAGTTGCTATAGACTGTTACAACGAAAGAAAAGCAATATTAAAAAAAGCTTATATTAGAAAAAGAACTGCACATTTACAGCCATAGCTTAATCTCAATACTGTAAGATGTATCTCCCCTTTTATGTGTCACAATCAAATAGATCAAACTTTTGAAGACAACTTCAGGCAATAGTTTCGTTAGTGATCCAAATCGAATGTGGAGGCTGAGTGGCAAGGCTTGGCTTTCAAACCGAGGGGTCCCAGGTTCGAATCTCGGTAACGACTGGGATTTTTATTTCGGTATTTATTTAGTCCACCCAACTCTCATGGATACCTGACATTAGTTTGTGGGGGGGGGGGGAAGTAAAGAGGGGTTGTGTTGGTCACATGGTACCCTCGTTAACCGTAGGCCATAGAAACAGGTGACCTTTATATCATCAGATCGCAAGGACTGAAAAGGGGAACTTTACCTTATACTTGTTACATGTGCTGCACGAATTCAATGCAATCAATATGACAGACTTCATAGACATTGTTATAATTTAAAAGATAGCATGTAATTATTATACGTCCGTAAAGGAATGATCTACTTTTATACTTATTGATATGGCAAGTTAATGTAAAACCGGTGTCCGGGTTTGATTTACGCTCTTCTGAAATAAACTTAATAAGATTAATCTACTAATTGATCTGACGCCTCATCCTTCCTTATCCATTTGTAATTCATCAAATCAGTATCACATTTTAAACCCTCAATGATGTAATAAATGCCTTATTTTTATCCTACTTAACGATTCCACAAGAAGAATTAGGAATTAATGGAAATAAAAAAGGTTTATCCATCAGTTGTTTTAAGGCGGTAATGAAGATATATGATAAAGAGAAATGCTTATCCCTACAAAATTTGTCTTGTGTTTAATTGTGTTTAACACCAGTTAGAATAATTGGAAATAGATCATCCAAATGTTTATAACCATGTTTAATCCATAATTCATTCATTATACCAAAGGGAAATATTTCACCCACTCACTAGAATAGAATCATTTAGTCGGCTATAGCAGAGGTTCCCTAACTTTATCAGCACAAAAACATAACTACAAGCCATACGATATTAGCGTATCTCCGACACAGCCTGATTGATCTTCCCAAATCACATATTTCTAAAGCTTCTTGCATAATAAGAATATGATAATAATAATAATAATACTCTCTATTATCCACAAAATTCTCCTCAATCCTTTCAGCTCTATTTGCTCTGCGCTAGTCATACTACCAGAAGGTATGAAGCTTTTAGACTTTTTTTTTTCATTTTCTGTTGTCACATTGCTAAAACTTTTCTTTGAGTAACATACATTTCTGCTCGACGCTTGAAGAAATTAACTGGTTTTTAGTTAAGAAGGTTTCTAACTTTTGTTTAATAACACATTGGAACAAATTGTGGCTGATCACTGTTGCCTTTGCAAGGTATAAATCCAAATTGTAAATATTCAGGCGCATATTTTGTACTTTTGCCTTACGAGGTGCGGCCGCTCGTACAACACCATGTCTCAGTTCATAGCCACTATTGCCACTATCTTCCTCCTCTTTTTCAGATGTCTGTTCATAGCCACTATTGCCACTATCTTCCTCCTCTTTTTCAGATGTATGCTTACTCTTTAGATATGGATCCATAATCTAACGGTTACATGGGCGTGAGAAAAAAAACAATTGATCAAATAAGAAGTACCACTGTAGAACTTATCAATGAATCATAAAATGTGCACCAGACTGATGTCCGTGTGTCGTGGAGTCTCAGGGTCGTCGATTGGAAACTCTAAAAAGAAGCTTGGACCCTTGAAAGGCGTCATAAAGAAGAGAGATTAATAACGTCGTTGATTGGCGTGATAATACACTAATTGCAAGAACGACGTTGATTGGTTTCTAAAATATAAGTACATTTGATATTCATGGGCTAAAAAAATATTATATCACGTGACTGCTAACAATAATTGTAGTTTGTCTACGCTGCGTCAACAATACTCATAAAATAGTTCCTAACAGACATATAAAACAGTTGTGAGGGTCGAGTTGATTCAAATTATCCGTCCGGATAAACTGGCTTTTAGCGGACCTCATACATTTGTCTCACGGACCCCTGGGGCTGCGCGGACAACAGTTTGAGAATCACTAGGCCACAGGGTATGAAATCCTATTTCTTTCTGTATGAAGACCACACAGCTAATGGCTCTATTGGTAAGACAAACCTTTGCTACATCAATGAAACAGTGGAACACGTGACACTATCACGTGACGTGATCATTCTTATCAGCGTGTCAAGAAATCTCTGGAAAGATACACATTTTGGTATTGGGAAAGAAGGATAACAACAAACTGATAATAAAAATAAACTGACAGCGTGGAGGGGGGGGGACTATCTTTTCTTATACGTATGATGGATAACATTTTGTCTTATCTCTTTCTGGGGGGGGGGTCCACACTCTTTATAGCCCTCTCCCCTCTCCTCGCAGGTGTCTCCTCTCCCCCTCCCTCCACCACTCAGACTGCAAATATGGCCCCTCCTATCACATCCACTTTCTTTTAGCACAGGATTTGAACGTTTTCAGTTTGAGATAAGGTCAAGATGACAAAAATGTGTTAAATTTAGATTTCTGTGTACCGTGAGTGAAACAAATTTCATATCTCACGAAGAAAGTATAGAACATATTCAAAATATAGATATCCCAGGAAAGACATTTTCTAAAGGAAACTTAAGATGCTATTTGTTGTCGAATTTATGTGTGTAATAGTGCTTCAGTGAATTAAGTAAAAACAAGATTACAAAGAGAGTTTGTGTTGCCACACAAACTCAGAGGCGGCCCCCGTGGGAGACGGATCACTGTCGAATCCACATATTCGCTGGTCGACTGAGGATGGCATCGAGCAGGGTATGAAACCGAGACCGTAGAAATGATCAATTCTGCGCGCTAACCGCACGACCAGGCATTGCTCTTAATCTAATGACAAACTGGTTACAAACTAATAGCCTACTATTGATAATAAACCTACACATTACGGAATGACAACTATCGGATATGTACAACATGTCAGAAGAGCGATTTTAGATAATCTTTTGGTATTGAGCATTTTCATTTAGGCCTAAATGGAACTAGAATGAGGATGTAGATGTACCTAAATTAAACTACTAATTTAGCACTCTCAATATCTATATCTACTAGATCTAGATCTAAAATATAAATTTGGGATAATGTAGATGTAATTTAGATATGATTTATATAAAAAAAAACACTAGATAATCAATTAATAGACTAATTGCAAATCTAAATATTAAAATAGTAGATTAGTTTTAGTATTTTATAACAATGCAATATTGACATATTGACAATCTAGACTTTAGAAAAAAAAATACACTTTAAGCCTAGAATTAAAAATTATAGATCTTGATCTAGTCTAAATCATGGCTGTATGGTAGTGCGGTTTGCGCGCTGGACTGTCGTTTGGATTCATCGATGGTCCCAGGTTCAAACCCTGCCCGCTTCCATCCCCCGTGGTCCTACGGGAGGTTTGGACTACAACTCTGAAGGAACATCCGAAACATGTAAAACAACAAACATTCTAAACTAGACCAAGAAATTCTAGATCTAGATTCTATAATGATTTTAATTAGAACTTAAATCTAAATCGGGTTTTAAAAATCTAGTTCTAGTGTAAGAAAAAAAATCTAGATCTAGTGTAAAAAAAAATCTTGATTAGATCTAAATCTATTATGTCTTTTTAAAATGCGAGTCACATTACGAGGTTTAATAAACATTACTATATCGAGTTGTTTTAGCATTTAAAGAATTTATTCCATATGACGTCAAAGGAAAAAAATCCACTACGTCACACGGCCTAGTTAGACTAGGTTCATAGACATTGGTGCACCGAGTGAGTTCTTTTAACATTTCATTGAAAGAATTAACTCATATGACGTCAAAGGAAAAACTTCCATGACGTCACACGGCCTAGTTAGACTAAAAATGTCATATATACGAGCAGCTTCTCGAGGGATCATAGACATTGGTGCACCGAGTTTGTTCTTTTAGCGTTTCATTTGATAGCCTAGTTAGACTTAATATATATATAAAGGGATTAAAGACGCTTTTTTTGTGTTTTGTCTGTCAGTCTGTCTGTCCGTTATGTTAATAGCGAGAAAAGAAAAAGACTAAAAGCTATTGAAAATCTGATTAAAATTTATTTCCCTTCCGAAACATCGCATTAGTTTAAAGTTTCTATTATAGATTGTTCCGGATGTTTATATATTCATAGTGAGAAAAAAAAAAGAATTCCAGTTAATTGAATTTCTGTTATGAAAATTAGATGTACCTGTACACATATTGAGATTTTATCAAACCATACTTTGGTGTTAGGAAGTTGTTTTCCTTAAAAATCAGAGCATAATATTAACGATAATTAGATTTTTTAACGTTTTAGATAGAAAGTTAAATGTAGTGTAAGAGAGAAGTGCGATTTTACATAAATAGAGTTAAACTATTTTTCATAAAAAATCCGGAACAACCAATTTTCGTAAATGAGAAAATTATTTGTTTTATTTATTAGAAGAGGGATTTCAAACATTTATTAGCGTTATTAGATTTTTCATATAAAATTCGGATCAATTTTGGCGACGATTTGTAAGAAAATTAAGGTAATGTAGGTCGATTTCTTTTTCGAAACAAAATCCGGAACATTCTTTAACGATTAAACAACTTTTGTTATGTTTCGGCAAAAAAATTAACTGTAAAAAAAATCTAAAAATTTATTTTCAATAATCGTTTCTAGTAAATTACTTTGTTATTTTAAAATCCTGAATAACTAATTGTCGATATTTTTGAAAAAAATATAATTATTTGACATAAATTTGTTTTTTATAAAACAATATCCGGAACAACTTTATAGTTAATGAAATATAAATCAGTATAGATATTTTTATTTAGCATTTATATGCTATTTACATTAAAAAACCGAAACCATATATTAAAGATCATGTGTTTCTTGCAACGTTTAAGCATGGAAATAAAATCTACTATAACTTAGAAGAGCAAACAAATATTCACTGGCATTGATTTGTTTTTCACAAAACATCCGGAACAATCTATTATAGATACTTTAAACTATTGCAATATTTCTGAATGAAAAATTAAAGGTTAAATCAGATTTACAATAGCCTCTAGTGTTATTTGTTAATCTAATCGTGACGGACAGACCGACCAACAGACACAACGCACAAAAATAAGCTTCTTTTATTCGGATGAGGGGCACTTAACAAAAAATAAATAAAATCTGATTTTTTTAAAACGTTTAAGGAAATGGTTTAGTATCTGATCATGTTGCGACGTTACGCTACTGCACGAAAGGCGCTGCTTAAAAAGTCCATTTTAAAAAATGTGCATGATATTTACATACGAATTGCATTATTAGCCTTTATAAACAAACAGAAATATTTTTTTTTAATTTTAGCTAGTTAACCAGAAAAAAGATCTTTAAGTATTATTTATATTTGTTGTAAACATTTCCTGTACATTTTATAAATATATTGGACTTAGTGATACTGAAAATAAAAATAAAAATATTCATCTTTGTTAACATATTGTAAAATTGCCTCCCTTACATTTACGTAATTGTTTTAGAATTGGTTTATTTTTCTGAAAAAAATCGCTTGCATAACTAATTTTATAAATTAAACGGTTTGCTTTTAGAAAACCAAAAGTAGCCGTTGCACCTAAACTTTTCAAGCCGATTTAATGATGAAATAATATTTTTCATATCTCTTCTAGTTTTCGAGATCTGAGTGTGACAGACGGACAGACGGACATTTTGCACAAACCTAATAGCGGCTTTTTCCCTTTAAGGGGCCGCTAAAAGTATACACTCTTTAAGACTAATCTTTCTTAGGCTAAAAAATTAATAGGTCTACTAAAAATTTTAGTCGATTTTAAATGTACTAAAACTATTTTTCTTCTTTTGAAACATAATATACATAGATCAAAATTAAAACTAAAAACTAGATTGATAATGTTACAAAAAGAAAAACAACAACATTGCAATAAATAGTAATATAACATTAATAATAGGCAACGATAAAAGGAAAGTAAAAACCCAGTTATGCTGAAATAAACCTAAGGGAGTAAATATTGATAGTTGACATTTTAGTGTTTCGAGAAAAGAGCAGCTTTATCTATTCCTAAACTATTTTAAACAGTATAACTATCTGTCCAAGCCAACTAGAAGAGATCATATGAAAGCTACCAATTCTATAACTACTAGCTTCAGAAAGTAAGACCATAGAAGAACAGCCCTTCAAAAGTAGTCGGTACTTATAGTATTGATTTGTATCTAGACATGACTTTGTAAAGGTTGGTCTGACCTTTGCGAAGTGTATGAATTAGTTAACATTTCAATAACTTCTACTTACTGTTAAACTGATTCATCTAAAGCGACTGATAGATAGTTACATAGAAAGATCTTCTTATCTTATAAAATACAGACGTTATTTCAGAAAAGAAGATAATAACGTCCTATGCGTCATGCATCTAGTCATGCATATTAACCAAGCCATTGGTTTTCATGTCTGGATCAGGCAACCCATTCCATGCTCTAATAGAACTAGAGAAGAAAGAGCAATTGTACAAATTTGTCCTAGCATATGGAACGAGGAATGTGCCTTTATCTTGATGACTTTCTGAATATTTTATTAGTTTTTTTTTTATTTTATTGGAAGAATGATAAGTTAGTTAGATAGACAAATAGATAAATACATACATGCATTGTATATAACAATGTTAAAAATACCCCCCCCCAAAAAAAAAAAATTAAAAAAATTCTAAAGACTTCTAGAAAGCTGTGCCAATTGAAAAGTGTTTATTGTGATACCTGAAACTTTCGCAAACCCCTGTAGTTCTGTATGTTTTACATTCATACCAGGGGTCAGTGCGATGTTGGAGAGGACATTTGTTTGACCTCAACCAATTTTTTCCCCATATGGATATTTAGTTCTTTATCCCAAATAAATATGTTCCTGACTGTATGAAGGAATAAACACAAACAGCAAGAGTGGGGTAACATGTAACAGAAAGACATATCACGATACGTCCTATCTGAGAAACCTTCCATGCTGAGAATTGTTTAGGAAGAGGGCGGGGAGAGGGTTTCGTTATAATCTCTTTAAAATAATCACTCTATGTTATTTCATGACACCTAGAGGCTGGCCAGAGCGAAGGAAACGCTCTTATCATGTCTGCCTGGGCAGATAGAGCGGTTCTTCAAAATATTTCTTGCCAATGTCTGCAGCTTGTGAGCAGTTCATGTGTGTATATGTGTGTGTATGTGTGAATGTATAAATACGTGCCTGAATGGGTGTCTCTAATAGTCTCTGTGTATATGCGTCTGTGTGTATACAAGTGTTTAATTTTCAATGTAAGAACATGTATAAGAGGGGAAGACTTGGTGGATTTTGAGCACTGACTGAACAAGTTTTTTTAACCTTTATTTTTTTGTTTAAGATGTATTCTAGCGGCTTCCAGTCGAGATTAAGCCGTGGTATGTTTTGTATGTTCTGTCTGTCCATTCTTCAAATTCTCATTTTTAACTTTCAGAAACGAAACAGATATTGAAAATCCCAATTTTACATTTATTTAATTTTGGTCATTTTCAGCTGATAGTCTTTTCGTGGATGTTCAGAAAGCATGGACATTTAAAGTGCTTTGGCTTACCATGAGAGTTTAATGTTGTCTTGTTATAAAATCTTTTTATTACCATGAGAGTCTAATGTTATCTTGTTATAAAATATTTTTTTTTAAAATAAGTCTGCTAAAGATTGCAAACTATAATAAGTCCTTTTGAACGTAGACATGAAAGCGATATATCTATAGTGCAGATATAATGATCACAAATTCATTGGTTTACAGCAGTGGTTCTGAACCTTTTAAGCTCGGCGACCCTTTTTTACAATCCCCACTCTGCCGCGACCCCCCACCCCAAACACAAAAACATACGGCGATAGAAGAGTAGACAATAACAATCCATATTTTCGATGGTCTAAGGCGACCCCTGGCAAATGGTCAATCGACCCCCATGGGGGTCGCGACCCAAAGGTGATGAAATCCTTGTACGACATTCATGCACTAAAGTCTTGCGCTTGTCTAGAACACGGGCTGACTGTGTCTGTGTTTGTCTGTTAAAGTTGAAGTGTGTGGTGTTCAAGTCTCTGATCTGTCCACCTCAAAAAACTCCATATGCCAGCTCCAGACCGCCAGTGCATCTTGCCTTCAGTCGAGTTAATAGCTTTCTGGAGCCTATCTGGTCGATGTAATCCAATCAAAACAGTGCATTGAGATCACGTGCTTCGTTAGGTTGTTTTGAATAAGGTTAACAAATAAAAGTTAAAAAAAAAAAGAATTAAACGTTTGTAAGTTAAGTATATCTTCACATACATATACAACATATTATATATCTTCACATACATATACAGCATATTATATATCTTCACATGCATATACAACATATTATATATCTTCACATAAATATACAACATATTATATATCTTCACATACATATACAGCATATTATATATCTTCACATACATATACAACATATTATATATCTTCACATACATATACAACATATTATATATCTTCACATACATATACAACATATTATATATCTTCACATACATATACAGCATATTATATATCTTCACATACATATACAACATATTATATATCTTCACATACATATACAGCATATTATATATCTTCACATACATATACAACATATTATATATCTTCACATACATATACAACATATTATATATCTTCACATACATATACAACATATTATATATCTTCACATACATATACAGCATATTATATATCTTCACATACATATACAACATATTATATATCTTAACATACATATACAGCATATTATATATCTTCACATACATATACAGCATATTATATATCTTCACATATATATACAACATATTATATATCTTCACATATATATACAACATATTATATATCTTAACATACATATACAGCATATTATATATCTTCACATACATATACAGCATATTATATATCTTCACATATATATACAACATATTATATATCTTAACATACATATACAGCATATTATATATCTTCACATACATATACAACATATTATATATCTTCATATACATTTACAACATATTATATATCTTCACATACATATACAACATATTATATATCTTCACATATATATACAACATATTATATATCTTAACATACATATACAGCATATTATATATCTTCACGTACATATACAACATATTATATATCTTCACATATATATACAACATATTATATATCTTCACATACATATACAACATATTATATATCTTCACATATATATACAACATATTATATATCTTAACATACATATACAGCATATTATATATCTTCACATACATATACAGCATATTATATATCTTCACATACATATACAACATATTATATATCTTCATATACATTTACAACATATTATATATCTTCACATACATATACAGCATATTATATATCTTCACATACATATACAGCATATTATATATCTTCACATACATATACAACATATTATATATCTTCACATATATATACAACATATTATATATCTTCATATACATATACAACATATTATATATCTTCACATATATATACAACATATTATATATCTTCACATACATATACAGCATATTATATATCTTCACATACATATACAACATATTATATATCTTCACATACATATACAGCATATTATATATCTTCACATACATATACAGCATATTATATATCTTCACATACATATATAGCATATTATATATCTTCACATACATATATAGCATATTATATATCTTCACATACATATACAACACTGACCTGCTAGTGTTTCGACGTCGCAACCTGTGGGCAGTGGAGACCAATAGCTTGTTGCAGGTCAGTGTTCAGGCCTTCTGTGACGATTGGTTTCGGCTAGACCAACTCAGTGAAAGGGTTGTAGAAATAGGGTGAAGATGCAGGGAAGGGAAAATGTCTAGATCAAATGTACCATGGTTCTTAAATACGTTGACACTATCAATAAGTAGCTGTTTGTTTGTTTTGTAAGGGGGTAGGGGAGTTACACCAGGGCCTTCACTTACTTAAAATCTGGTATAATGTGTGTATGTGTGCGTGTGTAATCAAATCTGTATTGTGTACGTGTATTTGAATAGGATTGTACGTGAGAATGTGTGCGTGTGTAAACAAACAGAACACGTGACTTGATCTCTATGACAACTATAACTTCACATTGTGCCTAATAGTTAGAGCCAACAAAGATATACAGACACAGCAATAACATCAATGACACAACAATTCTTGTTTACAAAAAAGTATGAATACGCTATATATTTTATTTTCGCCTTGACCTGTAGCTAAGTGAACTCGTTAGCTAAAAGTATTCCACAAAAGCAGCGCCGTACCCATTTTAAAATCCAAAAGTGGGATAGAGGACGATAGCCACAAAGAAAAGAGTGTTACGGTCTCTGCACGTTCGGACTCTCCCTGTGGCCAAAATGTAAATTCCTGGAATAGATCTTGTCTAGCCTAAGTCCTAATAAGTAGATTTGAAAAGTTGCTACTCCCGGGAACTCGATTATTTTTCATTAAGACTGAAGTCCAGACAATGACATTAATATTAGTGACACTCGAGGCCGGCATGTCAAAATAAAAAGTACTTTTACAATTACACTGGTAAATGAGATTTTAAAAGTACAAAGGGGAAACAACTGTACTCAACTAAAGCTCAAGATTTTAATAGTATTTCTTTGACGAGTTTTTTTTTTTTTAAGTATCAGTTATCATCATTCTGGCCGGAGGGAATTTTCATAAATGGAATCATTGGTTTATCTGGTGTACTTAATACGGAAGTGGTCATAAGTTCAATGTTCAAAACAAAAAGCATTTCATACTTTGGTTGACCACTGTCTAGACGTACGAAATCAAGAATTCAAATAGTACAAAGTACATATGTACATGTCCTAAGTCCTGTCTTGTCTATATGTACATGTCCTAAGTCCTGTCTTGTCTATATGTACATGTCCTAAGTCGTGTCTTGTCTATATGTACATGTCCTAAGTCGTGTCTTGTCTATATGTACATGGCCTAAGTCGTGTCTTGTCTATATGCACATGGCCTAAGTCGTGTCTTGTCTATATGTACATGGCCTAAGTCGTGTCTTGTCTATATGTACATGGCCTAAGTCGTGTCTTGTCTATATGTACATGTCCTAAGTCGTGTCTTGTCTATATGTACATGGTCTAAGTCGTGTCTTGTCTATATGTACATGGCCTAAGTCGTGTCTTGTCTATATGTACATGTCCTAAGTCGTGTCTTGTCTATATGTACATGTCCTAAGTCGTGTCTTGTCTATATGTACATGTCCTAAGTCGTGTCTTGTCTATATGTGCATGTCCTAAGTCGTGTCTTGTCTATATGGACATGTCCTAAGTCGTGTCTTGTCTATATGTACATGGCCAAAGTCGTGTCTTGTCTATATGTACATGGCCTAAGTCGTGTCTTGTCTATATGTACATGGCCTAAGTCGTGTCTTGTCTATATGTACATGTCCTAAGTCGTGTCTTGTCTATATGTACATGGCCTAAGTCGTGTCTTGTCTATATGTACATGGCCTAAGTCGTGTCTTGTCTATATGTACATGGCCTAAGTCGTGTCTTGTCTATATGTACATGGCCTAAGTCGTGTCTTGTCTATATGTACATGGCCTAAGTCGTGTCTTGTCTATATGTACATGGCCTAAGTCGTGTCTTGTCTATATGTACATGGCCTAAGTCGTGTCTTGTCTATATGTACATGTCCTAAGTCGTGTCTTGTCTATATGTACATGGTCTAAGTTGTGTCTTGTCTATATGTACATGGCCTAAGTCGTGTCTTGTCTATATGTACATGGCCTAAGTCGTGTCTTGTCTATATGTACATGGCCTAAGTCGTGTCTTGTCTATATGTACATGGCCTAAGTCGTGTCTTGTCTACTTTATGATCTCTCCCAATATTTTCATTTGGGTCCATTCTACTTGTATGACATGTTAGAACAGAACAATAGGCTCTGATGGTACTACACGACAATAGAAAGCAACGTGAAAGTAGGTGCTGCGGTAGGAAGAGGGCCGGCGTTAAGTATATGCAAACAAGGTAGCGCCTTGGGGCTCCGATTAGCTGGGGGGGGGGCTTGCCAAGGACATTTTTTAGAGAAGAACTAGCAAAACGTGTGCCCAGTGTTATTGTTGGAGTGTACTAGGTTTAAAATCAATTGTGTCATTTTATACTTTCACTGTTTTTTTCATGCTAATTCATTTGGCGCCACCAAATACACTTCGACTAGGACCTCCAATTATCTGAACCCGGCCCTGGTATGAATGCATTGTTGAATGGAAAGGAAGTACAAAATCAACATATTCTGAGATCTTATTAAAGTCATTGACAACCAGAGACTCATTGTCTAGAGGAGATGAAGATTCACACTACACCATGCTTGAAACAGCCCCCCCCCCCCTTCCCTAGTCGACTGTTACCATTGAAACATTTGCACTGTGTTCCTTTGAAAGCGCTTCCTCTAACCCTTTGGTAAGTTTTGTCATCATTAGTCCTTACCTCAACCCCCCCCCCCCCCACTACCAGTCTACTGGGCTTGGGTCAAGCTAGGAGCCAACCTGGACAGGATCAATCAGATTCTCTTGTTAGTTTGGCTGACGGAAAATCGAACTGCTTGTAAGTTTGTTGCCCTTTAGCCTGCTCCCCCCCCCCCATTGCTATTCTTTTCTGGTTCTTGAGTTAAGGAAACACCGTGCTCTCCTCACTACAAATTAGCTTATCTTTTCGCGTGGTCTCTTTGATAGCATATTGAAACTTTTAGAACTAAAGTATTTCTAGTCATTGAAAAGGTTAAACTGATTTTAGCATCTACTAACACACATCACATTGTTGTTAAAACTACATTAATTTAACATAATGTACTGTTTACGACATAAACTAAATTACTGAATACATTTGCCACATAAGACAACACATGGATATTATTTTACATCTAATCCTTGCAAGTATTGAGCGGTCTGTACTATAATACTTTTAATCATTTTTAATGCTTCTGTTTGTTTTACCCTTTGGAATAGAATCTATTGTAGAAAAAAAGAAATTTGCTTTATGAAGACAAATCTTTGAACAATTCATGTGATTGTGAAATAGAATTTTCAGGGCTTTTTAAGTAGTATCCGTATAACCGAAAGGAAAAGGACACAATGGACATTTTCTATCGGGGCCGGGATTCGGCGTTATTGCAAACAATATATAGAAGACAGAGACTTAATAAAGTTCAATGAAGGGGGTAAAATGTCAAAAAAAAAAAAAAAAAAAAAAACAATATATATATATAAATTGTAACTCATTTTTAATGTAGTCTCATGATATTTAAGCACATTTATAGTGAGTTTATATCTCTAGCGTGAAAGCAATAAAAAAAAAAGACGTCCTTGATACATACATGTACATACTTATACGTTCCGGGCCAGATGTAGACTCGATAAGGCCCTAAGGTATTTGAGATATAGGTACATTGGTCATCAACATAGTACATTTCTTCCTTTCCTCTTTCTTCAAAAAGATTCAAATTATTTCTGGAACCACTCTTTACATTACTACAGCTTGCTTTTAATGTAGGTCAACGGTATATGTTAAATAGTTACATGTGGAAAAATATGTAGGTCACAGCTGGGGCTGCGCAGCCACGGGAAATACTGTATTCCTCACTAATCTTCGGACTCGAAGAGAAGCCTTATTACATACTTTGATGTAGGTATTATAGTAGTTAATTAATGTTATTTATTTCGTGCTAACATTTTTTAGCGTAGACAATCTTTCATTCACTTCAAGCTGATCCAAGTTCGTGACTCGACCTCGCCATCTCTTAAACCAACTATACACTGGGTCATTCCTACATTGGTCAATACAAGAGACAGTTGATAGGAGGCACACAGGACATTAGAAAAAAGGGTGACATGACAGGGTAGAACATGGCAGGATAGGACATGACAGGATATCATATGACATAATAGAACATTAATTTCTATGACATGACATAATATGATATATATATATGGTAAGTAAGATTTGTTTTCCTTTTCCAATTAACAAAAAAGTAACACTATTTAATTAAAAATATTTTGCTTGTTTCATGTTTTATTAGGAACAAAAAATATTTTGAAAAGTTTCAACTTGACCCGAGAGTGCGAAGCGGGAGAAATAACGTGTTTGTACTAGACACACAGAGTGAGTTGATAGAAGCTTTGTACTAGACACACAGAGTGAGTTGATAGAAGCTTTGTACCAGACACACAGAGTGAGTTGATATAAGCTTTGTACCAGACACACAGAGTGAGTTGATAGAAGCTTTGTACTAGACACACAGAGTGAGTTGATAGAAGCTTTGTACCAGACACACAGAGTGAGTTGATATAAGCTTTGTACCAGACACACAGAGTGAGTTGATATAAGCTTTGTACCAGACACACAGAGTGAGTTGATATAAGCTTTGTACCAGACACACAGAGTGAGTTAATATAAGCTTTGTACTAGACACACAGAGTGAGTTGATATAAGCTTTGTACCAGACACACAGAGTGAGTTGATATAAGCTTTGTACCAGACACACAGAGTGAGTTGATATAAGCTTTGTACCAGACACACAGAGTGAGTTGATATAAGCTTTGTACCAGACACACAGAGTGAGTTGATATAAGTTTTGTACCAGACACACAGAGTGAGTTGATATATACTTTGTACCAGACACACAGAGTGAGTTGATATAAGCTTTGTAACAGACACACAGAGTGAGTTGATATAAGCTTTGTACCAGACACACAGAGCGAGTTGATATAAGTTTTGTACCAGACACACAGAGTGAGTTGATATATACTTTGTACCAGACACACAGAGTGAGTTGATATATACTTTGTACCAGACACACATAGTGAGTTGATAAAGGCTTTGTACCAGACACCCAGAGTGAGTTGATATAAGCTTTGTACCAGGCACACAGAGTGAGTTGATAGAAGCTTTGTACCAGGCACACAGAGTGAGTTGATAAAAGCTTTGTACCAGGCACACAGAGTGAGTTGATAGAAGCTTTGTACCAGGCACACAGAGTGAGTTGATAGAAGCTTTGTACCAGGCACACAGAGTGAGTTGATAAAAGCTTTGTACCAGGCACACAGAGTGAGTTGATAGAAGCTTTGTACCAGGCACACAGAGTGAGTTGATAAAAGCTTTGTACCAGGCACACAGAGTGAGTTGATAGAAGCTTTGTACCAGGCACACAGAGTGAGTTGATAGAAGCTTTGTACCAGACACACAGAGTGAGTTGATAGAAGCTTTGTACCAGGCACACAGAGTGAGTTGATAGAAGCTTTGTACCAGGCACACAGAGTGAGTTGATATAAGCTTTGTACCAGACACACAGAGTGAGTTGATATAAGCTTTGTACCAGACACACAGAGTGAGTTGATATAAGCTTTGTACCAGACACACAGAGTGAGTTGATATAAGTTTTGTACCAGACACACAGAGTGAGTTGATATATACTTTGTACCAGACACACAGAGTGAGTTGATATAAGCTTTGTAACAGACACACAGAGTGAGTTGATATAAGCTTTGTACCAGACACACAGAGCGAGTTGATATAAGTTTTGTACCAGACACACAGAGTGAGTTGATATATACTTTGTACCAGACACACAGAGTGAGTTGATATATACTTTGTACCAGACACACATAGTGAGTTGATAAAGGCTTTGTACCAGACACCCAGAGTGAGTTGATATAAGCTTTGTACCAGGCACACAGAGTGAGTTGATAGAAGCTTTGTACCAGGCACACAGAGTGAGTTGATAAAAGCTTTGTACCAGGCACACAGAGTGAGTTGATAGAAGCTTTGTACCAGGCACACAGAGTGAGTTGATAGAAGCTTTGTACCAGGCACACAGAGTGAGTTGATAAAAGCTTTGTACCAGGCACACAGAGTGAGTTGATAGAAGCTTTGTACCAGGCACACAGAGTGAGTTGATAAAAGCTTTGTACCAGGCACACAGAGTGAGTTGATAGAAGCTTTGTACCAGGCACACAGAGTGAGTTGATAGAAGCTTTGTACCAGACACACAGAGTGAGTTGATAGAAGCTTTGTACCAGGCACACAGAGTGAGTTGATAGAAGCTTTGTACCAGGCACACAGAGTGAGTTGATAGAAGCTTTGTACCAGGCACACAGAGTGAGTTGATAGAAGCTTTGTAAATAAGACGAATACGTTGTATTGTTCAATGACTCGGCTAGCTGCATTAAGTACCTGCTGTCAGGTGGCTAATGACCCACACACCTAATCCATAATGCGCATTTCTAATACTTGCATTATTTTACACTAAGGAAAACAAACGGGAATATGTTGGAAAAAACAACAACAACTATGTGTTGCAGTCTAGAGGCTTGACCATAGGATTTGGTTCAGTGTTTGGAAATGTTTGAGTTATAGGAATTGTATTTAAAAGAAATCTACATAGATTAACAGTGATGTCGATGTAAGTACAATCCAGTCATGTATTTGTGTTGTGACAATGTTATGGTGTGTAATGTTATAACACACCAGCATTGAATATTCGCTGTGGTAAAGTTATGGTGTCTAATATTATAACATAACAGCATTGAATATTGGCTGTGGTACATTTATTACACATGAGATGTGGTACATTTATTACACATGAGATGTGGTACATTTATTACACATGAGATGTGGTACATTTATTACACATGAGATGTGGTACATTTATTACACATGAGATGTGGTACATTTATTACACATGAGATGTGGTACATTTATTACACATGAGATGTGGTACATTTATTACACATGAGATGTGGTACATTCATTACACATGAGATGTGGTACATTCATTACACATGAGATGTGGTACATTTATTACACATGAGATGTGGTACATTTATTACACATGAGATGTGGTACATTTATTACACATGAGATGTGGTACATTTATTACACATGAGATGTGGTACATTTATTACACATGAGATGTGGTACATTCATTACACATGAGATGTGGTACATTCATTACACATGAGATGTGGTACATTTATTACACATGAGATGTGGTACATTTATTACACATGAGATGTGGTACATTTATTACACATGAGATGTGGTACATTTATTACACATGAGATGTGGTACATTTATTACACATGAGATGTGGTACATTCATTACACATGAGATGTGGTACATTCATTACACATGAGATGTGGTACATTTATTACACATGAGATGTGGTACATTTATTACACATGAGATGTGGTACATTTATTACACATGAGATGTGGTACATTTATTACACATGAGATGTGGTACATTTATTACACATGAGATGTGGTACATTCATTACACATGAGATGTGGTACATTCATTACACATGAGATGTGGTACATTTATTACACATGAGATGTGGTACATTTATTACACATGAGATGTGGTACATTTATTACACATGAGATGCGGTACATATATTACACATGAGATGTGGTACATTTATTACACATGAGATGTGGTACATTTATTACACATCAGACGGTATAAGTCTGCTTACTCTTCCTTCCTTTCAGACACCAGGATTCGAACTTGAGCCCTTTCATTCATAATTCTGGCTTTCCCTGGAACCAAGGAGTCGGAAATAATTGGCTCTGGCAGATGTGGAGTGCGTTTCAGTGAGGCGAGACTTATTTCTTTGTTATTTTTTTTTCTTGAGGGGTCGAGATAGCTGCTTGGCATTTATGATGGTAATATGGCGATAGAGGATGCACAATAGCGATATTAGTGTAGCGAGACAGCTGGTATTGTGGCGATACTAATGGAAGTGCAAAATAAAAAATTGACCTTCGTAGCTATATTCTGTGACGTAACACTTGGGACTCCCAGCAATTAGTAACGTAAACTTCAAGAGGTGAGAAGAAATGCAAGATATAAAACTTTGAATACCTTTCTAGAACTGGACTTTTATTGCTGGTATTTATTACTCAGTTTAGTAATTAAATTATTTCTAGAATTAGATCCAAAGCCCGTAGATCTCTAGCTTAAATAATGTTGTCCTCAATAACAAGAAATTTTAAATGACACAATGTGGTCATGCATGATCACTTTATTACAGAATAAATTATAATATAATATTCCTTGTGGCGTATTTTACAACTCATATAAAAATATCTCAAATTATACGAGTCGTCTTCTTCTAGATCTATAATTAATACGCGCTAACAATGACGAATTATGAATGGATGTTCTCTGTAGCTTCAGTTAAGCCCAACAACTACGAGTACAAGAGATGTAACACCTGTTTATTACCCACGATCTCTTATTGATTGTCCTCTGCCTTAGATCCTTGATATAAACAATACAAATGTAGCTCGAGATCAAACAAAAAATAATAATTTAATCGAAGAGATATCGTTTTGGAACATCGTAAGAAGGTTAGGTAGCAAGTATTGTGCTACATTTCTCGGCAACACTTAAAATAATGCTCCCACATTTCTAGTTTAGATAGAGAAGTTAGTGGTTGGATTTAAGTTATTGATACTACAAGTAGAAATCCTAAAATCGAACTCTAACCCTAATCCTAACTCTAACCCTTAGCTAGAAAATTAGCCATGTAAATAAAATATCGTATAGTACAGTCGCTTTCTACTTATTGACGCGTTAGAGATGGCTCAGTTTCTTGGCATTTCTCCAGCGCCAATCCATCCTTCGCCATCTGACCCGTTGGAGACATAAAGTATCCTATGGTACGGAGACAGAACGGCGAGCTCAATAAGGCCATCGCACATTGCCCTGTGTCCCCTCGGGGCTTGGAGCGGGAGTTGGAGCGATTTGTTAATGAAACCTTGGGAGTCGTTTTGTGTGCGTCTTTAAGTCACGCTAGGTGATCATTGGAAACGCGAAGCTCAAAAAAAATTGGAAAGTGAGTCGAAGAAGCCATGGGAACATTCACAAATCTAACTAGGTCAGAATAGCTAGTGTCTTTTTTTTTTAACTAGGTCAATGGAACATTGGGATATTGTTAAACGTAACTGTGAGATGTGTGGCTTGGACATCTATCTAGGGGGCTTGAGTTCGGAACCCGAATCGAGCTGAATTGTGTTTGCTGACCGCAGCATGGAATCCTATTCCGCTTGTCTATAAAGAAGATTATAGATCTCATTGCTGTATCTTGTCCAGTGTAGTCTAAACAGAGGCAACCCTCAAGTAACACAATCAATTAACACAGACACAGGCAAAAGGCAAACAATGCAGATATTAATCGACGTTGATGAACGATGTGGAATAAGGCGTTTAATACGACATGAAGGGAGCCGTCGAAATGTCGCTAGGTTAAAAATAAAAGCTAACCTCTCACTAAAGCTGTGTTTACTTTCGTTCCACCTCGAATCCTAGTTTTGTTTTTAATAGTCACGTGACTGTCTCGAAGCCAAAACTTTCCTTTTTTGATGAGACCCATAACTTTTCGCGCCAAATATTCCCGATCGCGTCCTACCAGATCTGAGCGCACTGAGAGGGCGTCCTACCAGATCTGAGCGCACTGAGAGGGCGTCCTACCAGATCTGAGCGCACTGAGAGGGCGTCCTACCAGATCTGAGCGCACTGAGAGGGCGTCCTACCAGATCTGAGCGCACTGAGAGGGCGTCCTACCAGATCTGAGCGCACTGAGAGGGCGTCCTACCAGATCTGAGCGCACTGAGAGGATGCTTAGAGAGATTGAAAGAATTACTATATATAAGCAAGTTAAATGGAATGGGCTAAAAGAGCCATTAAAAAGTTTATGGAGCCAACAAGGTCAATAAGTGCAATAAGGTGATCAAGGATAACAAATGTTATGGTTAGATAACAAACAGCCTCTGAGGTATAGTTTCTAATAAAAAGTAATTTAAATTTGTAAAGTCTTAACACGCACCCATTAATAGATCAGAACTATCTGAGACAACATTGTTTTACCAAATCAAAAAGTGAATACAATCATTTCCTCTTCACCAGGTCATTGGAGACTTGCCCAATCAAACTCTAGTGTGAAGTGAGCTATCCAAATGTCAAAGGTCGGAGGACTATCCGATGATATTAAATAAATTGATTTCGATCAATTCAATGAAGGCAAAATCAACGAGCGTGCCAGTTAATGACCTCAGTTAGGAATGAGGGGGAAGCTTTTCTCTCTTTGTGGGGGGACACTTGTACAAAATTTAGTTTCAGTTTGTCCAAGTGTGGCACAGTGTATTAGACACAGTATTACACCAGTAAAATAGAATATACAACTTACACAATTATATCAACTATGTTTGTCTGTCTGTCTGTCTGTTAAAATGTTTGTACACGTAACTCTCTCCCACAGTCATTTTCGGGTCTAGTTGAAACTTACAAAATTATTTATTGTACCTAACAAAACATGAATCAATAAATGAAATTAACAATAACTATCTATTTGTTTGATACCAACAGAGGAAATTGATCCTTCGGTAGTCACAAGTATGGCTGAATATGTACGGTTTGGTCCCCTTAGATTTCTGTACTCTTTATTTCTAACACACTCATTCTCTGATCAAGTTGAAACTTTAAACAGTTATTGTACTTAACAAAGCATGAATCAATTAAAAAGTTATCCAATTAGAAAATTAAGAATTGGTAATTAATTATTTTGTTTAATAGAGAAATAGTTATAAGTGCGGAGTTTTTTTTTCTCCCTAAGATAAGCTTTGCTTTTTAAAAAGGATTTTTATTTTATATTGCTTGTTATAGTGTTTTAGACAGAACATTATGCCTGGAAAAAAGACTACAAAATAGTATATCTCCTATCTTGCTATCTCTATGTGCTAGTGTGGCTGTATAGTTCATTGTATTTAAAATACATTTATACAAAGAATTTCAACTGGAAAATTGGAATTTATTTGCAACTGCCGACACTTACGATAGATCACTAATAGGCCCAAGCATAAAATTTATTGTTTTAAATTTCAACATACCTCGCTCACACCCACCCAAGGCAACAACAGCATCACAGCAACAGCCATAGAAACAGCCATCTGTTGCAATTTTCCTAATGAGGTGGATATGAAACTTGTTGAAATCACTTGTCGATTGTACCTGATGGCACTCGTGTATAGACTGAACATTTTCTCCGAGTCCACGGCCAGTAGTAGACAGACAGGTCTATGTCTGTTTGACAAGACTACATACTGACAATCTAAGCACACCAGAGCGTTTCGATTTTTAGATGAAGTGTTTCTGGAAGAAGTTAGTCAGAACATGGTAGCAACGGAAATAGAGCAGTATCTATTATCCATTGGCTTTTTGGGTGGATTCATTCAGATAGATCATGCAATTTAAATTATGTTAGTGATTGTTATTGAATATGTATGTATTTATCAGATGTAACCCTGAGTAGGTGGATGGTTTAGCGGTGCTGAATAGAGTGTGATGTAACCACGAGGAAGTCTGTCGTAGTTGAACTTTGAAATAAGGGAGTTAAAGTTAAAGTGGGGGGGGGGGGGAGGCTGGCAGAAGAGTGAAAGGCGAGTGACAGAAAGACGTGTACTTCGTCCAGAATGAGAATGTTTTGTTCAAATCGCTCCAGATATTTTTTTAACTAAATTTTTACAAACATCTTCATTGAAGTTAAAAGCTGTGTGTGTGTGTGTAGAATGTCCATAAAATGTGCATTAAAAATGTTGATTGTGTTAATTACAATTTTAACATTTAGAACGTAATTCTCCTTCATCTGTTTAGTTGTAACTCTGGTTAGTTGTAACTCTGGTTAGTTATTTGTAAAATGTAGAATATTTGACATGTTTCGGATGTTCCTTCAGACTTGAAGATAATCTACTTCTTAGTCCAAATCTTCCGCAGGACGACGGGGGATGGCAGCGGGCAGGGAATGAACTGGAAACCACCAGGACGACCGAAAGACAGTCCAGCCGAGACCAATCGTCATAGACAACTTGAACATGGACCTGCAACGTACCTCTTTGTCAGGTCACAGTACTGTACGGCGTGGAAGATCCATTGGTCTCCTCTGCCCACGGGCTGTGACATGGCAGGTCAGAGTTGCGGCCCACTATAATGACAGATCTCAGTCCAGAGCCCAAACCGCACAACCTAGTAGCTCATACCAACGACCAAGTATCAGCATAGACCAAAGAAATCTTTATATAATTATTTCATGAGAAGTAGGGAGAGGATTTCAATGGTTTAAAACTATTTATAATTCCTGATTTGTGTTATTTCTAGTCTTGTCTATTGAAGAATCTGTTGACTCTATCAAACATCGGGACGCGATCACATTTGGTCCTTTTAAACGGCTAGCCCATTTAACCAGATTAAACTGTTTAATAGGATTTGTTCCGAATAAGATACTAGTCAAATAAACCGTTAGTCCGATTACAGTAGAACGTCGTTTATCCGAACGTTTATTATCCGGAGCGTCAAATATCCGGACCAGTTTTTTTTTGTTTTTTTTATCAACCACATGTACTGTGATGCACATATACTGTATGAATACGAAAAATAAGTGATTATTTTCCACAATAAAGGTAAAATTGCGACATTTGTCACCTATTTTGCTCGTTCTTCACGCACGTGTCCCGCATGTGATGATTTTCAATATTCGTATAGTGTCCGGTTGCATATACTGCATGGATCGCTTCGGTTTTCGGTTATCCGAACAATCGCGTATCCGAACGGTGTCCGGTCCCAATTGAGTCGGATAAACGACGTTCTACTGTAACTGGATTTAACTGTATATATATATATATATATATACTAAAAGCTGTTTGAAAGGAAATTATTCTCTGAGAGAGAGGAACAAAGATAGATAAAGTGAATGCGACTCATTGTTGTTAGTAATTTGTGATCCAGTACTGTATATAGTAACTCTTTAGCTCCGTAATTATTTTCCCACGTTCTGACAGAGTTGTTCATTTTTCACATGTGTACATTCTACCCTGTTAGGATTAAACGTCAATAACATTTTTGTTTATAATCAGAAAACGTTACTTTTGGTATAGAATTATAGGAGAATGCATGCTCTTTTGTATAACACAAGTTATACTCTCTGAAACCAAAAATTAATTTAATTTAATGGGGTCAAATCAACGATGGTATCGTTAATTAGGAGAGAAAGAATTAACGTACAGAATATAGTTGAACTGCACAACGTAAGCACTGAGTCGGCCCTCATTAGTTAGGCGTTGTTAACTGAGGCATGCCGGGTATTTACATGCGCCCCATTATGACACGCCCTCCAAACGTTTCCAAGACCTGCAAACACCTCAGGAATCAGGGGCTCATTAGCCAAAGAACGATTCAACGCATTCAATCACAGACGTAACGCGAGGAAATAGTTGGCTCTATAGACTTCCGAAGTCTTAGCGTACCAGAGCAGAGATGCACAGAAGAGCGATTGCAAAGATTGATGCTACAGGTATGGGCCTAATCGGGCCTGCTAATCTGTCAAAGCCAGCAAGTGCATGCCTTATGCAGCTAATTAGTTGTCAATTACTCAGGGGCTGATAATTCTCATTCAAGTCACATGTAGAAGCACTTATTGCCCCTAAGAGCCTCCTTTTTAATTTTTGGAAAAAATATTTTTCTCCCTTTAAATTTAACATATGTTTTAAAAAGTCTATCTATCTATCTATCTATCTATCTATCTATCTATCTATCTATCTATCTATCTATTTATATTTTAAATTTACAATCTTTATTCTTCAAACACAGTACATTTTTTCCCCTATTTTTTGTTCCAAAATCTCATTCAGTATCTCACTATGTGTATTCTATCCCGCTATATATTTAAAGATTCTGTTTGCACGGCATTATATCGTTCAAAAAAGGGACAACCACATTGCCCCAGTGGAAATATAAATTCTTTTGAAAACAACAAAACTAAACTATCAACTTGCTAATCGATAGCGGCTCCCTCATTGTGATACAGTCGGAAGTTTTGTTATCTCGCTTGAAAACTTATCCATAATTATCAGGCGTGCTTCACTGAGAAAACAGCTGCTTTTATGTTTTTGTCATTTTTACTGTTATTTTTTTTAAATTTGGAATTTGGAACACAGTGAAGATAATAACGAAATACGATTTTTATAACGTTTTAGTTTTTAAGATCATTCGTAACATAATATACATAACATAAAATAAATAACATTACATTGTAACAAAAGATAAGTAACATAACATAATTAACATAACATATGTAAAAAGCAAATGGGTACGCCCATGAAAAAAACAATATAAATATGTATACATTGCATTGTACCTAGTTCAAGTTGAATGCTGTGTTGAATCGAATTTTTAATAGCACTTTTATTTAAAAAAAATGAAGACAGACAGCACAAACTTAATGATGTCTTTTCGAGACATAGGCTGGTAAAACAAGAAAAAATAATAAAGAGAAAAAGTATGTGTGTGTGTACGTGGGTGTTCTACAAACTTTTAATAACAAGCAGTTGTCTCACTCGTCTAAACCCTTCTGATATTTGTCTCACTCGTCTAAACCCTTCTGATATTTGTCTCACTCGTCTAAACCCTTCTAATATTTGTCTCACTCGTCTAAACCCTTCTGATATTTGTCTCACTCGTCTAAACCCTTCTAATATTTGTCTCACTCGTCTTAACCCTTCTGATATTTGTCTCACTCGTCTAAACCCTTCTGATATTTGTCTCGCTCGTCTAAACCCTTCTAATATTTGTCTCACTCGTCTAAACCCTTCTGATATTTGTCTCACTCGTCTAAACCCTTCTGATATTTGTCTCACTCGTCTAAACCCTTCTGATAGTTGTCTCACTCGTCTAAACCCTTCTGATATTTGTCTCACTCGTCTAAACCCTTCTGATATTTGTCTCGCTCGTCCAAACCCTTCTGATATTTGTCTCGCTCGTCCAAACCCTTCTGAATGACGATTCAATCCAATTACGACTGTATATTGTTGACGTCAAGGCCACCATTAAAAAAAGCAGCGCACGCATCCATTGCGTTATAGTTGTAATTTTAAAAAATACTTTAAAACTATGTAAACATTTGGAATGGCCATCTATCCATGTTCTATTCTTTCCGTTTAATCACCTCACATCTCTTTGCAATGTTTTAGTATGGAAATCTGACATTTCCGTGATCCCATCTCTCTGGTATATCATCATATAAAATATAGATCCCAGAGATCTCATCTAACTGATAAGCTGAGCACACCAGTTGAATCAGAAAACACATCTGATAATTTTAACATTACATAACCTGTCAAGGCGCGGTGTCATAACTTTGATCAAAAATCATTAGGAAAGGGGGGGGGGGTAAATTGTTACAGTGACAGCGTTACAAATCTTCAGACATGCTCCAAATTGCCGACAGTAAATCACGAGATATCGAAAATCTGATACTGCAACCCAAACAAATGAAACAAAAAATCAGGAAAAAAAAAAAGATAACACACGCACGCACACACACACAAACACACACATCCACACACGTTCTCACTGCACCAAGAAGACGATGCCAACGCTTATTAACAGAATACATCTTGTCTGCGAAATCTGCACCGAACATCGCATCTGTAGGGAAGATACTACCGCCGTGTCGTCTGCTGCAAGAAATGACACTTTAGATTATAGTAAAAGTAAATTTTCCCTTTCAGACCTTGTGGTCTATAGGACACAAGATGTAAAGGTCCACCTGTTTCTGTGACCTACGGTGAACGAGAGTTAACAACAATCAACCTAAGTAATGTCAGGTCACTTTAGAGCTGGGTGGACTCGGAGGCACCCAAAGATCTCAAAATTAATAAATCCCAGTCTTCACCAGGATTCGAACCTAGGACCCCCGATTCGGAAACCAAGCGCTATACCACTCAGCCGCCATACCTCCTTCTTTTATCTAGTTCTTTGTTAATGCGTGCTACGTCACGTTTACTACAGACTTTTTTTTCAGAATAAATCTACTCTGGAGGACAATGTATCCGTTGCCCCAAGTAAGCGCTATAAAGACAAACTCATGCACCATCTCGACCTCACTAGCATAAAGGAAAGTAGCTGACATCAGACGGCCTCTGAAAGAGACGAAGATTTCTCACAAAGGCTTCGAGACAAATATTTGAGACCCCAAGAAAAAAAAACTAGTTGAAGAGAGGCGCAGAAGACGACAAAACAACGTAAATAGAGCCAACGGCTTTGTCAGCATCATGTGTGAGAAAATATACAGGTCACAGCTGGGATTGAGTTATCATGTGAAACACTACAATCATCTTTAATTTTCGGAATCAAGACGTTGCAATTATTATTATTACTTAACGAAAGAGATCTGTTTTGGTGCAAGACTCAGAACGAGACACATCAGATATCTTCTTGACTGTTTGGCTTTTATTTTTTTACTGCTCCTGCTACAATTGTGTGACGAGAGTGTCACGTGACTTTTGCCCCTCATTAAGGCGCTCGAGCTGCGTGTCACATTCCGCAGTTCTAAAGGCAGAGGAGAGAAAGACAGAGGATTTGCGTGTCAGATGTCATTGACACTGTCATGCTCGAAGTCAATGGCATTGGTATGTCACTGACATGATGTCAAGTTAGAAGGTACATGCTGAGTCTCCAGTCTCAAGTCAATGTATTTAGTGCCCTTGAATCCAGCTAGGTTTTATTCACCGTCAGGTGTTTCGATCCTGATAACTATTGCGACTCTCCCATCGTTAACTTCAACCATTCCCTCTTTCTTTTTGGATCAACTGTTTCGTTATCTTGCGGTCATTAGAACAACTTGCCAGGTAAACGGAAGTAGACTAACTTGGAAACTAACAGTTGAACTGAGATGAAAATCATTGAAACATATTTAGATGGCAGCTCAGTGTTAGGGATAATGGGGGACTAAACTGATACATTAGTGTTGATATTAGTGTTGATATTGGTGCTGATATTGGTGCTGATATTGGTGCTGATATTGGTGCTAATATTGGTGTTGATATTACTGATCTTGTTATATTTGCATGCTACAAATATGTTGGAGAGATTATGATATGATGTGGCTTTATATTCATTTGGCACCTTTATAAAGAAATGAGTTAAGACTTGACTTCATCGAGGATGTAAAGTTGTTCAGGACTATAACGTAATGAGGTCAAATGAACAAATTTGATTGCCATTTAAGACTTGTCAAGTCAAGATAAATCATTACCAGGATTTCAAATCGATCTATCGATCCAATCTATGACATGACACTACGTAATAGGTTTAGGTAATACCAATGAAACTTACATTTTGATGCTTTTCAATTGATTTCTAATGTTTTAATTTATTTATAAATAAGCTCTAAATAATAATAAAAATAATTTTTGTATTGAGGTTATAAAAACATGAGAGCGATATAGATCAACATTTTTGTTTTAAAAAAAAGGTAATAACTTAGAATTATAGATTTACATAGTACTTTACAAAAAAAGCTCTTAAAATATGGAAAAAACACCAACAACGTGTGTTAACCAATAACATACACTTCCTTGCCAATGTATTTGTAGTTACACTTGGCGAAGTTTAAAGCTCTTCTGTCGCTATATACAAACATAAGTTGTTTAAAGTTTAACTTATGAAAATCATATTTCTCTTTTTTTTTTTTTTTAGGAAATAAAACTCATCCATTTCTTAGTTCTTTTGAGACCGAACTTTTATCTCATTAATCTTCTTGTATCTAAAATCACCTAATCATTTAATCATTTAATCACAATGCGTTATGTCCTGGGTCAGGGTTAGGGTTAGGTTTTGTTTGTAAGTGTAGCGTTGCCAGATGTTGAGATCTTCTTAATAAAATGTAGACCAGTAAAGTTATTTCAATCATTCTCTGTTATAGCCATCACGCGGTCAGTCAATGTTTAGTTCAACTAACAAGATTAAATATAGGAACTTCACATGTACTAAACTTAAGACTTTCCGAATACAAAGAACTTCTCTCAGTAACAAATGCACAAATCTTTCTGTTGACGATTAGCCTAATCTTAAGTTATACTGCACCATGACGCTACTGTCTCCGTGTGTCTGATAGTTACATTTCCTTAGATTTACAACCTATTTGGTATCTGTATAGAAACAAATCTTGATCAAGATGACTTTGAACTAGTTGGGAGTATCTTTCATAGAGATACAACAGATCTCTTACATTAGCCCATAAACTCAGTATTTGAACATTTAAAATTATGAAGTTTGTTTTTAGATTTACATTCAACAAACTAAGGTCTATTATATATGTACTTGTTTGTCTGTTTGTTAGTAAAAGGTTGTTTGTTTTCGCATATATTATCAATATTATATAGTTAGCACTGTGGTCTAGGTTGACAATTGTTGCGAATGAAAACAGAACTGCTTATTTTTCAAACCTTTAAAATCTTAAATCTTTAAGAGGGCACTGAATATATTTTAAAAGACAATGTCTTTACTATCTAGTAAATGAAACATAGACATGGATGGCACCACGCCGATTTTATTTTCGCAACTCCTAAACTTAATAGAAGTATTGAGACTTATTTACACACAAAAAAAAATTCTCTAAATTTTGTTTTAGGATGTAATCATTTTCTTGATTATAAAGATGGGAAAAGACGAATGTATTATTAATGCTATTACTACTATAGAAATGGACGAATGCGTGTAGATTTGAATTGAAAAGTAAAAACGGGCATACAAAATATCAATTCTTACCTTCTAGTCCGGTGAGACGCGTTTCATAATCCATTAGCTCTCAATAGAGTGGCGCAGAAATATCACTACGTAATAATAGGTCCAGTGGGAGGGAGTGTAATGGAAGTATAACATGGAGGAACAAACTGTGTAAGTGAAAAGAATAACAAATAACAATAACAACAGCCACAACGCACCAAGTTATCAATTATCATTCATCCATATCAACACTGGTCAGTGCTGTGTGCTCTCGCTTCGCACTCAGCTATGTTCCTTGCAAGCCCAGGCCCCGCACGCGCAGTGCTCACACTCAAAGCTTTAGCGCGAAACGGTAAGAGAAGAGGGTGTGTGGGGGGGGGGGAAATCACCCCTCCTCTCTCAGCCCGTCATTCCCTCCCCTTTCTCCGTTCATACAGAGTCTTGGAATGAAGTATTTCTAGCGAGAATGGGGGGGGGGATGAGGATAAGTGGTGAATCGAAGGAAGAGAGAGGGGAGGGAGTAGAAGAGAGGGAGGTTAGGATTTGAGGGAGAGGTAGACAACAGTGGGGCAAAGAGAGATAAGAATAGTTTCTTGGCTGAGTCTGGAACCGTGCAATGGTATATATCTATCTCTATCTATATATATAGCGTTAAAGAGAGAGAAAGAGAGAGGGACAGATAGAGAGAGAGAGAGAGAGGGGAGGAGTGAGACAGACAGATACAGAGAGCCGCCGAGTGTGTATCTTCTGTAAGTATACAGTGAGGAGTCGAATCGTTTCGAGGTATGGGAGAAGGGGGGGGGGATTACAGAGGCATAGTCTTGCAAAGTGGTTAAAAGGATTAGAGTCTGATGAAGATTGAACACTTAAGATCATTTAGCTGGTTCTCTGAATTACTTCATGTAACTCATCACGCTAATATGTGCACTGGTTAACAAAATGTTGTGGAACTTGAAAGATGGATCTGTAGGACTGCTCGGGTCTCAGTCCAGAAATTGACTTGGCTTCTCATCGTCACCTAATTTTATCATAATTATATAGCTAACACTGTGGTCTTGGTTGACACTTGTTGTAAATGAAAACAAAACTGCGTGTGTGTCTCCTGAACTGGAGATTCCAGACCAAAACGTTGCGCAGCTGTGTTGCTTTTCTGAGCATTTGACCTAATCTATAATCGATAATGTAATGCTCATGTGTTTATGTGACTGATGGCTATAGAGGGCTTCATCTGGACAGCACAAAGAATAACTGTCTTTACTTTTCCAAACAAATAGCAATAATTCAATACAGTTGGGTCAACTCAAAGCCAACATACAAATCAGGAAGATAAAAATCCCAGTCGTCACCAGGGTTTGAACTCAAGACGTCCAGTTTGGAAGCCACCACGTTCCATCCAGGAAAATTTTAGCCATCTACTTGATCAAGGTGAACAATGTTTCACAAATCCTCTCGACATTCATGTCCCTGTTGTTATCTCCAATTGAACATGTGCGAACAGGCATTCCCAGCATCTTTACAGTTCTCAGACAACGCCGCCTGCGCTGTTCGCCGGATGGAGGACAATCGCATCCCAAAAGTAATTCTTTACGGGCAACTCGCGTCTGGCTCAAGAAAAACTGTTCGCCTCCGTTAAGTGGATGAAATAAAAAGGGACCTTCCAAACAGTGAACATTAATACTGACCATTGGGAAGACATAGCCCTAGACCAAACTAAATGGAGAAACACGGTGACCAAGGAAGCTATGGACAGCGAGAAAACATGGGCCTCAGCTCTGGAAGAAAAGCATGCATGCGAAAAATGGCCAGCTCCATGACCACCAAAGCGAAAGCCACCTTGACTTCGAGATATGTGGAGAGCTCTACAGCCACATGAGGATGTGCTCGAGATGACAGTAGGCCAACAACATTTGCTCTACAAGTGTCCGCATTCTTTTCCAAGCAAAGGAACCGTTCGCTATTTCGTAGAAATTGTTTGTATTCTGTCACTACGTACTATATGATTTTTAGCAGTGAGTGGAAGGAGGGTACGGGGGTGGAATCCAGCTAATTTCCTGGTGGGCCAGTCAGCCAAAGTGCAAGTCTATTCTCTTATCTATATCTGCCTGGATGTTGCAGGGCCACACATTGGGGCTGTTCATCTGATTACTGCCAATTATTTGATGTAAATAGACGCGATCTCTCCATCTGCTATGCACCCCCTCCCGGTTGTTGTTTTGATTTCCTCCAACCAGATCTATGACACAGTGTGCACCTGTAAAACCTGAAAGTGCAAATCTAATCATTAAGAATACTCTTCTTCTTGATCTTATCTATCTTAATCATCTGTTTATTTTTTGGTTATACAATAATATGTATTACATGTGTTCCAAACACTTCCCTTATTGACACATCACACCAAAGCAAACATATGTTCATCTTTTGATAGCCAACTGAATTGATCGAACATTTAAAAAAAGATCTCTATGAGTAATTATGTTTTCTCCTGCCATAAAGATGAGCAATTAGTTGCAATGTATTCTCTTGTTTTAATTAAAGGTAGGTTTTGTTCAGTAATTTTTTTTGCATATTGTTTCCAGGCTTCATCAGTGCCGGTAAATCGCGGTGTGAAATTTGTCGTCAAGGTGGAAACAATGAATATATATAGTTGGATAGATCAATGGATGGATGGATGGATGGATAGATAGATAAAAAGTTCTATAAATAGATAGATAAATAGATAGATAGATACATAGATACATAGATACATAGATAAATAGATGGAGAAATGGATGGTTGGATGGATAGATGGATGGATAGATGGATAGATAGATAGATAGATAGATAGATAGATAGATATAAAAAAAGATAAATAGATATAAAAATAGATAAATAGATATAAAAATAGATAGAAAGATAGATAAATAAATAGATAGGTGGATAGATAGATAGATAGATAGATAGATAGATAGATAGATAGATAAACAGATATAAAAATAGATAAATAGATAGATAAATAAATAGATAGGTGGATAGATAGGTGGATAGATAGATAGATAGATAGATAGATAGATAGAAAGATAGATAGATAGATAGATAGATAGATTGATGGATGGATGGATGGATGGATGGAAGGATGGATGGATGGATGGATAGATAGATAGATAGATAAATAGATAGATAGATAGATAGATAGATAAGTCTATCTATCTTCATCGTTGTCTATTAAAAATTTTATATCTATCATAAGTAATAAAAGCACTAAATTTAGAAACACTTCAGGATAGAAGACTTAAAAGTAAAAGTAGCAATTATAGATAAAACATTTAACCATCATCTTCAAATACCTAAATAAAACCTAATAAAATACTCAGAAAGACACAAAGCACAACGCACATTTCTTGTCCCATACCATAGCACAAATCTGTACAAATGCTTCTTCTTCCATAGTGCTATTACAGCATGAAATGGGCTGCCTGAGTCAGCCAGGAAAACCCATGTCTTGGAAAATTTAAGTCATTGAATAACATGCATGACTAGATTGCCTTAGGAACATTCGTAGGACGCAATCATCTTCTTTTTTGAAGTAACGTCTGTATTTAATAAGATAAGATACCGAAAAGTCCAACAATCTTGAATTCTTTTTGTTGCTGTGTCTGACTTCCATAATGAAAACAATTCTAGAGCCTATCACCCCCTCCCCCCTTTCCCTGTCTTTACGTATTGTAGTAAAACCAGAGGCGTGGTGAGCAAAACGTGCACCTGGGGGGCAAGGTACATTATTGGCGCCCCCCCCCCCCCATTTTCAGTGATTATCACATAGAAATATAGGCTGCGTGTGGCGCCCTCCCCCTCTGTGAGGGTAGCGCCAGAACATCGTGCCCCCTTACTCGGACAACTATGCCTCTGAGTAAATCATCCGAATATTTGTATGAATGTTTAATGTAACCATGTCTAATGGTGCAAGAATTCTCATACTATCCAAACAGCATGCTAACATATCTACTTAATATGTCCATTTCGTAAGGTCCAGACTAGCTTCTAATTTTTGCTGAGCTATAAGATTTCATTTCTAAATAGATGCAGAAACTAAGGAGATGAAGTAAGTCATAAGCAAGCAGTTTGCAGATTTGTTTTGGGTTTCGTGTGACGAGCCAATGCCCCAAGCAATCGTGTCCTTTCTTACAACAGTCTAAAATGATATTCAATCATACTAGACATATGTTACCCGCGACCCGCGGGTCTTTATTTGCGCATTACTGTCAATATAGTCACAATTAAACGAAATAATAATGTAATAAGTAAAGCGAATGTGTCAATGTAAAAATAGTGTGAATGAAGCTATCAAATAAAAATAGCTAATAGGCTTAAATCCATTTTTTCAATTAAAACATTTGCTTGTAGGCCTACATATATTAGCGCGGGTCCTATGTAAGTGCGGTTCCTATGAAAGTGCGTGCTCCACTGCGGCCACATAGGTTGCAGTGGCCTAAGGCTGGCCCAACAAAAATAGCGGCATATGCTACGCCGCCGGTCGGCTAGTGTAGAAATATTCCGCTCATAACATAAATTTATTAGTTCTCCAGCCAAATTTAAATTTATTTTTTATCTTTTGAAACTCCATCCATCTTTCACATCGCATTTCCCGGACTCTTTTATGTCCTCAACTTCATCCATCTTTCACATCGCTTTTCCCGGACTCTTTTATGTCCTCAACTCCATCCATCTTTCACATCGCATTTCTCGGACTCTTTTACGTCCTCAACTTCATCCATCTTTCACATCGCATTTCTCGGACTCTTTCATGTCCTCAACTTCATCCACCCTTTACATAGTATTTCCCGGACTCCTTCACGTTCTCACCTTCCTACTCTTTCATGACTGTCCTCAACTAAAACTTTATTCCATGACCTCATCTTTCTACCTCTTCCTATCTCCCATCTCCCTAAGGGACACTACTCCTGGTAGCCTGCAAAGGCTGACATATAATCAATCTCTCTCTCCATAAAAAAGGGCAACACTATAAAGTAGGTCACCAGAAAAGGTCACTACGACCGACACGCCTCATTTGTGGTCCAATAATCGCCACGACCTAAACCAATCGAGACACTAGTGTTGGTGTCCTGGTGTGTTAGGTCAATAGTACATTGTGGTCTATTCATTTTCTTTTTTTTTAAATTCTTTGAAAGAAAAATAAAAAAAAAAATGCTTTAAATATAGATCTTGATTAACAATAATAAATCTGTGCGATTAGTAACATTTTTACAAATTGCTTTCTAAATGCATTTATTACAACAAAACTGAATCGACCTAAATCTGACCTATATTATTCTAAAGAATTGATGTGCTCCAATGTAGTTTCTGAAATCACTGTGAAGAAAATCTTTTGTATTGGTTACAAAGTATATGAACGTCTTTCACCGAGTTTTAGCTCCTCATCTGTGTCACAATGATCTCTATAGGCTTCCTGGATGATCCAAAAGCTGACATTGTCTGTAGGATTGGATACTTTTACTATTTATTTCTCCCACTTTCCATTCTCTGATCAAATTAAAACTTTGCTGAATTAGTCATTGTTGATAACAACACATGAATCAATCAAAACATTAACCTATTAGCAAATCAATTAGTGGTAATTAATTTTGTTTTTGTACGAAACTTGCAGTATTAAGAGATACGAATGTTATGGATCGCCCACTCAATATAACCTTTTTTTTACAGTTTTGTTTGTTATTTTGTTTGTTAGTTTGCTTGTTTTAAGTATTTTTCCTTTTGTCTGTGAAAAAAAATGGTTCTACTTTAAGATTCATTCGGCTGTATCTCGTGATTTACTGGTGTAGTTTTCTTTTTAATTTACTAAGCAAAGTCATTAAAATAAAGCATAAACTAATTAAGAACCATTAATCATTTGTCTATATAAATATACAATCATTGCTCAATGTCTTCCCCCCCTTGATTTGTTTCCAGGCTATTTATTGTTTACTTAAACATTCGAAACAGCCTTTTTTTTTTACTTATAACAATAGAATGGACCCCCCCTCCCCACTATGTTTTGTTCACTTTGAACAGTAAACTGATATCAAGTTAAACGCTTTCCCACACATTTCAATGGTCAACTAATTCTAGTACTTATTACTTGGAATCGAAACTTTTGTTTTGGCCTGGAAACTTTTTTTTTTGGCCTGGAAACTTTTTTTTTTTGGCCTGGGAACTTTTTTTTTGGCCTGGAAACTTTTTTTTGGCCTGGAAACTTTTTTTTTTGGCCTGGAAACTTTTTTTTTTGGCCTGGAAACTTTTTTTTTGGCCTGGGAACTTTTTTTTTGGCCTGGAAACTTTTTTTTTGGCATGGAAACTTTTTTTTTGGCCTGGAAACTTTTTTTTTTGGCCTGGGAACTTTTTTTTTGGCCTGGAAACTTTTTTTTTTGGCCTGGAAACTTTTTTTTTAATCTGGGAACTTTTGTTTTTTTTTGGCCTAGGAACTGTTATTTTTCGTCAGGGAAATTTTTTTTGGACCTTTTTTCTTATTACCTCCTGCAAATCATCATCCCTCCCTCCCAGTGGCGCTACAGCCCATGGAGGGCTCTGGCCTGTTTCAACACATCCTTCCATTCAGATCTCTCCTGGGCTTTTCGTCTCCACGCCCTAACCCCAAGCTGTTGCAGATCTGCTTCCACATCGTCAATCCATCGCATTCGGGGCCTGCCTTTGGGTCGCCTGCCTGTTGGTTTTTGCCTGTATACAATTTTCGCTTCTCTGTTACCTGATATTCTTTCAAACTGACCTGCCCAACGTATTCATTCACTATTGATGGGTCTTCATACAATTGATATATCTCATGGTTAGTGCGTGATTTGTTTCATCTTTAATAGCACCATAGATTTTACTAAGAATATTTCGTTCCACTGTATTTAGTATATTTTTAAATGTCTTCCTCAGTGTCCAGGTCTCACTTCCATACATTGCTGCTGGTCTTATTATGTTTTTGTATATCATTTTCTTGGTTTTCCTTGATGTTATTTAGCTCTTCAGCTAAATGATGGCTGCTATAAAATGCTCTGTATCCTCCCGCTATTCTTTCCTTTCTTTCTCTAAGTCGGTCATATTTTAAATCAATTGTATCCTAGATATTTGAAAGTTTGAACATTAAACTTTGTCCTTTCCCGGCCCTTATTTTTGTTTGCACTTTCAATAAAACTGCCCTCATTTCTACATCCCCCTCACCCCTTTAGGACACTGCATTCTAGTTGTTTGTTCCGTTTACTTTGAACTGCCCGCTTTAAATCGCCCTCCCAAACCAAGTCACTCTGTATCATATGTATCACTTGTCTCTCCCCTCCCATTCTTACCCCTCACCGCCCCCACAAAACGGTTGAATTTAATGATCTGTTACATCTCATTGGCATGGCTCTGCTTTAAAATGCTACACATCACTTACACATCTAGTTTGCCAGATAATTCGATGACCAATATGACTTTATTCCCCTACCTCCACTCTACGGCTTAGACCAGTGGTTCCCAAACTTTGTTTTGCGAGGTCTGAATTGGTGTTCCACAAACTACTGGAATAGTTAACTAGTAGGCCACCGCGTGAATTAATCTCTCTCTAAAAAAAAGCACTACGTTCCGGTAAAGACACAGAGTGTGCAAAGTGTTCCGGTAAAGACACAGAGTGTGCAAAGTGTTCCGGTAAAGACACAGAGTGTGCAAAGTGTTCCGGTAAAGACACAGAGTGTGCAAAGTGTTCCGGTAAAGACACAGAGTGTGCAAAGTGTTCCGGTAAAGACACAGAGTGTGCAAAGTGTTCCGGTAAAGACACAGAGTGTGCAAAGTGTTCCGGTAAAGACACAGAGTGTGCAAAGTGTTCCGGTAAAGACACAGAGTGTGCAAAGTGTTCCGCTAAAGACACAGAGTGTGCAAAGTGTTCCGGTAAAGACACAGAGTGTGCAAAGTGTTCCGGTAAAGACACAGAGTGTGCAAAGTGTTCCGGTAAAGACACAGAGTGTGCAAAGTGTTCCGGTAAAGACACAGAGTGTGCAAAGTGTTCCGGTAAAGACACAGAGTGTGCAAAGTGTTCCGGTAAAGACACAGAGTGTGCAAAGTGTTCCGGTAAAGACACAGAGTGTGCAAAGTGTTCCGGTAAAGACACAGAGTGTGCAAAGTGTTCCGGTAAAGACACAGAGTGTGCAAAGTGTTCCGGTAAAGACACAGAGTGTGCAAAGTGTTCCGGTAAAGACACAGAGTGTGCAAAGTGTTCCGGTAAAGACACAGAGTGTGCAAAGTGTTCCGGTAAAGACACAGAGTGTGCAAAGTGTTCCGGTAAAGACACAGAGTGTGCAAAGTGTTCCGGTAAAGACACAGAGTGTGCAAAGTGTTCCGGTAAAGACACAGAGTGTGCAAAGTGTTCCGCTAAAGACACAGAGTGTGCAAAGTGTTCCGCTAAAGACACAGAGTGTGCAAAGTGTTCCGGTAAAGACACAGAGTGTGCAAAGTGTTCCGCTAAAGACACAGAGTGTGCAAAGTGTTCCGGTAAAGACACAGAGTGTGCAAAGTGTTCCGGTAAAGACACAGAGTGTGCAAAGTGTTCCGGTAAAGACACAGAGTGTGCAAATTGTTCCGGTAAAGACACAGAGTGTGCAAAGTGTTCCGGTAAAGACACAGAGTGTGCAAAGTGTTCCGGTAAAGACACAGAGTGTGCAAAGTGTTCCGGTAAAGACACAGAGTGTGCAAAGTGTTCCGGTAAAGACACAGAGTGTGAAAAGTGTTCCGGTAAAGACACAGAGTGTGCAAAGTGTTCCGGTAAAGACACAGAGTGTGCAAAGTGTTCCGCTAAAGACACAGAGTGTGCAAAGTGTTCCGCTAAAGACACAGAGTGTGCAAAGTGTTCCGGTAAAGAAACAGTTTGGGAAACACTGTCTTAGAAAATAGCCCTATATGCAAGATACATGAGTATGCTTCGACGTTTTATCTTTTTATCAAACTATTTGAAAGGCTCTTTGATACTTTCAAACACCATCAATTTTGTTAATTAAGTTTTATAAATAAAATCCTAGGATCGAGATTAAACATTCTGTTTCAACTTTTGTGTAGATCTAATTATTGAATTGTGCTAAAAATGATTTTAAGAAGAAAAACTTTAAAAATAGTTTGAAAATAAGACAATGCCTCTTGTCAACAACATATAGAGCTGTTTGTTAGTCTATTCATTACTCATGAATATCAGATTAAACAACAAAGTCCCCAAATACAAGTTCACAAATAAAAGTCCACCGATAAGGGCCGGACTTAGATAATTGGAATTGAATTTGGTGCCCCCTAAAAAATAGAAAAATAGAAAATAAACAACGAAAAACAATGCAATTTATTACAAACCGAGTGTACTCCGAGTGTGCTCCAGCAATACCACCGGGGACACAGTTTCGCTATTTCTTCACTAAAAAAATTAATGTAATGTCCTGGGTGAGGTCCCTACCGATCGGACGCCTTAGGCGGCCGCTTAATTTGCCTGTGTCTAAGGTTGGTACTTATGTGTCTGTTCCTTTGGACTTGCAAGATACTTCATTTTCACCTATCTCTTAGTCTGTTGGATTGTTGGGGCAACACACAAGATCTGCTGACCGACCTTCTCCATTCCTCTATGTCTTTTGCCTTGGATAGAGTCTCCATCAATGACAGGCCCCGCCCATTCCTTAAAGATTGTCTCCCCATCTTTTTCTCTGTTTGACTGTTCTTCTTCTCTTCCTGGTATTGTTCCCTGAAGGAAGGTCTTATCGAGCCCTGAGTACCTTCTAATGAGGCCGTAGAATTTTAGTTAGCGTTTTTTTTGGGGCAATAGTTAGCAGGTCATCGTGGGGTCTAAGTACGAGTCATGTCTCTAATCTCTTCGTTTGTGATGCAGTCTTAGTATTTTATACTTAGGATCCATTTCCACCCAGAAAAATGTCAGTTGTTAAGAATAACAAAAAAACTAAAACAAATTAATTCCACTTATCTTATTCATGGTAAACCAGTAACACAGACTAAAAACGCAAAATACCTAGGTGTTATAATAAATGAAAAACTGTCATGGAATCCACATATTGATGAAACTATAAAAAAAAATCAAACAAAGCATTAGGGTTTATTAAAAGAAATTTCTATAAATCATATAAGAACATGAAACTAAAATGTTATTTAACCTTGGTTAGGCCAATAATAGAATATGCATCCTCCGTTTGTGACCCCTCAACTCAAGAAAACATTAAGAAACTGCAACAAACACAAAATAGAGCAGTGAGATTCATAACAAACGAATATTCACATTTGACTAGAGTAACACCATTTGTAAAATCACTAAATTTAGAAAGCCTTCAGGACAGAAGGCTCAAAAGGAAAACCAGTGACTTAACAGAATTTAAGTCATTGGTTAATATGCATGACTAAATGCATGACGCGTAGGACGTAATCATCTTCTTTTTTGAAGTAGCGTCTGTATTATATAAGATAAGAAGATAAGATCCTTCTGTAGCATCTCAAGCTACTAACAAACTACAGAACTGAAACTATCACATCCTACAGAAGAGAGACAACTTTAAGTCTGGTCAACAGTGGGAAGCGTGGTCGAGAGGCTTGAACTTGGCTTTGCTTGGTCACCTAGAAGAGGGCTCGAGGTTCGACACCCGACTCGGGCAGAGTTGTGTTTACTGAGCGCCTAAAGGCAGCACGGAAAACCAACTCCTAGATACCCCCCCCCCCCCCACAGGTCCACAAAAGAGATTGGACCAAAAGCGTTCTGAGCATGCTATAAGCATGAAAGTAGTACTATATAAAAGCTATAATAATTAATTAATAATAATAACGGAATGTAATGATTTGAAAATCTCGTTAAAGAAATAATACATTTTGTATTAGTATTTAAAAACTTCCTCAAAATCTCATTAAAGAAAATAATGAACAAGCAATAAATAATAGATTTCCAAAGAAAGTAAGAACCGCTTATTGCTGTAATGTATCTTAACATTTCTGGTTGTAGCTTCTTTCAGCTACATAAAATAAAATAAATTAATTTGTACTAAATGATTAACTAATTTGTTAATTTTTGGATTGATTCGTGTATTGTCATTGTCTATGAATAATTATGTAAAATTTCAACTTGTTACAAGAAGTGGGATAAAAAACACAGCAAATCGTAATAAGGGGATTAAATCCATATATACAGCCACATCTTTTCTTAAGCAGCATTTATTCCCCTCATTTCGATTCCAAACAAAATAATTAATCATTAATCACATTTAATTAGTCATCAATATTTAATTAACTATTTTGGTTAATTTTTTTTTTTGATTGGTGTCTTGTCAGGTTCAATAAATAAATGTGCGAAGTTTTCGCTTCATCCGAGACTGGAAAATTGAAGAAAAAACATGTTCACTATTTTTACAAGACAGACAGACAGACAGACAAACAAAGCGAGTTATATAAGCTTTGTAACACTAGTTAGTTAATGAAAACTAATAAAATATTATGAACAGTAAATAGAAGGTGTACAATTCTTTAAACTAATAAAATATCTAGGTCAGTGTCACTATCAAGTTAACGGAAGTCACAGTAACACTCTTCTACCTAAGAAATCAGTTTGTGACATCGCCATCGTGTTCAAGTCTGACGTCAAAAGTTACCATCTCATCAACGTCAGTGACCTTCACCAGGACGTCACTAGGCAGCCAGTAGATCGATTTCAGGAGCCGACAACAATGGACGCCAATGACCGTAGAAACGACTGGTTCAGACTGGTTCAAACAAGCATTAATCATGACGTAATGGCCAGTAACTTAAGCGACGCGTCATTAAGTTTCAAACATAAATTACTGTTCTGGTTACGTTGGAATAGTGGACTCACAGTGTGTCTATCTATCTAACTATCTATCTATCTATCTATCTATCTATCTATCCTATCTATCTATCTATCTATCTATCTATCCTATCTATCTATCTATCTATCTATCTATCTATCCTATCTATCTATCTATCCATCTATCCTATCCTATCTATCTATATATCTATCTATCTATCTATCTATCTATCCTATCTATCTATCTATCCTATCTATCTATCTATCCTATCTATCTATCTATCTATCTATCCTATCTATCTATCCTATCTATCTATCTATCTATCTATCTATCTATCTATCTATCTATCTATCTATCCTATCTATCTATCCTATCTATCTATCCTATCTATCTATCCTATCTATCTATCCTATCTAACTATCCTATCTATCTATCTATCTATCCTATCTATCTATCTATATATCTATCTATTAATCCTGTTGATATGTTTATGTGTACAACAAAATGACACACAAAATGAACACATTGTCTCTGAGATCTGACAAGAGAACTCGTTTGGAAATTTAAGAACAGAAAAAACCACCAACTCAAACTTTCCATTGCTACGAACTTAAACAATGATGTCACAAAAAAATAACTTTTAATCTCCCATAAAAAATGTCGTCATTTCTGTTTCCACCTAGTCTAGTTTTTTCTTCAAAATTTGGACCGGAAGTACTAAATTTAGATTATGAGTATAAATCAAGACGGTGGTAAATTGTTTTGAAAATTCCAATTACCAGACTGTCAACGGCGTTAGAAGAGACGCTGAGTTTCTGGACGAAATGGCGGATAATACCCAAGTCATTTTAGAGTCACTCCAAGAGAAACAAACAGGGTTGGGAAACGAGTCAGAGAGAGAAAGAGAAAGCTGGACACCTATTAGTGTGAAGGTGAACATTTATTCTGGCAGATCATAAAAAAAGACACAGAACAAAGATTGCGGATAAAATTCAATTGGAGACAAATTCGTTAACTCGGTGTGGAAATTCAAAGCGTCATTTTTCCTTTCCAATATTTCAGAATTGACATTGCCCTAGTTTCGTTCTAGGTTAATGTTTCATGGGCTAAAAACAAATCAGAAAAACCCAGATCTAGATCTCAGTGCAAGTGTTTAAACCTAGACCTTATAACTTATATAATTAGAAGAGATTAAAAGGCAATGTGATTAATTTTGAGACATATAAGATAGACCTACTAGTCTAAAAAAAAAATCTTGAAGGACACATTTGATTTGAATTTATTTTTTTAAATTTTTTACACAAACTTTAATCTTTTAATGCTAAAACTTATTTTTTACATAGATCTTGATTTGATTAGAAAATAGTTTTATTTGGTTTGATACAATCAGGATATTCCTTCAAAAAGATTCTTGCTTTCTACTTCCTACATTCTTCATGACCACAGGATATAACAGCAGACAAGGTACGTGCACAATGCCATTGTGACGGCAGGCCAAACAGTATATATGTGTACGTCGCCATGTTTGACAATTCTGTTTCGAAGCATCATGTTTTCTTCGGAAAAGTGGAGAGGGTGGTAGAGTGACAACGATTAATCATGTAAGAGTTCTCTCTCATTGTTATAATTATTGCTGATGATTGCGTCATCTTCATCTCTGAATAGCAGCCTTTAAGTTACATCATTTTCAGCACTCTTAGACTGAGTTACCTATTTGTCCTTGTGCATTATCTGCCGCATTCTGAAAGAAAGCAACTATCGTTCATCAATAAAAAGATCTCGATATTTTATTGGTTTAGACATGATTGAATTTCTTGAAAGATTAAAACACAGAATTACACGTTAGCATTAGAAGAAACGACAAGAAAGTACTACTCTTGTCAACTCTTCACAAAAATACCTTCGGCACTTTTAGCTAAGTAAATTTTAAAACATCCTTAAAAAAACAGCAACAACACTGGATGATAGTCGCATATTTCCCTTGCTTCTTAGCTGCTATCATAAATTGTCGTCTGCAAGAAAACCTAGTTGTTGTTCTTCCCCGATTGAGTCCGGAGGTGCTTCCCGTCTGCAACTCTGGTCACCAGATGTCTCTAGTGTTGCATGATGCTAAAATTAGATTTTGTGTTTGTTTCATTGCCCAAGACGCAACAAATCCCCAAGGGAGGTCATTAAAGAAGAGGAAAAGAGACCAAGTCAATTGTGTGTGTGTGTGTGTGTGTGTGTGTTCTAAATGAAAAGGAAGATGAAGAAGATGAAGAAAAAAAAATGTAAAGAAAGAAAAAAAAAAGGGGGGGGGGTTTGAAAGGTGAAGAGGCGAAACAAAGATGGAAGAATTAACCTTAATTTTTTAATGGCTTCATAATGGAGAGTTGCGTTTCTTGTCGGGCCTGACATGTGGCCCGAGGAGAATTGGAGAAATCTTCTGGCAGCGAGTTACCAAGTGCTGTAGCAGACGTGAACACAGTGTCGATTTAAACACTTGTTAGCGTTAGTGATGGCTCAGAACAGATCGTTCGCAACGACAGCGAAATGTCTTGAGACTTTTATACTAATACATGGCATCCTTGTGTCCTGATTTTAAACTAAACCACCCATTTGAAAGCATGTGCTGTAGTTAGGCCACCCAACCCTTTTTTCATTCAATAGGTTAAGTGTTGGGTTGTAGCTCCAGATAACTACCCCCCCCCCCCCGTTGATAGGTTGACTGATGGGTTGTAGCTCCAGTAATCTACCCCGCCCCCCGTTCATAGGTTGACTGTTCGGTTGTAGCTCCATAACCCCGTTGAAAGGTTTACTGTTGGGTTGTAGCTCCAGATAACTACCCCCCCCCCACCGTTGATAGGTTTACTGTTGGGTTGTAGCTCCAGATAGCTACCCCCCATCCCGTTGATAGGTTTACTGTTGGGTTGTAGCTCCAGATAGCTACCCCCATCCCGTTGATAGGTTTACTGTTGGGTTGTAGCTCCAGACCCCCGTTGATAGGTTTACTGTTCGGTTGTAGCTCCAGATAACTACCCACCCGTTGATAGGTTTACTGTTGGTTTCTAGCTCCAGAAAGCTACCCCCCCCCCGTTGATAGGTTGACTGTTCGGTTGTAGCTCCAGATAGCTTTCCCCCCCCCGTTGATAGGTTTACTGTTGGGTTGTAGCTCCAGATAGCTCTCCCCCATCCCGTTGATAGGTTTACTGTTGGGTTGTAGCTCCAGATAGCTATCCCCCTCCCGTTGATAGGTTTACTGTTGGGTTGTAGCTCCAGATAGCTACCCACACCCGTTGATAGGTTTACTGTTGGGTTGTAGCTCCAGACCCCGTTGATAGGTTTACTGTTCGGTTGTAGCTCCAGATAACTACCCCCCCGTTGATAGGTTTACTGTTGAGTTCTAGCTCCAGAAAGCTACCCCCCTCTGTTGATAGGTGGACTGTTCGGTTGTAGCTCCAGACCCCCGTTGATAGGTTAACTGTTGGGTTTTAGCTCCAGATAACTACCCCCCCCCCGTTGATAGGTTTACTGTTGAGTTCTAGCTCCAGAAAGCTACCCCCCTCTGTTGATAGGTGGACTGTTCGGTTGTAGCTCCAGACCCCCGTTGATAGGTTTACTGTTGGGTTTTAGCTCCAGTAATCTACTCCGCCCCCCGTTCATAGGTTGCTGTTGGGTTTTAGTTCCAGACAGCTACCCCCCCTCCCCGTTGTGGGTTAATTGTGTGGTTCTAGCTCCAGAAAGCTACCCCCCTTCGTTGATTGGTTGATTGTTGCTTCAGACAGCCTCCTCCCTCCCCCCGATATTTGTTTTTTATTGCGTTGTAGCTCCAGAACAACTAACCCCCATCCCGTTGATAGGTTGATTGTTAAGCTTTAGCTCCAGACAGTTATCCCCCCCTCCCCCACGGTGATAAGCAGATTGTTGGTTTGTATTTTTAGACCAGCTAGTTACAATAAACCTTAGTAATTATTTTCTTGATAGAGAACTTGTATAAAACCTGAAAATAAAATTTCTCTGTAAACAAAAATAAGCTGAACGATACATCTTTCCATTGCAATGTACGTGTCGGAACACAAGCAAATTATCAACAGAGAATACATTTCTTTTCACTACTGCCATATACGTCCTTCTGAGCCTCGTCTCCATCTAGCACTCTCTGTCATCATCCACCCATTATGCAACCTCCTCTGTTTCAATCCATTTTCATAGTTTCATCAAAAATCCTCATCCAATACACACACACAAACACACACCATAAAACACTTCCACTAACTCAAAAGTCTTAGGACATTTTGGGTTTCAAACTGTCCACTGTCTTCACTGTTTAATGGAAAAAGTGCACTGCGGCCGCATAGGTTGCAGTGGCCTAAGGACGGACCTGACAAAATGTATAGAAAGAAATGAAACTAAATCCTTGGTTTATCACATATAGTGACAGGCGAATACGTGCAAACAGATGGACAGCTACCTAAATATCCAGCACCCAATACTGCAAACAGATGGACAACTACCTAAATATCCAGCACCCAATACTGCAAACAGATGGACAGCTACCTAAATATCCAGCACCCAATACTGCAAACAGATGGACAGCTACCTAAATATCCAGCACCTAATACTGCAAACAGATGGACAACTACCTAAATATCCAGCACCCAATACTGCAAACAGATGGACAGCTACCTAAATATCCAGCACCTAATACTGCAAACAGATGGACAACTACCTAAATATCCAGCACCCAATACTGCAAACAGATGGACAGCTACCTAAATATCCAGCACCTAATACTGCAAACAGATGGACAGCTACCTAAATATCCAGCACCCAATACTGCAAACAGATGGACAGCTACCTAAATATCCAGCACCTAATACGTGCAAACAGATGGACAGCTACCTAAATATCCAGCACATAATAGGTGCAAACAGATGGACACTACCTAAATATCCAGCACCTAATACGTGGAAACAGATGGACAGCTACCTAACTATCCAGCACATAATAGGTGCAAACAGATGGACACTACCTAAATATCCAGCACCTAATACGTGGAAACAGACGGACAGCTACCTAACTATCCAGCACCTAATACGTGCAAACAGATGGACAGCTACCTAACTATCCAGCTCCTAATTATTACCTCTAGCTAACAGACGCTACTATTCCTAGAACACTAGTGTCAAGCTCTGTTGCCTCAAAGAAGCCCTGCAAGTCCATGTGGCCATGAGTCTCTTGGAGCCCCCCCCCCCCCCCTTCAGCGTGTGTTCTTGTGCACTGGTGAGTGGAAGTAGGGAGTTGATTATCTACGGATTTATATCATCACATTCTTTCCCTTTCTGTACTCATTATCTGACTTACTCACAAGCTCCAACGTTTATGTGTGTGTGTGTGTGTGTGTGTGTGTTTCTGTGTGTGTCTGTGTGTCAAATCGCAAAGAAACAAATTCCTTTTTTAAATCATTTTTTTAAAAACAATCTTGTGTGTGTGTGTGTGTGTTACTGTGTGTGTGTGTCTGTGCGTCAAAATCGTAAAGTAACAAATTCGTTTTTTTAATCATTTTTTTTAAAATAATCTTAACTGAATGTGTGTAGTTTATAATAATCTCGAAGAAAAAAGAAAAAGGCAAGTTAAGTGGCTCATTTTCCACTGTAAGAAAATAGTGTAAAAGTTGGACAATTTCATTCTACTATTTATAGATCGACGTGTGTAGTATTTGATTTAGATTCTCAAATTTTTATCTTCTTATCTTATAAAATACAGACGTTACTTAAAAAAAGAAGATGATTACGTCATGCATGTTAACCAATGATTTAGATTCTGCTAAGTCACTAGTTTTCCTGGCTGACTCAGGAAATCCATTCCATGCTCTAATAGCGCTAGGGAAGAAGGAGCTTTTGTACAAATCTGTCCTAGCATATGGGACGTGAAATGTGCCTTTATCTTTGTGCCTTTCTGAGTATTTTATTAAATTTTGTTTTTGTATTTAAAGATTATGGTTCAGTGTTTTATGTATAATTACTACTTTACTTTTGAGCCTTCTGTCCTGAAGGTTTTTTAAAGTTACTCTAATCAAGTGTGAATATTCGTTTGTAATGAATCTCACTGCTCTATTTAGCGTCTGTACCAGTTTCTTAATGTTTTCTTGAGTTGATGGGTCCCAAACATAGGATGCATATTCTATTATAGTTATTTTGTAACTTCGAACAATCTAAAAACATAGATGTAAATAAAACAGTTTTTTTCAACAACTGTAAGCACCCAAAACAGTTCTGTTTCTGTGTTGTCTTTTGGTTTGTTCCTTTGACATTGTTTGTTTTATAAATTGTTTATATCTTAAGAAAAAAAAAAACGCTTTTGATTTGTTTAATCCACTATCGCCTATAATGAGATTGTAAAAGGTGCACAGGTTATTTACTTTTCTTATTTAAATATTGAAATTGCACTGTCATGTTCTTATTTTAGTTTTAAAAACAAATACAAACTCCCCCCCCCCTTCTCACTCTCTCTCTCTCTCTCTTTTGAAATAAATATCACTATCAGTAATCAAATGAACAAGTCTTTATATACATTGGCGTGTTATTTATTCATTTACCTACAACCAAAAATACTTCACGAAATACACCCGCAATATGATTGCAGGTTTTTGATTTTATGGCCTAGATATTAATAACCAATTAAGGTTCTCCAGCATACGTACGGATTCAAACATAACGCAGTTAAAAACCTTTCCCTCATTGATGACACCCTCCACATACGCAGCGTGAGAAACGAGCATTCCAAAGTTTTCAGGTAATGTTAGTACTCGCACATCGAAGACCTCCTCGTGGAAAGTTCAATATAGTATATGAGCATGATTTACCCACTGGGGCCGCCCATGAGTTTGTGTAATATTTGACATTTCTTGTTTTGAGACTTTGGTTAAGAAAATGATTTAGTTTTAAAAAGTAGGATAAGAAACAAACCAACACACACACACAAAATTTGCTCAATAAATAGTGGATTGGAAATGTTTCTAATTTTGTCGTGCATAAACTCATAAATAAGAGCGAAATAATGGATGGGGGGGATAAAGATCTCCTACATTTTAAATAAACCTGCCAATAGTAAGACCAGCAACAATGTATGGCAGTGAGACCTGGACACTGACTAAAACATCTGAAAATTTACTTAATACCTGGGAAAGAAAAATTCTTAGGAAAATCTATGGTGCCCTACAGGATGAAACAGGGTGGAGGACACGCACTAACCATGAGATATATCAATTGTATGAAGACCCACCAAAAGTGATGAAACAGGGTGGAGGACACGCACTAACCATGAGATATATCAATTGTATGAAGACCCACCAAAAGTGATGAAACAGGGTGGAGGACACGCACTAACCATGAGATCTATCAATTGTATGAAGACCCACCAATAGTGATGAAACAGGGTGGAGGACACGCACTAACCATGAGATATATCAATTGTATGAAGACCCACCAAAAGTGATGAAACAGGGTGGAGGACACGCACTAACCATGAGATATATCAATTGTATGAAGACCCACCAATAGTGATGAAACAGGGTGGAGGACACGCACTAACCATGAGATCCATCAATTGTATGAAGACCCACCAATAGTGATGAAACAGGGTGGAGGACACGCACTAACCATGAGATATATCAATTGTATAAAGACCCACCAATAGTGATAAAACAGGGTGGAAAACGCGCACTAACCATGAGATCTATCAATTGTATGAAGACCAACCAATAGTGATGAAACAGGGTGGAGGACACGCACTAACCATGAGATCTATCAATTGTATGAAGACCCACCAATAGTGATGAAACAGGGTGAAGGACACGCACTAACCATGAGATCTATCAATTGTATGAAGACCCACCGATAGTGATGAAACAGGGTGGAGGACACGCACTAACCATGAGATCTATCAATTGTCTGAAGACCCACCAATAGTGATGAAACAGGGTGGAGGACACGCACTAACCATGAGATCTATCAATTGTATGAGGACCCACCAATAGTGATAAAACAGGGTGGAGGACACGCACTAACCATGAGATCTATCAATTGTATGAAGACCCACCGATAGTGATGAAACAGGGTGGAGGACACGCACTAACCATGAGATCTATCAATTGTCTGAAGACCCACCAATAGTGATGAAACAGGGTGGAGGACACGCACTAACCATGAGATCTATCAATTGTATGAAGACCCACCGATAGTGATAAAACAGGGTGGAGGACACGCACTTACCATGAGATCTATTAATTGTATGAAGACCCACCAAAAGTGATGAAACAGGGTGGAGGACAGGCACTAACCATGAGATCTATCAATTGTATGAAGACTCACCAATAGTGATGAAACAGGGTGGATGACACGCACTAACCATGAGATCTATCAATTGTATGAAGACCCAAAGACCCACCGATAGTGATGAAACAGGGTGGAGGACACGCACTAACCATGAGATATATCAATTGTATGAAGACCCACCAATAGTGATGAAACAGGGTGGAGGACACGCACTAACCATGAGATATATCAATTGTATGAAGACCCACCAATAGGGATGAAACAGGGTGGAGGACACGCACTAACCATGAGATCTATCAATTGTATGAAGACCCAAAGACCCACCGATAGTGATGAAACAGGGTGGAGGACACGCACTAACCATGAGATATATCAATTGTATGAAGACCCACCAATAGTGATGAAACAGGGTGGAGGACACGCACTAACCATGAGATATATCAATTGTATGAAGACCCACCAATAGTAACGGAACTAAAAAAGAGCAGACTACATTGGGCAGGTCACCTTGAAAGAATGTCAGATTACAGAGGAGCAAAAATCGTATACATGCAAAAACTAAAAGGCAGGCGACCCAAAGGCAGACCCCGAGTGCGATGGATTGACGATGTGGAAGCAGATCTGAAGCAGCTTGGGGTTAGGGCGTGGAGACGAAAGGCCCAGGAGAGATCTGAATGGAAGGATGTATTGAATCAGGACAGAGCCATCCATGGGCTGTAGCGCCACTGGGATGGATTGATGGATGCCAATAGAACCCTACAGTCTGATAAGTAGATAAAACCCAGTTTTGTTTCTCTATTTAAACTTTGATATTTTACTCCATCTTTCCATGTTTTCATTGTTTTTATTTGTACGTTCTTTTCTGCTTGTCTTTTATTTGGCCACAAAATGCCAGATTGCTGCTTGGCTAGAAACTTTGTGATGTCAATGATTCTGTGTCCAATGTTTAGCCAGGTTTCCATCTTGACGTCATTCATAGAAAGAACTTTCCTTAGAGTTTCTTCTTTCCCTTTTATTTTTTGTTGTCTTAAAAAAAAGTTTTCTCGTGATTTTCAAATTTTGGACTTTCATTTCCAGCACTTCTCAAACGAAACAAAACTTACTACAAGTTCTTACTATTCAGAGAGTCAATCATCCAAGAACAAAGTATTTGTACTCATTAGGTATAATTTTGTACTACCACTGACACACTTTTGCTTTCTCTCTTCAGTCTTGCTACTTTCAACTCTTAAATTGAATTAAATTATTTCTTTTTTTTTTTTGGAAATGTTTTTTTTTCTACTCGGGTATATCGCCCAGTCACCCCCACACCCCTTGCACCACCACACCCCTTGCACCACCACCCCCCTTGCACCACCACCCCCCTTGCACCACCACACCCCTTGCACCACCACACCCCTTGCACCACCACACCCCTTGCACCACCACCCCCCTTAGTGACTTCACTGTGTGAACGTATTCCAATAAACTTTTTTGATTTTGTTCTGGAAACAATTCCTATGAGAATCAAATTATAGTATACAAACACATTTTTATTAAATTTTAGATTTAGATATGCATATACTACTTTAGCTCTTTTAAAACTAAAAAAAATATTTTTTATTGCTGTAAATGTTTTATCCCCCTAATTGCTTATCGACAACTCAATGTAAATTAGGAAAAATTGCAAATAAAACTCCCCCCCCCCAAAAAAAAAAAGGGAAACAAAAGAGGCCCAAGGTTTCCTAGGATGATAAAGCTAATATTGAATAGCGCAATTCTGAGGTTTCCTTTAAAACAGGGGTAGGCAAATTGCGGACCACATGCGGCCCGCCGAAGTGTTTGAAGCGGCCCGCGTATACCTACAGAATGTCCAATGTATATACATATAAAAATGCTAATCTATTAAAAATAATTCTAAATTTACATATAAATTATTGAAACTCTCTCACATAGTCTCAGGCCAGTAATTATTCAATGCTTTGAAGAACTGTGTTGAGTATTGGGTATGATTGGAACAAGATGGCAAGTGTAACAACTGATGGAGCTCGATCTTTAACTCAGTTAAAGAATATCCCAACCATAAACTCTAAACAGAAAATGTTTGCACAAAGAAACGTTGTCTACTTGAAGATTCAGAAATTATATATGCCGATGCATCCGCTGGCTTAGCATGGGCAAGGTAATGAGAAGAATATAAATTCTCAAAGAAGAAATTTCCATGTTCTTTGAAGGACATTTGACTGTGACTTTGAAACTAATATTTCTAATGAAGGGTGGAAGACATTTTATGTTTTTCACTGTAGCTATTGCAATGGGCTGCTTGCTTATGTAATGCATGTTAAATCTTTTCAAACAAGACTTTCCAATTTCTCCAGGCCAGCAGGTGGAAACAGGCTTTGTCATTTTCCTCTGTTGAAAGGTGAAAATATTTATAGTGAAATGGTTAATAGTACCAGACTTATTTGGATTCCTTAATTATGGAATTTATGAAGGCAAATTTTAAGACGTCAACAACCAGTTTTCAATACCATCAGCTCACCATTTAGTGCAGAAGCTGATTCAGCTCCAGAGAACATAACGCCATGCAAATTATAACCTGTAAGAGAAGTTCAAGTCAGTACTTCCACGGTAGCTTAATGGGTGCCAGAAGCTGTATTTCCACACTTTAAAAAAAATTTGCTGCTTAGCTTTAACATTATTTTGGTACACATACATATGTGAACAAGTATTTTTCTTGTGGAAAACAAACAAGTGTAGTCACAGGTCGATGGTGAATGACAGCAGTCACAAGTATAACAACTAGAAAGCTAGTGCCACAATTCAGGAACATTACGCACGAGTGTAAATAGTTAAATACGTCACATTAAGTACAACTGTACATTTGTGGTGAAATGTTGTGATAGGAAAAGACAATAGCAAATTAAACAAAAAATCGTTACATTGGTTTCAGAAATTGCTAACTCTAGTAATTTCATCAATTTGGAGTGTGAAAAAAAGGAAAAGTGAATGTATAATACAGTATAAATATCAATTAAAAGACATTATACAGTTAGCTAGCGTTTTTTTCTAAGTTGTAAGTACATATATATATATATATAAGGCCCCCCATTTCCAAAATTTTTTTAATGCGGCCCTCGTACAAAAAGGTTCCCCATCCCTGATTTAAAAAAATTAAAAAAAATAAAAAAAAAATAAAAAAAAAAAATTAGTTGTTTTTTTATGCAACGTATCTTTAGGAAAGTGAATCCAAAAAAAAGTCTGATATTTTAATTGACTTTCAATTGTTAGATAAGTAGCAAACTGTCTCAACAGTTGTGATTCTAAATAGCTTGTATCCGAGCCAAAGAAATAGATACTTAGAAATAGTGTAAAAGACTCATTTGAGACTAACATGGAGGTCTCTATCACATTTTGTTTTTGTTGTCCTTGTATTGCGTCAACAAAATGTTGTGTCATCATTAGAAAAGAATAGAAAAAGGAGATTAAACAAAAAGTAACCCTAAAATCTTAAAATGGCATTGACAATTAAGTTACTCTCATCTGGTAGAAATGTAATCTAGCAATTGGATACATATCCATTGGCCTCCATCAGTCGTAGAACGACTATGGTTCATCTCAGAGCACACTTCCTCATGTGGCTGTGGAGCCCTATTTTGGAGAGACACTCCCGTCCACAGATAGCGCAGGTTAAGGTGGCTTTTGCTTCGGTGGTAGAGGAGCTGGCCGTTTTTTCGGATTGTGCGTTTTTCTTCCTGAGCTGAGACCTATGTACTTTCACTGTCCATAGCTTTCTTGGTCACTGTCTCTCTCCATCTGTTGCGGTCTAGGGCTGTGTCTTCCCAATTGTCAGTGTTGATGTTCACTGATTTGAGGTCACGTTTTATTACATCTATGTAACGGAGGTGGGGGCGACCAGTTTTTCTTGTGCCAGTCGCAAGTTGACCATAGAGGATGACTTTCGGGATCGCTTGTCCTCCATCCGGGGAACATGTCTTTAAGGAAAAGAATGCCGCACTTACAATATATCTCTCAATAATGTAGAGGTTATCCCCTTCATCGAGATCAAACAAACTGATTTATTACCAACAATTAATTGACTTATAGGTTAATATTTTAATAAATTCATGTTTTTGTTAGGTACAATAAATAATTGTTTGGTTCGAGAATGGGTGTGGCTGAAAAAATGTGTAAAAAAATTTAGGCATACAGACAGACAGAGTGATTTGTTCTAAAAAATACAACACTTTATGGTAAAACACTCTTGGAAATATGACTTACTATAAATTGAGCTATTTTTAGCGACCCTCCTCGGAGAGAGTCGCTAATGTGTTTCTGTTGTTTGTCTGATTATATTTCCAAAATAAATAAATAAAATGACAATAAAACCGTCGATTTTTCGTAATAGAATCGACAAGGTAGAAAATATAGTACAAGGGAGATAACGCCAGGAGCAATAAAAACAATTCCCATTGAAGCTTTGGAGGCAATCGCTGTGCTTGTTTTTTTGAAGGCTTTTATTGTTAATGTTATTCATAAAGGAATGCATGCTAAAGAAAGCACTTAAGAAACCAAACTAGTACTTGCTATTTTCAAATGATTAATATATATATTGACCTATGTGAAGGTGGGCAGGACAATGGTACTATTATAACTGACATTGAAGAGAGCACCTGGTTGCTTCAGAACGAGACAGCCGAGGACAGACGTAGGCGGAGAGAAGAACATCTGAATCGACTACTGGTGGACAAATGGTTGTGTATTTGCCCTGGATGTGCCCAAATAGGTAGGTGACAGCTGATGCTGCGTAGCCACGGGGAATACTGCATTCCTTATTAATCTTCGGATTCGAAGACAAACCTTATTATTATAATCTCTCTATAGAACACATTGGACAACTGTCCCGGTCAGGTCAGTCCCTTTGCTATATTTCATTCATCATTTTCTCTCGTCAAATGGTTGGTCCCTAATGTTGCCTTTATGTATGTAATATCTATGGTTCATTCTTTGTTTCAGTCCTTAGTGTCACTTTTGTATTTAAAGTATCGTATCGTATTTCTTGAGAAAGCAGTACGTAGGGTTTGTGTGTAACTCGAAGTTTAAACATTCACTTAACTTTTGTTACTATAAAGGTATATGACGCGGTGGCTGAGCGGTAGAGCGCTTGACTTCTGTACCGGAGGTCCCGGGCTCGAATCCTGGTGAAGACTGGGATTTTCATTTCAGTATCTTTGGGCGCCTCTGTGTCCACCCAGCTCTAACTAGACATTAGTTTGGGAAAAGTAAAGGTGGTTTGTCGTTGTGCTGGCCACATGACACCCTCGTTAATCCGTATGCCACAGAAACAGATCTGCCCTATAGACCACAAGGTCTGAAACGGAAGCTATATGACATTTGCATGAAGAGGCATGATGCACTCAAAGTGAGTACTTGATTAAAAAAAAAACACTTTATAAACGTATTTTAGGTTTGGGTCAAATTGCATGGATCTCGTGTTCTGACATTTTATTTTTGAACAACATTTTGCCCTCAGGGGAGAGAATACGAGATGACGTAGAAGTAGTACACACCAGTCATGATGACGTCATCGCTTTATCGACAATCCAATTGGTGCTTAGACTTTGGAATTTCTGTGAAGGTTTTAAGACTTGGGGAAAGGGTGAGGCAGATGGAGGGGAGCTTTTTGTTTTTCACTGACTGACATCAAAGTGATTCAATAGTTAGCTTTATAGTTGAATATCTATTTATCATTTTATTACAACCTCACTAATCATACAAATACATCTTCTACTCTTGGCATGGGGAGGTGGGGTTAAACTTTCTTCAATGTATATTTTAGGCACGAAAATCGCAAAGTAGACGGCAACGGTGAGGTCTGTTAATTGAAAGGCTGTGGACAAGCAATAGGGTGAGGTCTGTTAAATGAAAGGCTGTGGACAAGCAATAGAGTAAGGTCTGTTAAATGAAAAGGCTGTGGACAAGCCATATGGTGAGGTCTGTTAAATGAAAGTCTGTGGACAAGCAATAGGGTAAGGTCTGTTAACTGGAAGGCTGTGGACAAGCAATAGGGTAAGGTCTGTTAAATGAAAAGGCTGTGGACAAGCAATAGGGTAAGGTCTGTTAAATGAAAAGGCTGTGGACAAGCCATAGGGTAAGGTCTGTTAAATGAAAAGGCTGTGGACAAGCAATAGGGTGAGGTCTGTTAAATGAAAAGGCTGTGGACAAGCCATATGGTGAGGTCTGTTAAATGAAAGTCTGTGGACAAGCAATAGGGTGAGGTCTGTTAACTGGAAGGCTGTGGACAAGCAATAGGGTAAGGTCTGTTAAATGAAAAGGCTGTGGACAAGCAATAGGGTAAGGTCTGTTAAATGAAAAGGCTGTGGACAAGCCATAGGGTAAGGTCTGTTAAATGAAAAGGCTGTGGACAAGCCATAGGGTGAGGTCTGTTAAATGAAAGGCTGTGGACAAGCAATAGGGTAAGGTCTGTTAAATGAAAAGGCTGCGGACAAGCAATAGGGTGAGGTCTGTTAAATTAAAGGCTGTGGACAAGCAATAGGGTAAGGTCTGTTAAATGAAAAGGCTGTGGACAAGCCATATGGTGAGGTCTGTTAAATGAAAGTCTGTGGACAAGCAATAGGGTGAGGTCTGTTAACTGGAAGGCTGTGGACAAGCAATAGGGTAAGGTCTGTTAAATGAAAAGGCTGTGGACAAGCAATAGGGTAAGGTCTGTTAAATGAAAAGGCTGTGGACAAGCCATAGGGTCAGGTCTGTTAAATGAAAGGCTGTGGACAAGCAATAGGGTAAGGTCTGTTAAATGAAAAGGCTGCGGACAAGCCATAGGGTGAGGTCTGTTAAATGAAAGGCTGTGGACAAGCCATAGGGTGAGGTCTGTTAAATGAAAGGCTGTGGACAAGCCATAGGGTGAGGTCTGTTAAATGAAAGGCTGTGGACAAGCCATAGGGTGAGGTCTGTTAAATGAAAAGGCTGCGGACAAGCCATAGGGTGAGGTCTGTTAAATGAAAAGGCTGTGGACAAGCCATATGGTGAAATGAAAGGCTGTGGACAAGCCATAGGGTGAGGTCTGTTGATGAAAGGCTGTGGACAAGCAATAGGGTGAGGTCTGTTAAATGAAAAGGCTGCGGACAAGCAATAGGGTGAGGTCTGTTAAATGAAAGGCCGTGGACAAGCAAGACATATATAGTCATTTCGTTACATTCCAAATAAACGATTAAAATTAATACAACCTAACTGATATTTCTTTTTATTCAGAGATCTAAATACAAAGATAAATGTAGAAAGAGGAAATGGAAATGTGGCATTCAATTTTCACAATCAGCTGTGACATTTCACAACATCCATACCTTCTTCTTGTGATGTCCAAGGGCTGAGCCGATTGCTCTTCGAGCCCTAAGTTTGAAAAAAAAAAAACTTGTTTGGTCGTCCAGCCGAACAGTAAAAAAATATAAAAAACCTGTGTGAACGCACAGTTCTGTTTGAGAGCGACCCAAGTCAATGCCTATGTAAAACATTTCTGTTTCCAATGCCTTTGGCCCCCGACACATGATTCGCCGTTCATGGCCGAAGGCCGAGGACATCGGGAGCCTCCGTCATTTTTCTTTGTTATACCAAGCTAACCGTGGGGGACTCGCCATTTATGTAACGGTCATTTGAGGAACGGCGCATGGATGTGTTACAGTTTTGTGGGGACTTTTTTGCAACCCCGCCCGTGCAATGGGTGGACTCTCGTCTACCCGTGAGCACCCCCACGGGAGTTATGTTTCGCCAATCATTTAGCCTAGCTACCCCCTCAAGTAGCCGTTTCCACCCAGGTTCCACGACGAGGCAGAACAGAGTACCTGGGACTTCCATACCTGAAACTGATGTGGGCTCGATTTAAGATTGCAATACACTATGACTTTTTTTTTTAGGCTTCTCGTTCAATCTCTTTTATTATTCATCCGTGACCCCCTCCCCACACTTCTTTGTATTGCAATCTTAAACCGAGCCCACTTCCATACCTGAAACTGATGTGCTGGCTCCAGAGATCAAAGAGAGAGAGAGATAGAGAAGGAAAGAGAGAGCTGGCAGTGACATTTCATTGTAATAGATACATTCGTTTACGGCTAAAATAGTACATTAGGTTGATCGTTAAATAGAAGTCCGCTTATTAGAATAGAAAAATAATTAGTGGGTGTTTCGTCCATAATAAACAAATAGCCGGTGTTTGCTGCTAGTATTTAATAGTATTAAAACTTCTTACAATATACAGACTTAAAACATTTCTTTGTAATATATAAGACATAACAAACCAAAAAAAAAAATCAAAATCATTTGCAATAACACATGAAACATGTATACTGTGCCATGCAGCTCTTAAAATGTATTTAGTTAAAACTTATTTTGTAATTCCTGGTTAAAATCTTCAGAATTCCGTTTCTAATTCCTTGACCACCTTGGTTCCCGAGTTCCAGTTGCCAAATACCGAGATAAAAGAAACGTCTCATTCAAATTTCACTTATCGTAATCTTGGTCAATGTGTCAGACACACTTCAACATTCCTGGACTCGAAACCCTCAAATCTTGATCCGTGTGTCTGACACACAGCTTCACCATCGCTGGACTTGATAGCCTGACATCTTGATTCTTGTGTCAGACACACAAGTTAACCATCCCTGGACTGGGTAGCCTAACATCTTGATTCAAGTGTCAGACACACAAGTTCACCATCCCTGGACTCGATAGCCTAACATCTTGATCCATGTGTCAGACACATAGCTTCACCACCCCTGGACTCGATAGCCTCACGTCTACACATTCCTTGGTCTCTCCCTCTTGAAGTGTATTTTCTTTCTTTGACCAGCTTCCCCAGTAAAGTAGAACTCTTTGACTTCTGTGACGTCACGCGGCCCCAAATGATATGTCTAATAAAAAGAGCCGGGCGATGTGATTGGCTGACTGCCTGCAATAACCTCAGCAGCAAGTGAAAAGAAACGTTTGGATTGGATACCTGATTTATGAGTTTCTACTGCCGGGCTCTCATATTTGCCTTTCTCTATTTCGGCCTTTTTGGATCACCCGACAGCAACGTCTCTCTTCTCGCCGACATTTCGGTAGCCAAGCTGGACAGACAAAACTTTGATTTATTAGGTTTTACATGAGTGTGCCAGACTTTTTAAAGATTTCCAGTCGAAATCGTTAATTCTGAGCTACGTTTATGGATTGAAGAGGGTAAAGAATGACAACAAAAGACTCGCCAGCGAAGTTTGTGGAGCGCGTCTTGAACGTGTTAGAAAGATGCAGCAACTATGTTTTTTGTTTTGTTTTTTATTTGTATTCGTGCTGTTGTCGACATCGGGGTCAAAGGTCGTGTAGAGTTGAATCAATAGGATGTTGGGACGACTGGAGGTCTTAAATGTGACTTTATGACCTAGTAAACGAACGGTAAAAGCGGGTAAAAGCACTTGAAATATCTCTTTTCATTCTTGCAATTTTTGTGTGTCAGAGTCTGCCATGTTATCTGCTAGTTTTTTATGTCTTTAATGACGTATGCAGACAAGGCATGAAGCGCTTTAAAATCGACACTAACAGTTGGGTAGATCCACATTGAGAGCGAGCATAAAGAAAGGGCCAATGATTGTAGATGCCATACACAGCAGTACAGTAGAAAGAAGGGTGAAAGTGCTGCAGTGCCGTGTGATTGTAGACGTCCAATCTGTGACCGCAGCTGTGCATCAAGGATTGATCTCTTTAATCACACAAGAAGTTGCAAAGAAAATAGATTCTTTTTTGAGAAGTAAAATAGCACACAATGTTCTGATAGTTCCTTAAGCGTAAATTAGTACAATAAGTTCATTATAATCTCTAGACTGAACCCAAAGGGAAAGGCCGGCTAGTTGGAGATGATCCTTAGAACATGAAGCGAAGAAAGCATGCTAGACATTGAGCAAGCTAAGGGGAATCGCCCAGAACAGAGTCTGATGGAGAAGTACTGTTTTCCTATGCTCCACTGAGAGTCAAAACGGTTTAATCAAATACATACTATATAATTGATAGTTTTGCAAGACTTTAGCTCTAGATGACATGTAGCCTACTGTAGGATTGGGTCGAGAAAAAAGATTGGCTGACCAGTTTCGGAAATTTTACAAGTAAAATCTTCCAGTGGGGTTCGGGGCAAAGCCCCGAAGCAAAAAGCTTTTTTTTTTGCATTCTTTACTGCAGAAGCGCATTCTCCTGACCTAAAGCTCATTATTCAACCTATTATAAAAGGACCTTTTGAATAATGCTTTACTTGAAAAATATTCTAATATGAATTTTTAGGCCCTTAATACATTGCAAATAAAACCGATTTGTTCCTTGAAAAGATAAGATACCCCACATATTTAGATTAAGGCTTTGATGAACGCCGCCGAAAAACAAATATTCGATAAATAATTTTTTTTTTAAATGCTCATTTGTAAGTGATACATTTTGTTCAAAAGACATGTTTGTAACTTTGTTTTGTTACAGAACTATAATTCAAAGCTCTAAACAAAATATTTCAGAAGTGGAGATTCCACTCTCATTTTCTTTACCATTTGTGGATTCCACTCTAAATTGTGCGTTACGTTTCCAAACTTGTGAACTAGACAACTATTAGATTGACTAAAGGTTGTAAAAAGGCGATTACATTGTCTGGGTTTAGAGCTCATCTCAATCGTGACTCTTCTACTGAACACATTTCGTTTGAATTTCCAAAGCAAAGTCTTTCTTTAAAAAAGTATGATCAATTCATGTGAAATTAAATAAAATCTGTCGTCACATTTGATTATTCTGTTTTAAAACATCATGTTTTCGCCAGGAAAGGGGGAGGGGGCGGTAGAATAAAAACGATTAATCCTCGCTCCTTTTTATAATTTCGGGTAATGATTGCATTTGGCATTAAAGAATAGGGGTGGGGGGACTCGATATAAGAATTTATTTTAAAGCATTTAAAAATTGTATTAGTGTCAATTTTTTTTTATGTTTTGTGATTTCTTAACTATAATACAAAAAGAAAAAGTATTGTTTTGTCCGATGAGGGGAAGGCGATTGCATGTATCGCCCCTCCCACCTGGAACAACCCTTTTTCATTTTATATTTACTAACCATAAAATTTGAGATCAGAGTGTGGTGCGACATAATATACAAATGGGTTCACATATCAATACGTAGCGTATATAGATATTCAGCTAATTGTGTTCACAAACTATGATTTCTCCATAAAAATAGGACCGCTCGCACCCCCCCCCCACTCAAAGGGTTTAGGTGGGAAAGGCAGTAGAGGTATTCGCCCCCCCCCCCCATCCAATCGGCCAACAGGGGAACGACATAACATAAAGATGGGTTAAAATATCAATAACAAGTTTTAATCACATAGATATTTAATTGATTCTGTTAGCAAGCTGTGATTTCCACAAATAAATTGGGATGGGGGGTGCGGGATTGATGCCAACGCCCCTCCCGACCTTACCAAATAGGCCAACATACTAGAGGGGGGCGAATTAATCTAAAAATAGGTTGAAATATAAATAATTAGTATATATTAATAACATAAGTAATAAATTCGTAAACAAATTGTGTGAATTCTATACTAAAATTCGTTCGCCCCCCCCCCTTCGGGTGTAGGGGGCGATGACTCCTACCGCCTCCCCCCCCCCTGTATCCGCCAGTGGTCAGAAGGTGTGGGAAAAAATAATGTAACATGGATTAAGTATACAATATAATGGAGGTAGAAAAAGTTAGAAAGATAGAGAGACAGGGAGACAGGAAGAGAAATAAAGATATAAAAAAAGATAAGAGATAAACAATAGAGAAAGGGAGAGAAATAAAGAGAGAAAGAGAGATAAGAGAGTGAAAAGAAGAGTAAAAAAAAGAGAAATAAAAAAGAGAGAAAAAAAAAGAGCGAGAAAGAAAGAGAGAAAGAAAGAGAGAGATGTAAGAATGAAAGAGTAAAAAAGAAATCAAAAGAAAGAGAAGAAAGAGAGAGAAAGGGGGCGAAAAAAATAGAGTGTGAAAAAAAGAGTGTGTGTGTGTGAGAGAGAGAGAAAGAGAATCAGTATTAATGGCTTTCCTTTTCTTTGGTTTTTTTTTACGCCATGACGTCATTACTTTGAAGCACAGAACTTGTCCTATAAAAAGTGATAAAATGTCTGTGAAAGTTTTACGGCAGGTAGTGAAAGCCATGGGGGGGTTTCGGGTAGGGATTAGAGTGAAATTATAAGCGCCACTCCCTTTTCAGGTCAGGTATTGATCAAAACAACAAGTCTAGTTGTATATGCCATGACAAGTTTTCTCTAAGAAATCCAAACATACCTACTAGTGCAGTCTTTGTACACATTACAAAACTAAGTGTACACATTACAAAACTAAGTGTACACATTACAAAACTAAGTGTACACCTGATGATGAGATTATTGGATACAAATTTAGTGTTAGCACCTGCAGGTCCAAGTATCGGACGAATCGTTGTTGTTTTTTATTGTTCACTTCGAGAGTCGTATCTAGAGATTTCACATTGTTCAAAGCTCGAATCAAGTTCTTATTCATACACAATACATAAATCAATAACAAAAAATCGATTTGTTATTAGAGGTAATTTATATTGTTCATATATATCAAAAGGTAAGATACATCTGTCAGTTTTGATGATGTGGCAGTGATTTTGTGGTGCCTTTCCTTATACAAGCTTTTTCAAAAGAATTTTTTATATTTTGGTTGTGAATTTATTATTTTGTGATTTGTAACATGAATAGTTCACAAAATACTGCTTTGTGATTTGTTCATGTCACCTGGCAGTACCACTGATAACCGTCTAGTATGCAAGCATGCTTTGAGTGTGTTGACCACATCATCAAAGACGCTGGACCCTGACCGATGAGTTCTGTGACAATACGCTGTGCCGTTCGTCCATTTTATCATCAAGGCGTCACGTGGAAGGTCCCATGCCCTTTTTTCCCCATCTTCAGCCGTACTTTCCTTGACGTTCTGTCAAAGCCGTGTAATATGCAAGCAGCATTATTTTTAAAGCAGAACCACACGTGAATGTCAAATACCAGTGTGATCTCTATGTAACCAAATGCCAATAAAGACTACGAATAGGTCTTTTAAATTCTCATGTCTCTGTGTGCTCTGGCCATGTTTTATATGCAAGTAGAAGGGCGAGTATTATGGGAGAAGGTTTCAGTGCTGCTATTTAACGCTCATCATGCAATTCAACTCGAGTCGAATTCCAATAATACATTCTTGGTCTACATCGGGGTTCAAACTCGAATCCCCTTGTTATATACCCCACAAGTGGTTTATTCCATGAGGTCTTACATTCTGAGCAAAAAAACAATAGTTTCTTTCCTAACGCATTTTGAGCAGTGGACAAGTTCTTGTTGTTGGAACAGATGTCCATTGATAAAACAAAAGTGGACAAGTTCTTGTTGTTGGAACAGATGTCCATTGATAAAACAAAAGTGGACAAGTTCTTGTTGTTGGAACAGATGTCCATTGATAAAACAAAAGTGGACAAGTTCCTGTTGTTGGAACAGATGTCCATTGATAAAACAAAAGTGGACAAGTTCTTGTTGTTGGAACAGATGTCCATTGATAAAACAAAAGTGGACAAGTTCTTGTTGTTGGAACAGATGTCCATTGATAAAACAAAAGTGGACAAGTTCTTGTTGTTGGAACAGATGTCCATTGATAAAACAAAAGTGGACAAGTTCTTGTTGTTGGAACAGATGTCCATTGATAAAACAAAAGTGGACAAGTTCTTGTTGTTGGAACAGATGTCCATTGATAAAACAAAAGTGGACAAGTTCTTGTTGTTGGAACAGATGTCCATTGATAAAACAAAAGTGGACAAGTTCTTGTTGTTGGAACAGATGTCCATTGATAAAACAAAAGTGGACAAGTTCTTGTTGTTGGAACAGATGTCCATTGATAAAACAAAAGTGGACAAGTTCTTGTTGTTGGAACAGATGTCCATTTATAAAACAAAAGTGCCAAACAAGAACTGCCTTTCTAATGTTGAATTATTTTTAGAGTCTACATGTTTGCATACAATGTGTCTATGTGACATGAAAAAGAACATAATGTGCACCTAGCTTTAGCAAGATAAATGCGAGCGAGCGATCGGATGTTCTTTTATTGTTTCAAGCTTTGGAGATTGGAACCACCAACAAGCAGACAGACAAAAAGTTCGCAGTAAAAACGTTGTCCCCGGGGAGTTTGGTAAAAACGTTGTCCCCAGGGAGTTTGGTAAAAACGTTGTCCCCAGGGAGTTTGGTAAAAACGTTGTCCCCAGGGAGTTTGGTAAAAACGTTGTCCCCAGGGAGTTTGGTAAACACGTTGTCCCCGGGGAGTTTGGTAAAAACGTTGTCTCCAGGGAGTTTGGTAAAAACGTTGTCCCCAGGTAGTTTGGTAAAAACGTTGTCCCCAGGGAGTTTGGTAAAAACGTTGTCCCCAGGGAGTTTGGTAAAAACGTTGTCCCCAGGGAGTTTGGTAAAAACGTTGTCTCCAGGGAGTTTGGTAAAAACGTTGTCCCCAGGGAGTTAGGTAAAAACGTTGTCCCCAGGGAGTTTGGTAAAAACGTTGTCTCCAGGGAGTTTGGTAAAAACGTTGTCCCCAGGGAGTTAGGTAAAAACGTTGTCCCCAGGGAGTTAGGTAAAAACGTTGTCCCCGGGGAGTTAGGTAAAAACGTTGTCCCCAGGTAGTTTGGTAAAAACGTTGTCCCCAGGGAGTTTGGTAAAAACGTTGTCCCCAGGGAGTTTGGTAAACACGTTGTCCCCGGGGAGTTTGGTAAAAACGTTGTCTCCAGGGAGTTTGGTAAAAACGTTGTCCCCAGGGAGTTTGGTAAAAACGTTGTCCCCAGGGAGTTTGGTAAAAACATTGTCCCCAGGGAGTTTGTTAAAAACCTTGTCCCCAGGGAGTTTGGTAAAAACGTTGTCCCCAGGGAGTTTGGTAAAAACGTTGTCTCCAGGGAGTTTGGTAAAAACGTTGTCCCCAGGGAGTTAGGTAAAAACGTTGTCCCCAGGGAGTTTGGTAAAAACGTTGTCCCCAGGGAGTTTGGTAAAAACGTTGTCCCCAGGGAGTTTGGTAAAAAACGTTGTCCCCAGGGAGTTTGGTAAAAACGTTGTCCCCGGGGAGTTTGGTAAAAACGCTGTCCCCAGGGAGTTTGGTAAAAACGTTGTCCCCGGGGAGTTTGGTAAAAACGCTGTCCCCAGGGAGTTTGGTAAAAACGTTGTCCCCAGGGAGTTTGGTAAAAACGTGAAGTTAATGTGTGAACAACAAGGGAACAACAAATTCCTGTTTGCTTCTTTTAAAGTTGTTTTTGTCTCTTGATACATCCATAGGCTATCTCTCTTTCTTTATCTCATTCTTTTACAATCTCTTTCTCACTCTCTCCCTGTCTCTCTCTCTCTCTCTCTCTATCTTACCACCTCTCTTACATAGTCTCTTTTTTTCTTTCTCTGTCTCCTCCTCTTTCTCTCTTACTCTGTTACACTTCAACTCTCAGTCTCTTTCTCTCTCTCGTTCTCTCTTTTTCTGTCTCTTTGTTTCTCTCTTTTTTCTCTTCATCTTAATCTGTCCCCCCCTCTCTCTCTCCTTCTTTCTTTCTCTGTCGATGTCGTTTTATTTCACTTTCTCCAAGTCTTCCTTTCTCTATCCGTCTCTCACACTCTCAATATCTCATCATGTCTTCGCTCCTGGGGTCCGCCAGCCAAGGCGCTTTAATAATTCCCCCTTTCATGTAGGCCTACTATGGACCACAAGGTCTGGAAGGGGAACTAACTTTACTTTTTATGTACTTAGCAATATGATAGAGAGAACTACAGACACAATGCAAAACGTTTTCAAAATGGAGACTCACTTTCACAATGTGTTATGACTTAATACATGTTTCTTATCAAGATTGAATATCGCTGTAACTTATCCAACAGCCTAATGTTAAATCATTTCAATCAAAATAAATTGTATATCAACGCTACTTTAATCATATAACAGCAGTAGTTCAATAACAATTACTCAGAGTCATCAGTAATAACATCTCATACTACATGTTTACATTCTTTTGGACCTCATTCACCAAAACGAACGGTCACGTGATAATATTGATAAAACAAAAAAAAACAACTCTCACGTGATAACCATTGTGAATTTGATCGTAAGTTGTATAGAAGAGATAGGGAGACATGTGGCTCAATGTTGTTTATTTACGATTGGTGAATGAGGTCATCTACGACTTCATCTTCGCGTGTGTCTGTCCTGTGTCTCATGGTGCACACTCTCGCACCTAATGACAGTGTGCAATGCAGGGTTATAAGGCGGCGCTAAGTGGTTAGTTGTAGAGAGAAAGTGAGAGACAAAGAGGGAGAGAGAGAGACAGAGAGAGTGAGAAAGGTAAAGATTGAGAGAGACAAAGAGTTAAAGAGATACATAGATGGGAAGCGTGGTCGAGAGGCTAAGTGCGCTTGAACTTGGCTTGTCTTGGCTACCTAGAAGGGGGCTCGAGGTTCGACACCCGACTCGGGCAGAATTGGGTTTACTGAGCGCCTAAAGGCAGCACGGAAAACCAACTCCTAGATACCCCCTCCCCCCACGGTCCACAAATGAGATTGGACCAAAGCGCTCTGAGCATGCTATAAGCATGAAAGTAGCGCTATATAAAAGCTATAATAATAATAGATAAAGAGAGAGAGACGGAGATGAGAGAGACAGGTCTGACTGGGTGAGAAAAAGAGAGAAGAAATAGAGATATTTAGAGAGAATGAGAGAGATGGGGTGAAAGAGAGTGAGAGGATGAGAGAGAGAGACAGAAAGACAGAGAGACAGAGCGTGTTTAAGAGAGAAGGATATGTTATGGCAATAACTGTAATGAATTTTTAAAATGAGGTCAGTTTCTTTTTTTTTTATTGCCCGAGAATATCTTTCCTTGCTTGAATGGAAGTTATTTTTTCCCCCAGCTTTGAGCCCTGTTAATGTCAATTTAATTCTCTTTTAAACCCCCCCCCCCCTGTATCAGTCTCATGTCTGTGCTGTGATTCCCCCAGGAGCTTTGGACGAGGTGAAACACCTTCCTAATTAACACCTCATTGTTCGCTTGTTTTCAAACACCCCCACACACACACACTAGAATTTCACGCTTGGAAGCTAAAATCATTTCTGACATAACCGGAAGTTGTGAGAAAGAAAAGTTTAAAAAAAACACCACCAACAACAACAACGACACAAATATTTGCCTAATGATCTTGTAGACAATTCAGAAAAGAAAAAAACGTATGTTGTTGTTTTGTTTTTGTTTTGTTGTGTTTTTGTTTTTTCTTACTTAGTCATAAACGTCTGATAATGAGGTCGTACGACATTATAGCCAATCGTAAGCATTTTTACATATTTGAACTTTCTTGGTTGTGTGGAAGCGAATACGCTCCCTTCTTGTAATTATGATCGATAAGTCATCTGTTTATATTGACACAAAAGTAGTGTTTATGCACTTTTCAAGTATATCAATTATCAACAAAGCTCTTTGAAGTTCTGGTTAACACTTTACTAGTGCTCTTAGCCTGCTTCACACAGCGTGACCTTGGCCTAAATCCACGAACCCATGTCATACTAGTAGTTTTGTTTAATAGGTAATTGAAGAGAAGGTAACTCCAGTAGCAGACGTGGAGATAATGCTCAAAAGTGGACTAGTGGGTCAATTGAGACAAGGTGACTTGAAGGATGCTATGACAAGGTTGTGACCTAGATTGTCGACCCTGCAAAATGCAAATCAATTTACAAGGTGTCTTTTTTTTTTATAATTAAATTTGTTCCGTTTCATTTCTGCGTCTTTCTATACATGCTTTTAGTTTGAGTACAAAATCAAGTGAACGTGTGATTAGGGGTCGCCCGGTTAAACAACAAACGTATAGTCCAGAAGACAACATAAACCGTTGAATGTATCTGATGCGATTACAACATTAAACAGCGTATTGACTCAATTCTCTTTGGGTTATTAAAGTATAACGAGTATAAAATAATATAAGTGGAAGGCGTGGTCGAGAGGCTAAGTACGCTTGGACTTGGCTTGACTTGGCTACTTATGAAAGGGGCTCGAGGTTCGACACCTGACTCGAGTAGAGTTTACTGAGCGCCTAACGGCAGCACAGAAAACCTTCTTCGAGATACCCCTACCCCTCCCCCCCCCCCCCCCAAGGTCCACAACTGAGATTGGACCAAAGCGCACTGAGCATGCTATAAGCATAAACGTTGCGCTATAATTTGATTTACAATATTTCATATTTTCTTAAATTATTATTAATATTTTTGTACTATTTCAATATTTATTAATTTGGATTTCAATAATGATAACAGATATATTACAAATAAAACAACTTAGTCGTAGAGAAATGGATATATGAAAACAAGACCTTGTTGCAGAAGGCTTGCAGAGGCGCGGTAAGCGGGTGACCCATACAGAGTTCACGCCTTTCATACATTAATGAGGTTCCAATCATTATAGAATTTTGTTAACATTTTAATTAAAAAAATGACAGCGATAGATGACCTCATCTCTGGACAGCTTACATCCTTGCTACATGAAGACTGCAGAGATCCAAGTGACTACAACTCTGGATACGTTCAAATATTATAGAGTTAAACTTACAGATATCTTTAAAATCCTTTTCTTCACCACTAGAATGTGCAAACTTCAAATTTCGCAAGACATACTTAGACCAGACGTTTACTCCCCTATTGGCTACTATGTAACTCATAAAAGCTTTATATCGCAAACAATAAGCACATGGAATTTATACGCAGTATTTTTTTTTTTGTATATAAACTCCTGTGACACAAAAAATATTTGACTTGGCTGAATGTTTTAGATAAAAGTTGACCCAATTCTTTATGTTGAAGAAAAGAATGACTACAAATACCAACCTCAATTCTGGAAAGCTTCCATTATTTTCCATAGTCATTTTAAAAGAGCATATATTGACTCTGTCTGTCTGTCTGTCTGTCAGAGATCTCTTTATATTGTATATCTGCCACCCTCCCATTCTCGAGTTAAGTTCAAACATTTCCCAATTATTTCTTGTTGATGAAAACACGTGAATCAATAGAAAAAAAACAAGGTTACGAAGACAGTTTGTATGGAAACATAAACTCAAAATCGTCTTCCCATGTGGTCCCCCTAGGCATGTAAAATGGCTGGTTTCAATATTTTCAAAAGAATATCGGTATTAAATTCTATTAGAAGTGGTCCACCCAGGCAGGTAAAAAGACAGGTTTCAATATTTTCAGAAAGAATATCATAATGAAATTCTATCAAAGGCAAATGACAGTGAAGAATGGAGAAAGAAGGTTGATAGATCCTGTGTGGTGTCTCAAAGGTCCTTAGACCAAGGGAAAGGTGAAAGTCAATGTAAAGTCAGATGTGAATCTGGCCTAACTGATGTCTTATAATGAGTATCTAATTGTTTTGTAAAGGGTCAATCTCTTATTCAAAGCCTCAAGAAAAAATATTTCATTAAAAAAAAAAATTCCTTTAGTTTTGTGTTTCGCGTATACTGTAATTCTAATTCACGCTATAATATGAAAAAAAAACTACTTATTAATTGTTGTTTTAAATTATGTCCAACTTATTTGCATAGTAAATATATTTTTATCTTTAAAAAAAAAGTTAACATTTTTTTTGTAAATGTAGTATTTAGTATGACAAAAGTTTCTGAGATCTAAACGGGACTGACGGACAGACGGACAGACAGGCCACACAAAACTAATAGCGTCTTTTCCCCTTTCGGGGGCCGCTAAAAACAAACAATTAATAAATTAATTAGTGGTAATAAAGTTAATTTTATTTTATATTCAAATAGGGAGAGACATCTTACAATATTAAAAGAAGGTAGTATTTTTTGAGGTTCTAACTTTAAACAATCTTTGTTGTTGTTTTTAAGTATTATTTATATATATATTGATATAGATAGGTAGATAGATAGATAGATAGATAGATAGATAGATAGATAGATAGATAGATAGATATTTGTAACAAATATAACTCTTCTACAGCTGTTTGAACTAGCGCTAAAACGAAGCAGGAAATGTACAAGATTAAGATTTAGGTAATTACGTGGACAATAGTCTTGTAGATCAGTCATTGTTTAATTGGACGGTTAGGCACTGATGTTTAAACCACGACCCGCGATCTCATTCTGCCCGTGAAGTAGGAAAGGTATCTGGCCCGATAAAAATGTCTGCCTTTACTGCATAATGAATTTGCAGAGGACAGGATCTAGTGAACTCTATTCTACGTGATGCAGCCAATGAAACGTGTCTGAACTTTGCACGCCCCCTACAACTGAAACGTTTGGCCAAGTTCCATAGGCGTAACTCACTTTCAATTAATAAAGTTCTGTCATGGGTTCATTTTGAAATCATGAAAAACTCCCAACTATCTAAGCAATTGACAAGAACGTGTTAGGAAATTTGAACCCAACAAAACATATAGAGATAGATATATATTTCCTAACACATTTGTGTAAATTGCTTAGATAGTTGGGAGTTTTTCATGATTTCATGCAAAAATGAAAGTAAATTAGAGAGTTCGGCAGTAATTCTTGAAATTTCATATATATAAACTAATTTAAAAATATCAAATTTCAAGAATTACTGCCGAACTCTCTAATTCACTTTCATTTTTGCAGCTTTTGAAAATTCACTAAAAGAAGCGGCATTTAACATTTAATTAAACCTTACAATTTAAAATTGTAACATTATGTTATTACATTTATCAAGACGTCGATCTTTGTCAAAGGCAATTAGCTTCAGGTTGATACCATTGTTTCAATGCAAAGTAAGTGTAGTTACCTCCAGGTGAACGTAGACACTGTGAAGTGACATCAGCATACCTACACACTTAGTAAGCCTTCTAGAATGGGTTCGAGGTAAAGCCTCACTTCCATTTTTTTTTGTCGTCGAGGGAACATCTCATTAATGCCGAAGTACCGCGAATTATCCAACCTCAAATAACAAGTGTCAGGCCCACCATGCCTCTCCCAATGGGCCTAATTGAAGGCGACATTCTGATGGGGGGGGAGGGGTTTAGATGATTACGGCTTCAGATATACAAGTAACAGAGGATGGTACATTTCTTTCCTTTCTCATATAACCCACTCCGAGCTAGGAGCAGAAACCGATGAAAAGAAAAGGCTCCTTAAACTGTTTACTTGAACCTACTCATGTGATCTATTGGCAGTTGAGTGAATAGAAGAAACATAGCAAAAGGAGATTAACAAACAACAAATCAAGCAAATCAAAAGGGTTCTAATATTATTAAATCAATTAGAAGATTATATTGAAGTCCCAAGATTACGGATAAATGCAGAAGGCTATGATCACGGTACCACAAAGACCCAATTGCTGCCTACATATTCAAATTTGTCACACCTGATATATACACATATCTACATCTCTCATTAATTAGAATGTATTTCCTTTATTTAACAGTACAAGATAGATAATATGTCATACACAATTAATTAAACAATTTTTAATTTTTATTGAGTCATGTCTTGTCAGCTTCAGTTAATAATTGTGCAAAATTTGAACTTGATCCGAGAATGAAAAATGGGAGAAAAAACATGTTCAAACTTTGGACCAGACAAACACATTGAATTGATATAAACTTTGGACCAGACAAACACATTTAATTGATATAAACTTTGGACCAGACAAACACATTGAGTTGATATAAACTTTTGACCAGACAAACACATTGAGTTGATATAAACTTTGGACCAGACAAACACATTGAATTGATATAAACTTTGGACCAGACAAACACATTGAATTGATATAAACTTTGGACCAGACAAACACATTGAGTTGATATAAACTTTGGACCAGACAAACACATTGAATTAATATAAACTTTGGACCAGACAAACACATTGAGTTGATATAAACTTTGGACCAGACAAACACATTGAATTGATATAAACTTTGGACCAGACAAACACATTGAGTTGATATAAACTTTGGACCAGACAAACACATTGAGTTGATATAAACTTTGGACCAGACAAACACATTGAATTGATATAAACTTTGGACCAGACAAACACATTGAGTTGATATAAACTTTCGACCAGACAAACACATTGAGTTTATATAAACTTTGGACCAGACAAACACATTGAATTGATATAAACTTTGGACCAGACAAACACATTGAGTTGATATAAACTTTGGACCAGACAAACACATTGAATTGATATAAACTTTGGACCAGACAAACACATTGAGTTGATATAAACTTTAGACCAGACAAACACATTGAGTTGATATAAACTTTGGACCAGACAAACACATTGAATTGATTTAAACTTTGGACCAGACAAACACATTGAGTTAATATAAACTTTGGACCAGACAAACACATTGAATTGATATAAACGTTGGACCAGACAAACACATTGAATTGATATAAACTTTGGACCAGACAAACACATTGAATTGATATAAACTTTGGACCAGACAAACACATAGAATTCATATAAACTTTGGACCAGACAAACACATTGAGTTCATATAAACTTTGGACCAGACAAACACATTGAATTGATATAAACTTTAGACCAGACAAACACATTGAGTTGATATAAACTTTGGACCAGACAAACACATTGAATTGATATAAACTTTGGACCAGACAAACACATTGAATTGATATAAACTTTGGACCAGACAAACACATTGAATTGATATAAACTTTGGACCAGACAAACACATTGAATTGATATAAACTTTGGACTAGACAAACACATTGAATTGATATAAACTTTGGACCAGACAAACACATTGAATTGATATAAACTTTGGACCAGACAAACACATTGAATTGATATAAACTTTGGACCAGACAAACACATTGAATTGATATAAACTTTGGACCAGACAAACACATTGAATTGATATAAACTTTGGACCAGACAAACACATTGAGTTGATATAAACTTTGGTCCAGAAAAACACATTGAATTGATATAAACTTTGGACACGACAAACACATTGAATTGATATAAACTTTGGACCAGACAAACACATTGAGTTGATATAAACTTTGGACCAGACAAACACATTGAATTGATATAAACTTTGGACCAGACAAACACATTGAATTGATATAAACTTTGGACCAGACAAACACATTGAATTGATATAAACTTTGGACCAGACAAACACATTGAATTGATATAAACTGTGGACCAGACAAACACATTGAATTGATATAAACTTTGGACCAGACAAACACATTGAATTGATATAAACTTTGGACCAGACAAACACATTGAATTGATATAAACTTTGGACCAGACAAACACATTGAGTTGATATAAACTTTGGTCAATAAAACACATTGAATTGATATAAACTTTGGATTAGACAAACACATTGAATTGATATAAACTTTGGACCAGACAAACACATTGAATTGATATAAACTTTGGACCAGACAAACACATTGAATTGATATAAACTTTGGACCAGACAAACACATTGAATTGATATAAGCTTTGGACCAGACAAACACATTGAATTGATATAAACTTTGGACCAGACAAACACATTGAATTGATATAAACTTTGGACCAGACAAACACATTGAATTGATATAAACTTTGGACCAGACAAACACATTTAATTGATATAAACTTTGGACCAGACAAACACATTGAATTGATATAAACTTTGGACCAGACAAACACATTGAGTTGTTATAAACTTTGGACCAGACAAACACATTGAATTGATATAAACTTTGGACCAGACAAACACATAGAATTCATATAAACTTTGGACCAGACAAACACATTGAGTTGATATAAACTTTGGACCAGACAAACACATTGAATTGATATAAACTTTAGACCAGACAAACACATTGAGTTGATATAAACTTTGGACCAGACAAACACATTGAATTGATATAAACTTTGGACCAGACAAACACATTGAATTGATATAAACTTTGGACCAGACAAACACATTGAATTGATATAAACTTTGGACCAGACAAAACACATTGAGTTGATATAAACTTTGGACCAGACAAACACATTGAGTTGATATAAATTTTGGACCAGACAAACACATTGAGTTGATATAAACTTTGGACCAGACAAACACATTGAGTTGATATAAATTTTGGACCAGACAAACACATTGAGTTGATATAAACTTTGGACCAGACAAACACATTGAGTTGATATAAACTTTGGACCAGACAAACACATTGAGTTGATATAAACTTTGGACCAGACAAACACATTGAGTTGATTTAAATTTTGGACCAGACAAACACATTGAGTTGATATAAACTTTGGACCAGACAAACACATTGAGTTGATATAAGCTTTGGACCAGACAAACACATTGAATTGATATAAACTTTGGACCAGACAAACACATTGAATTGATATAAACTTTGGACCAGACAAACACATTGAATTGATATAAGCTTTGGACCAGACAAACACATTGAATTGATATAAACTTTGGACCAGACAAACACATTGAATTGATATAAACTTTGGACCAGACAAACACATTGAATTGATATAAACTTTGGACCAGACAAACACATTGAATTGATATAAACTTTGGACCAGACAAACACATTGAATTGATATAAACTTTGGACCAGACAAACACATTGAGTTGATATAAACTTTGGACCAGACAAACACATTGAATTGATATAAACTTTGGACCAGACAAACACATAGAATTCATATAAACTTTGGACCAGACAAACACATTGAGTTGATATAAACTTTGGACCAGACAAACACATTGAATTGATATAAACTTTAGACCAGACAAACACATTGAGTTGATATAAACTTTGGACCAGACAAACACATTGAATTGATATAAACTTTGGACCAGACAAACACATTGAATTGATATAAACTTTGGACCAGACAAACACATTGAATTGATATAAACTTTGGACCAGACAAAACACATTGAGTTGATATAAACTTTGGACCAGACAAACACATTGAGTTGATATAAATTTTGGACCAGACAAACACATTGAGTTGATATAAACTTTGGACCAGACAAACACATTGAGTTGATATAAATTTTGGACCAGACAAACACATTGAGTTGATATAAACTTTGGACCAGACAAACACATTGAGTTGATATAAACTTTGGACCAGACAAACACATTGAGTTGATATAAACTTTGGACCAGACAAACACATTGAGTTGATTTAAATTTTGGACCAGACAAACACATTGAGTTGATATAAACTTTGGACCAGACAAACACATTGAGTTGATATAAGCTTTGGACCAGACAAACACATTGAGTTGATATAAGCTTTGGACTAGACAAACACATTGAGTTGATTTAAGCTTTGGACCAGACAAACACATTGAGTTGATATAAACTTTGGACCAGACAAACACATTGAGTTGATATAAACTTTGGACCAGACAAACACATTGAGTTGATATAAATTTTGGACCAGACAAACACATTGAGTTGATATAAACTTTGGACCAGACAAACACATTGAGTTGATATAAATTTTGGACCAGACAAACACATTGAGTTGATATAAACTTTGGACCAGACAAACACATTGAGTTGATATAAACTTTGGACCAGACAAACACATTGAGTTGATATAAACTTTGGACCAGACAAACACATTGAGTTGATTTAAATTTTGGACCAGACAAACACATTGAGTTGATATAAACTTTGGACCAGACAAACACATTGAGTTGATATAAGCTTTGGACCAGACAAACACATTGAGTTGATATAAGCTTTGGACCAGACAAACACATTGAGTTGATTTAAGCTTTGGACCAGACAAACACATTGAGTTGATATAAATTTTGGACCAGACAAACACATTGAGTTGATATAAGCTTTGGACTAGACAAACACATTGAGTTGATTTAAGCTTTGGACCAGACAAACACATTGAGTTGATATAAACTTTGGACCAGACAAACACATTGAGTTGATATAAACTTTGGACCAGACAAACACATTGAGTTGATATAAATTTTGGACCAGACAAACACATTGAGTTGATATAAACTTTGGACCAGACAAACACATTGAGTTGATATAAATTTTGGACCAGACAAACACATTGAGTTGATATAAACTTTGGACCAGACAAACACATTGAGTTGATATAAACTTTGGACCAGACAAACACATTGAGTTGATATAAACTTTGGACCAGACAAACACATTGAGTTGATTTAAATTTTGGACCAGACAAACACATTGAGTTGATATAAACTTTGGACCAGACAAACACATTGAGTTGATATAAGCTTTGGACCAGACAAACACATTGAGTTGATATAAGCTTTGGACCAGACAAACACATTGAGTTGATTTAAGCTTTGGACCAGACAAACACATTGAGTTGATATAAACTTTGGACCAGACAAACACATTGAGTTGATATAAGCTTTGGACCAGACAAACACATTCAGTTGATATAAACTTTGGACCAGACAAACACATTGAGTTGATATAAGCTATGGACAAGACAAACACATTGAGTTGATATAAACTTTGGACCAGACAAACACATTGAGTTGATATAAGCTTTGGACCAGACAAACACATTGAGTTGATATAAGCTTTGGACCAGACAAACACATTTAGTTGATATAAGCTTTGGTCCAGACAAACACATTGAGTTGATATAAGCTTTGGACCAGACAAACACATTGAGTTGATATAAGTTTGGACATGACAAACACATTGAGTTGATATAAGCTTTGTTTAAAAAAAAACCAACTATTGCCTTACGCAGTAGCAGCTTTTTCCTATGCCATATGAGGGCGAACTGACATCTGAGTCTTACAGGGCTCATGTCTGTTACTACATCTTCCCCCTTCCCCCCCAAAAAAAATATCCTTTGGTAAACGGTCATCCCCATATTGGAGAGGTGACCCACCCAGTGCAGCTGTCCGAAAAAAAAGGTAGTATTGAATAGTATTTTTTCACCCTTTGAGAAAATCGAGAAATGATTTTTAAAAATTCACCTAAGTTTTCATTGCTATTAAAATTAATCTTTTAATTAATTTAGCTGAATTGTAGATGAAATCTCTAGAAAGAGACAAATGTAAAAAAAATTGTTGAAAAACAAAAGAAAAAAAAAAGATTGATGAAAGCGGCTTCTGCACCCTCTGTGAACAAGTCCAAAAATTGATGTTACATTAGTTTGAGTCTAATTGGGAATGACTTTCCGCGTAGAAAAATGAAATGAGTTTTTAAGGTATAAAATGATTGAGGTTATAAATAGCGCCAGGAAGACTTTGCTATAAAAGCAGAAAGTGAAAACAAAAATATAAAAAATATGTATAGGTCAGGGATTCGGTTCAAATTTGTGCATAATCTTGTGGAACGAATTACATTGCATCGTTATGTTTGAAATGGTCCAGATCTTTCGCAGTTTCATTAACAGACGCCAAAGCACTTAACATTATAATGATTTTGAGTAAACTTGACTTGGGTAAAAATGTTGTCAAAATCACTTAACTTAGAGAAACTTAAGGGCAGAGGACTATACAGTCAAGTGACAAGAATACATAAAACACTGCACCATATATACATCTACAAGGACACAACCTAGAGGTAATGGCAATGTCTTTGATTCTGACAATCAAGGAAGAGTACAGTGTTTCACATGACTAGGCGACCTGCATAGTTTTCTTAATAAATACTCAGAAAGACACAAAAATAAAGACACATTTCTTATTCCATATTCTAGGACAGGGGTGGGCAAACTTTTTGTTTGGAGGGCAGCATTAAAAAAACTAATTGGGAATGGCGGGCCGAATATATATATATATATATATATATATATAACTTAGAAAGATACGCTAACTAACTGTATAGAATGTCTTTTAATTCATATTTACACTATATTATAGTCACGTTTCTTTCTTTTTTTTTTCACACTCCAACATGTAAAGTGAGAACTGAGAAGAAGAACAGATGTATGTGTACACAAATAGTGTGAACAGCAGCAATGTTTTTAAAAGTGTTGACATACAGATTCTGGCACCCATAAGACTCCCGTGGAAGTACTTACTGGAACTCCTCTTTGCTTGGATGTATGTCCTCTGGAGCTGAATCAGCTTCTGCACTAAATGGTGAGCTCATTATATTGAAAACTGGTTCTTGACGTCTTAAAATTTGCTCTTATAAATTGCACAATTAAGGAATCTTAATAAGTGTTTTACTTTTAATCGATTCACTAGAAATAGTTTCACCTTTCAGCAAAGGAAAATGACAAAAACTATTTTATTTTGCTTACGTGTTTGAAAAGATTTAACATGCTTTACATTTCATATGCAAACAACCAATTGCAATAAATAGTATAAGAAAACATGAAATCTGTCCACTCTTCATTAAAAATATTGGTAACAAAAGCCACAGTCAATGTCCTTCAAGGAACATAACAATTTCTTCCTTGAGATTTTATATTCTCATTTGCCTTGCCCATGCTAAGATAGCGGATACATTAGATTAGTTTGTTTATAAACTGGAACAACCTGTAGAGAATATCCCTAGCTCCAATAACTTTCATTACTATCCAAACTATCGTTGAAATTGTATGCAACTTTGTGCAGAGTCTCCTGTTTAGACTCTTTGCTTGGGATATTTAAAAAAAACAACAACATTTTTTCTCAGTCAAAGATCGAGCTTGATCAGCTGTTACACTTGCCATCTTTTCCAAGCCTACCCAACACTCAGAGATTGTGTCTTGAATTGAGTCAATTGAGTGTATTGATGTATAGCCAATAAGCATAATCTTCGTTTACTTAAAACTTTTTATAATGAGACAGTTTCAATAATTTATATATATATTATTTTTAATATTTGCATTTTTATATGTATATACTGTTGGAACACCTGATTTCTGTAGGTGTCGGCGGGCCGCATAAAACACTTCGGCAGGCCGCATGTGGCCCGCGGGCCGTAATTTGCCCACCCCTGTTCTAGGACTAATTCGTACAAAAGCTCATTTGTTTCTTTGTGTAATTATAGAATAGTAGGGGTTGCCTCAATCAGCCATGAAAACCAGTGACTTGGCAGAGTTTAGATCTAAATAATAATCATGAATAGATGAACACGTTGACACTCGAAGAACTTCTCTTCTGTTTTGAAGGGACGTCTGAAATGTTCTAAGATTTTGTTCCGATGTTTTATCAGCAGTGTTTTCAAGCCCATTTGGAGTGGAACTAAAGGAAACCTAAACGCTGAAGTTTGTAAGATCTACATTGATGCTAAAAATTGTTTTACGATAAATTTGTTTTAACAAGTTTTTTGTTGTTTTTTTTAAATCCTGCCTCCATTTTGTTGTTTTCGTGACTATGTACCATGTTCTGTCTGTTCATGTCTCCTTAATGTATACTTTTACACACTAGCGTTACTGGGAAAAGGGTAGTGGTGGTTATGAATTCCCTAATTGATGGGACAAAACAATAATATAAAAGTAGACATTGATTAAATACTAGAACAATCTTTAGAAGCTCTTGGCTTGGGTTCGAATTATGGTTAAGACTGCTATATTTAATTTCGGGACCTTTAGCGCCCCTCTGAGTCCACCCAGCTCTAAATGGTAACTAACATTAGTTGTGGAAAGTAAAGACAGTTGGTCTTAGTACTGGCCACATGACACCCTCGTAAACCCTGGGCAACGGAAACAGATGACCTTTGTATCATCTGCCCTGTGGATCTCAAAGTATGAAAAGGGAACTCTACTTTAAGGTTTGAAAGGAGAAATGTATTTTGGATTTGGCAGGTGGGAATAACACAATTCATCATCCCTGGCAACATCACCACTAGTGACACTTTTAATTTACTACATCATTCCTCCTCTTTTCACTTGAGTTCACTGCCACTTCCTCCTAATCTGTCTTCTCCAAATCTGTCTTCTCCAAATCTGTCTTCTCGAAATCTGTCTTCTCCAAATCTGTCTTCTCGAAATCTCCTTTCTCCAAATCTCCTTTCTCCAAATCTCCTTTCTCCAAATCTCCTTTCTCCAAATCTCCTTTCTCCAAATCTCCTTTCTCCAAATCTCCTTTCTCCAAATCTCTTTTCTCCAGATCTGTCTTCTCCAAATCTGTCTTCTAAATCTGACTTCTTCAAATCTGTCTTCTCCAAATCTGTCTTCTCCAAATTTGTCATCTCCAAATCTGTCATCTCCAAATCTGTCTTCTGCAAATCTCCTTTCTCCAAAACTGTCTTCTCTAAATCTGTCTTCTCCAAATCTCCTTTCTCCAAATCTGTCTTCTGCAAATCTCCTTTCTCCAAATCTGTCTTCTCTAAATCTGTCTTCTCCAAATCTGCTTTCTCCAAATCTGTCTTCTCCAAATCTGCTTTCTCCAAATCTGTCTTCTCCAAATCTGTCTTCTCCAAATCTGTCTTCTCCAAATCTGCATTCTCCAAATCTGTTTTCTCCAAATCTATCTTCTCCAAATCTGCTTTCTCCTAATCTGTCTTCTCCAAATCTGTCTTCTCCAAATCTGTCTTCTCCAAATCTGACTTCTCCAAATCTGTCTTCTCCAAATCTGTCTTCTCCAAATCTGAATTCTCCAAATCTGCTTTCTCCAAATCTGTCTTCTCCAAATCTGTCTTCTCCAAATCTGACTTCTCCAAATCTGTCTTCTCCAAATCTGTCTTCTCCAAATCTGAATTCTCCAAATCTGCTTTCTCCAAATCTGTCTTCTCCAAATCTGTCTTCTCCAAATCTGTCTTCTCCAAATCTGCTTTCTCCAAATCTGTCTTCTCCAAATCTGTCTTCTCCAAATCTGTCTTCTCCAAATCTGACTTCTCCAAATCTGTCTTCTTCAAATCTGCTTTCTCCAAATCTGTCTTCTGAAATCTCCTTTCTCCAAATCTGTCTTCTCCAAATCTGTCTTCTCCAAATCTGCTTTCTCCAAATCTGTCTTCTCCAAATCTGCTTTCTCCAAATCTGTCTTCTCCAAATCTGTCTTCTCGAAATCTCCTTTCTCCAAATCTCCTTTCTCCAAATCTCCTTTCTCCAAATCTCTTTTCTCCAGATCTGTCTTCTCCAAATCTGTCTTCTAAATCTGACTTCTTCAAATCTGTCTTCTCCAAATCTGTCTTCTCCAAATTTGTCATCTCCAAATCTGTCTTCTGCAAATCTCCTTTCTCCAAATCTGTCTTCTCTAAATCTGTCTTCTCCAAATCTCCTTTCTCCAAATCTGTCTTCTGCAAGTCTCCTTTCTCCAAATCTGTCTTCTCTAAATCTGTCTTCTCCAAATCTGCTTTCTCCAAATCTGTCTTCTCCAAATCTGCTTTCTCCAAATCTGTCTTCTCCAAATCTGTCTTCTCCAAATCTGTCTTCTCCAAATCTGCATTCTCCAAATCTGTTTTCTCCAAATCTATCTTCTCCAAATCTGCTTTCTCCTAATCTGTCTTCTCCAAATCTGTCTTCTCCAAATCTGTCTTCTCCAAATCTGAATTCTCCAAATCTGCTTTCTCCAAATCTGTCTTCTCCAAATCTGTCTTCTCCAAATCTGACTTCTCCAAATCTGTCTTCTCCAAATCTGTCTTCTCCAAATCTGAATTCTCCAAATCTGCTTTCTCCAAATCTGTCTTCTCCAAATCTGTCTTCTCCAAATCTGTCTTCTCCAAATCTGCTTTCTCCAAATCTGTCTTCTCCAAATCTGTCTTCTCCAATTCTGTCTTCTCCAAATCTGACTTCTCCAAATCTGTCTTCTTCAAATCTGCTTTCTCCAAATCTGTCTTCTGCAAATCTCCTTTCTCCAAATCTGTCTTCTCCAAATCTGTCTTCTCCAAATCTGCTTTCTCCAAATCTGTCTTCTCCAAATCTGCTTTCTCCAAATCTGTCTTCTGCAAATCTCCTTTCTCCAAATCTGTCTTCTCTAAATCTGTCTTCTCCAAATCTGCTTTCTCCAAATCTGTCTTCTCCAAATCTGTCTTCTCTAAATCTGTCTTCTCCAAATCTGCTTTCTCCAAATCTGTCTTCTCCAAATCTGTCTTCTCCAAATCTGTCTTTTCCAAATCTGTCTTCTCCAAATCTGCTTTTTCCAAATCTGTCTTCTCCAAATCTGCTTTCTCCAAATCTGTCTTCTCCAAATCTGTCTTCTCCAAATCTGCTTTCTCCAAATCTGTCTTCTCCAAATCTGTCTTCTCCAAATCTGACTTCTCCAAATCTGTCTTCTCCAAATCTGTCTTCTCCAAATCTGTCTTCTCCAAATCTGTCTTCTCCAAATCTGTCTTCTCCAAATCTGTCTTCTCCAAATCTGCTTTCTCCAAATCTGTCTTCTCCAAATCTGTCTTCTCCAAATCTGACTTCTCCAAATCTGTCTTCTCCAAATCTGTCTTCTCCAAATCTGTCTTCTCCAAATCTGTCTTCTCCAAATCTGTCTTCTCCAAATCTGTTTTCTCTACTACTTAATTAAATGTACCAGCTTCAACTCCCCAAGGCATATTTACTATTTAGACTGCTGCTCCCCAATTGGTTCTGCTGTAATTCATAAATATTTGTGTGTCTTAAAGGCTTTTAACAATTTGAAGCTTTAATGCACAGTTATTTTAGGAAGACATTTTCAAACAAGATTATTTAATGGCTACAGGAAGCATAAAGAAAATACACTTTTGTCCTGTCCTTGTTCTATGGAAATCTATAAAGTTATCAAGATTATAAAACGTTCGTAAAACAAAATAGAGACTAGAAATAAAACTTCCGGGTCATAGACACACCAAAACTATCCCCTTATGATTTTCTCTTTATGTTTGATGTGCATTAAAATGTTTCGCAGTGTTGGTGGTTTTGTATGGATGGGCTATTCAACATTCCAGTCTTCAACGATATTCGAGCCGATAACCCTAGGTGAAGAATTAAAAAGCTGTATCACTCAGCCACCTCGACCTCAACAGTTGTCAGCTTACAGTGCAGAACTAGCTTTAGTTTGTTGGTTGTTCGTCTACAAACCACTTAACTCCAAACATGATATTTTAGAGCACTTTCTTGATCGATCTGTTTGCCAGCACTGTTCCGAAAGACGAAAGTGATTATTTCTGACCAATTTATTTGAAATCTTGGACCTAAGCACAAACAAAACTTCACTTTTGGCTTTCAAATATTTAAACTAGATTAGTACGTAAAAGGAATATGGAAGAGCTCCTCCTCCTCCCATCCCTCCATTGTGGATGCATTGTGTTGGCTTGAAGTGTTGTTGTCTTTCTCTCAAGCGTTGAAGGGAGACTTTATTGTTTATATAATCTCTTCGTCAAATGTCTACATAATATAGGTCGCTGATTTTTGTTTCTATAGGTTTTTTTTTTACCTTTTTTGGGTTTTAATGTTTGCTGCTTTCTCGTGTTACTTACCAGCAGACGACGTCTTGAAATCATCATAAATTTATAAGTTCCAAGTGAGTTCATCTCTGAATGACGTGTTGACGTTTAGAAAAGTTCATAATTAGTTTTCTTTCTTCGGCGAATATTTTTTTTTCAAGAGTAAAATCAATAGAGACTAGAATTTAGAAACTAGACAGGCTTTGTGTGTGAGTGTGTGTGTGTGTGTGTCTGAGTCTGTTAAGAAATACACATAGTCTGTAATTGATTACAACAAAACATTTATGAAGAGAAGTTTTTTTTCCTTGTTGCTATTGCATTGATAGAAACATTTCACATTTTCCATACACACACACAAAAATCAGTTCTGTGTTTATTTAGAAATTGTGACCCATTTGTCAGACATTTGGTTCAACTAAGTCTCAGCCATTTTGTCGAGTAAAATATAACTAATATTGCGACACCCCATTGATTAGATTACTTTCTAAATTCAAATGATTTTTTTTTCCTTGAAAGATAAAGCCAGATTTCTGCTTTCTATGTCGACCTATTCAAGGATATGTTTTTATTATTTATTTAAATTTTTTTTTTTTATTTTTTTTTTTGCTGTAAGCACCCACATCTCGATCTGATATTGCGACATGCTCAAATCTTTCTGTAGTTGTTCATATATTGCTGAGATATATACAATCAATTGATTATGACTTGTAACATTGTAAGTACAAGTTTCTCTACTAGGTTGTAGTGAAGATTTTATTTGGTATCTGATCGACAACCCCCCCCCCCCCCCCGCCCGGATATCTCCATAGAACGATGGTGTCCTATAAATTATTTTAAACTTTAAATATTTATAAGACTAAAAGTTTGTAGCGGTTCGTATAAAAAAATACTTGATAGATACATTTCTGTTTGTGAATTGAAAAGAATATAAAATTTATGTAAAAGAACCACTACTAAAAATGCAACATACACTCATTTTTTTTTTTTTTTATTAGATTTAAAATATTTCTACGAGAAACATGTATCTAAACTCCAAAGAAATTTTATTAGCGTAACCAAGGTTAAATAACATACACTCATACAACATATACAGATTTCTATTCTGCACTAAACAACATATATCATACATACACACAAACCTAATAATTGAACATTGAATTAAGAGCAGTTTTATTATTTTGCATAATTTAGATACGTAATCTAATAAAAAAAAGATCTAAGTAATCAATCTGTTTAAATGTAAATAAGATGATTAAAATCAATATACTTAAATTATTTCGATCTAGGATTTTTGCAACATTATCTCAATGGAAACTAAGAGGTGATGGCTTTATTTCATAGATTTGCCTGAATATATAGTTCTGTGATTAATAACCCGTTGTATTTAAAACCTGCACAATGGTTTTGCATTATTTCTAAACCTTGAAAAAATATAAATATTATTTTTCTCAGGCAGAAAGATAGATTTTTTTTTCTAGATTCGTGGCGTCTTGCCTTACAGTTTGAATAGGAGTTACCTACATAATAATCTCTCTCTCTCTCTATATATATATATATATATCTATATATATATATATATATATATATATATATATATATATATACGGATTTTAGGAGTCGGTAATAGAGACCGGGTCTCAATCAAGAAAATCCTATGCTGAACTGGGAGTCGACCCCTTAGTAAGGTGACAGGTTTGCGGACATGTTCTCGGACAAAATGAATTACGCATATTAAGATGACATCCTAGTACAACTTAGCGACACACTTTCATGGAGGTCTTCAGAGCAGGTGGGATGAGGCTTCATACATTGCTAGTGACAGATTTTTGTGGAAACAGCTTGCCGCCCAATGCACCGAACGGCGCGGGAGGATCTGAGTCAGTAAAACATAAGGTTTCTGAAATAAAACTTTTTAATAGCAGGATAATGCATTGTAGATACCTCAAAATATGCATTTTGTTGGCTTTCATTACCGGAAATAGTGTTTGGGGGCGGGGTTCCCCAGATCCCCTTGCTGTCAAGAGCGGGAGTCTACATTTTCCCACTAACTCCAGGAAGAACCTAGCCTAGGGTACAACAAACGTCTTCTGAAAGAATGAAAGGTCAGAATGTAATAAAAGTTAAGTACACACACACACGCATATATATATATATATTTATTTATTTATTTAGGGGGGAAAAATAATCCCTCCCAAACCCCTCCCCCCTTAACAAAACTTTATACAATTATTTAACTTTGAATTAATAATAATAATAAGGCTTGTCTTCGAGTCCGAAGATTAGTGAGGAACGCAGTATTTCTCGGGCTGCGCAGCCCCAGATGTGACCTACATATTTTGCTATAATCGCGGCAAGGATAACCAATGTCCGCAGGTGGTCGATTCCTACAGTATTGAGAGATATACTCCTCTTCCCCTTAGATAATTGTTTGAAAGTATTTATTGCACTAGACTTTGGACAATGTTGGAAGTATTTGTTTTATCCTCATCCCACCTTCACACACATCCACGTATACACAACATTTACAAATTTGGGATTTATCTGTAATATCCTTTGTATTTATTCCGCCACCTGACCTGCTTTGAAGAGCCCTCTCCCACCACTTCTGGCCAATGCCTGGACCTCTTACCTCTCCCCCACTCCATCCGCAGTACAACAGGCACAATGAAAAGTGACGGGGAAAAAAAGAGCGGGAAAATGGCGGATGGAGACCGATCTAACTTCTGCTGTGTCTTATCGTCTGGATCGCGGGATTGGGTCAGAATCAGTCAAGGAAAAGAGGGAAAATTGGATAGAGGAGAACGAGGAGGGAGGGGAGGGTAGGGGAGAGACTAACGGTGATCTTGTCCATTGATTTCTCGGCCGCAAATGGTCTTTTGATTTTGATCAGTGGTCCGAGGTTTGTAAGTATAGAGATTGATTTCTGCTAGTGATCCGGCCAGCATGGGGAAGTAAACGGATTTCTCTTTGGCTGTGCGGACCACTAGCCATTCTTATTGTTAATACAGCAAAACAGCAATCGGAATAGGTGAAGTGCTATTGAGAGTATATATATATATGTTAAAGGTACTGTTTCAGAATTAGCGATCTGTGAGGGTAGGTAGGGTAGATTTTGCGATGGTTGACGGCTATAGAGGACATCATGTGGCCAGCTGAACAATCCACCTCCTTTACATCCACAGTGTATGTCTGGTACCCATTAAAGTTAAGTTGATACAGGGCGTCCTTAAGTTCTCAATGTTTAAAGACCTAGTCTTTATTAGTATTGGAACTGAAACCCGTCGATTCAGAAGCCAATTGCTTTCACTATTAATAACAACAAATAGATTTATACAGACTGTGTATTACAGTTCGATGCAATGTAATCTTCAATGAGAATTTTAAGATGTTTCAACAACCATCCTAATTAATTTGGAACAAATATTGCTCCAATAGGAAGAAAAATCGAGCTTGCTATAATTAGTGGCTGAATTCACTCTGTCTGTTATCAAGCTATATTGCTATCGGTTAAAAAGTGTGCAAACGTCATTTTTTCCGACATCCATTGTCGGATCAAGCTGAAACTTTGTACAACTATTTATTGCCATAGAGAAGACATGGAACAGCTAAGTAGTAGTGTACTGTATTAACAGATATGGCTAAATTGTTGGGTTTAGTCTCCTTAAATAATTGTTTTCGCTATTTCTCCCCCACGCATTCTTTGATTAAGTTGATACTTTTAACAAGTAGTTCTTCTACCTAACTAAACATAAATCAATAAACAAAAATACACAATTAGTTAATTAATTATTGGTAATAAATTATTTTGTTTGATTTTGAATAAGGGAAATAACTTGTACACTAGTGGTAGATATAGTTTTAAAGAACGGAGTTCTTTCCCTTTCTTTTCTTTGTAAAGGATTTTATATTTTGCTTGTTACTCTAATTGGTAACTTAAAGTTAAGCCATGGTATTAGTGTTGTATTTCTCCAACCGTTGTAGACGTAATATAATCTCAATGTAGAACTAATGTAAAGCTGGAGCACCCTACTTTTCAAGCCAAATCAAAATAACTTTGATTCCAAAGACTATATCAAGTCACTCCGTCTCTCTGTCTGTCTGTCTGGTACACACTTTGAACAGGTTCTTTCTCCCACTCTGCTTTGATTATCAAACAACGGACCCACTAGTTTGTTTCTTTATTTTTTTAACTCATTTTATTTTAAAGCATTTCTACTATTTTATTTTTTTAATGTATTGTTTGAATTCTGTATACAAAGCCTACATGCTAATCAAGTTGATTCTCTGAGAATTAAAGATGAAAATGTACACGTCACTTTAAAACTGAACTGCTCAACGTCGAAGTTAAACTGCACAGAACTAACTTACTGCTCCCACCGACAAACTCACCCTCACACTCACCCTCACCCCACACTCACATACAAACTTTAAACCACTCACGCCAAACAATGCATGTTCACAAATGCTCACGCTCCTCCACCCCCACGTGGAAAAAAGCTTCGCCTCGGCTACTTTCATCTCGTCTGTCCAGAACAATACAAAACCAAATGTGGCGCGAAAACAACTGCAATGTTAACGTCTGCTACTCAATCGTCTGCTCAATCAATCAATTTACACGCCTGCCGATTAGTGTGCTCGTGAACGTAACGTGTTGGACCACGAAAGGTCGTCTGCTATTCATAAGTCTATTTTTATTTAGTTTCATGTCAGACATCTTTATGTGAAATGTTTTCAACTTTGAACTTGTTATGTATAAACATCGAGAGATCAACAAAACAAGATGGCGGTTCAGGGGGCTTAACGAATACATAAACTCGTAACAAACCCCTGACCAGACCTTAATTTTCTCAGCTCTCACTCTAGATCTAGTTTGTACACTTAAGTTAATAATTAGTGTATATATTAAAATGATTTACAGTACAGTGTGACATAATCCAGTTATCTAACGATCGGTTATCGGGCTATCAGTTAAATTGCTACCTATGACTACCTTAAGTCGCGAAGCTACTATGGATTATATCATGGAAATGAGATGAATGCCTGGGCATTAGCTGTGGTCGGAACATAAGTTCCACCTCTACAAGCAGCGGATGTATTCAAAGGAACGGCAGTGCCGATACAGTTTGGGGTCAACGGCGTGGCAGGTTCTGCTAGGATGTAGCACTGGGTGCTGCAAACTGCCTTAGGTTCGTCAGCTCCTGATTTTTCCTCAGGGTTGACTCCCTAGGCCATTAGCATGATTGGGTATAGCTGCAATGCTATCAGTTGACTGGCAATCTGTTATCTAGCTTTAAGTTAACAAGCTAAGTAATATGGTTATCAGTTATATGTCTTTATGGTATATTGTCATCAGTGATACTGCTATTTGATATCTACCAGCTAGATAGCAATTAGTTATCTAGCTATCAGTTATCTAGATATCAGTTATCTAGGTATCTAATAATCAGTTATCTAGGTATCTAACAATCAGTTATCTAGCTATCTAACAATCAGTTATCTAGCTATCAGTTATCTAGATATCAGTTATCTAGGTATCTAACAATCAGTTATCTAGCTATCTAACAATCAGTTATCTAGCTATCAGTTATCTAGGTATCTAACAATCAGTAATCTAGGTATCTAACAATCAGTTATCTAGCTATCAGCTATCTAGCTATCTAACAATCAGTTACCTAGCTATCAGTCAGTGGCGTAGGGGTCCAAATTTGAAAATACCCCCGTGCAGCCACCTGAGGGGCCCCCCAATAGAGTGTCCGAAATTAGATTTTACATATTACGCCATTATTTCATGTCATGGTGTCGAATGTCAAAATGCAGGGGCCTGTAAAGAGGTGAAGCCCCCCGGCTCCCAATCATTAGCTACGCCACTGCTATCAGTTATCTAGCTATCAGTTATCCTTCTAAAATAAAAAAAAATAAAAATAATCAACAAAAAAAATGAACCTTAAGGTGAACCAACTGGCCTCACTGAAGACAAGGGAGACCAAATAAAGTGATCAGGGAGAGGGAGACCACTCGGACCTGCTGACCAATGACCGCAAGAAGCGCATGACAGAGCAGCCAGTCTACTTGACTGGACGTCAGTGATGCCACCGGTTGGCCATGGACTGGACGAAGACAAAAAAATGCGCAGAAAACACCAGAGACTTCCCCATGACAGAATTCCAAGGGCACTTAACCCTATCTAGCTTCCTTGCCAAAAGTGAGGAAATTATGGAGGCCATTTTTTTTTCTGTTTACACAATTCTTTGCCTTTAACGAGAACTACGTAGCACTTGGATAGTGTTAATCAAGAACAAATGGAGATCTGAATATAAATAGAGAATACAATTAAAGAAACTTCAGTTAAAACTTATAGGAACTACAGTATCTGTTGAGATCTGTTTATACATGATAATTTATTTCTCTGTTGATATTGATACAACTTTAATGATGTTGTATTTCTATGTTGATATAACCTAATTAATTGATGTTGTATTTCTCTGTTCATTTAAAATAAATGAATTCGTATTTCTCTTATTATATATATTTATTGGACACTGATACTGGACAACATATTCTATAGAGTTACATGAGAATTCGTGTATGTTAATACTAAAGCATATAGTGCAATTTTATTTGTTGATATGGGGCAACATATGGTGATGTATGCTGAGATCTAAAACTCGATATTAGCTGAATATGACCCGCAGCCGGCGATTTGTCTATACGTTTCGTTCTTCCCACCTGGTGTCCACTGAGGACCGCAATGAAAGTGTGGGGCCCTGTTTCCGCTTTCCTCGTAACGACCTCCATGTCATTGCAACTCTTTGTATGCGTAATTTCATTTTGTCGGAAAACATGTCCCGCAAACCTCAGGCGACGCTCTGTCACAACATAACTTAGGGGTCGACTCCCGTTCGGCATAGGATTTCCTTGATTGAGACCCGATCTCTATAACTTCTACTTCTAAAATCCGTCTTAGGCCATCTTTGTTGAGCCCCATTTAGTCTTTTTTAAATTTCGGCTTCCATGCTATTCACTGCACTTTATTAAAGGAGCCCAGCCACAGGTAAAGATTTGTAACCTCTCTTGGCTAAGCTCTTTGAATTTGGTGACTGTAGTTTGCTTTAGAGTTTATATCTAAAAGGGAAGTTGTATCGTCAAAACCATCTGATGGGGGTTTTAAACTAAAAAATCTCTGGAGGTTGTTTTTTTTAAACAAACTCAAAACCCTCTTAGCTACGCTCAGATTTTGGTGACTGTAGTTTGTTTTAGAATAATATCGAAGAGCGGATTTTAACCACAAAACCCTCTGTAGGGGGATTTTAAACTCAAAACTATCTGGACGGGTTTTAAAATTAAAGCTCTCTGGAGGAGGGGCATTTAAACTCAACCCCCCCCCCCCGATACGCTAAAAGAATTTTGAGTGCGTAAATTGCTTTTTTATATTGAAGAGGTGGTTTTCAACTTCTAACCCTGCTGTAGTGTGGGGGGGGGGGGGGTTAAACCTAAAACCATCTGCATGAGGTTTCAACTTAAAGCCCTCTGGAGGGAGGTTTTAAACACAAAACCCCTCTTGACTACACTTATAGAATCTGGTAAATCAAGTATGCTTTAGTCTTATATTAAAGAGGGGATTTTATTGTTAAAAAAATTTGAAGGAGGTTATAAAATCAAAATCCCCCTTGCTATGGTCTTGGAATTTCCGGATTTTCGTTTGCATTATTAATCGCTAAATTCCCTGGAAGGGGATCTTAAACCCTCCCTTGGTTGATCTGGTGCAAGTGATGGTTTAATATTAAAATCTCACCTAAAATAAATAAAATCAAAGCAAAAAATTAGTCAAAAAATCCACCCACCCCCTGCGGGTTGGGGAGTGAAATTTTATTTCGGGGGGGGGGGGTAGCAGTGGTGGACAGATTACGACCCGCGAGCTACATGTAGCCCGAGAGAAAGTTTTATGCGAAAATTATTCTTATTGACAATATTTGAGACATTCAGTCAAACTCACAAACTCAGTTCAGTCTTCATTCAATGCTGTGAAGAACTGTATTGAATGTTTTGGGTTGGCTTGGAACAAGATGGTTAGTGTAACAATTGATGGGACCCTTTCTTTGACTGAGAAAAACATTTTTTTAAAATAAAAATAATATCTTAACCATATACTCTGAACAGGAAAGTTGGCACAAAGGTTCATTGAATATCAAACATATTATTAACCACACTATCTCTGTGATCAAACGTTTCAAAACTAGGGGTCTTAACCACTGGCAATTCCGAGAAGTACTTGAAGATTAGGAAACAAAACAAAACATTTCAATGTTCAGTACCACAGTAGTATCCGTGGTAGCATGGTCAAGGTCTTGAAGAATAACGAAACTCAATGAAGAAATTGTAATGTTAAAGACAGTCAATGAAGAAATTGTAATGTTAAAGAAAGTCAATGAAGAAATTGTAATGTTAAAGAAAGTCAATGACTGCAAATTTGTTACTAATATTTATATAATGAAAATTGAAAGATAGACTTCATGTTTTTCAACGGGATTACCTCTGTAGGCCACTTCTCTAATTAAAAAAGGAGAAAAATTTGACTCTGGAAACTACTGACCAGTAGCACTAACCAGAATCACGTGTAAAATCTTAGAACACAAGTTATGTGGTTGAATACTTAGACAAACATAATGTTCTTACTCCATACCAACATGGCTTTAGGAAATAGAGATCATAAACACAAATAATAGGACCAATTGATGATATTTCAAAAGGTTAATATCATAATGAGCAAATAGGTGCAATCTTATTAGATTTTTCTAAAGCTTTAGGTAAAGTTCCCCTCTATAACTTGCTTTAGAAAATTAACATATTTTAGCATTGATGGTCCATTGCATCTGTTGATTCAGGATTTTCTGATATTGAGAGAACGAACTGTAATAATAAATGACTCTACATCAACACCAATAACAGTCAACTCAAATGTACCCCAAGGAACATTCTTAGGTCAACTTCTGTTTTTAATCTACATAAACGATTTACCAGAATTGTATTAATCTGCCAAAGATCAGCATTGGTGACCTCCACATTTTCTCTCAGTCCCACTGTTGTACAGATAACATATGCTAGGACAACCTTGTACAAATGCTCCTTCTTCCTTAGTGCAATTAGAGCATGTAATGGGTTGCCTGAATCAGCCAGGAAAACCAATGACTTTGCAGAATTTAAATTTTTGATTATCATGCATGACTAGATTGACATAGGAACACGCGTAGGACGTAATCGTCTTATTAATTGATGTAGCGTCTATGTTTCATAAGATATGTCTTTACAATGGACAGTATCAATATTCATTGCTTTGAGGTCCCGTTTGATTACATTAGCTTAACGAGGGTGGGGGCGACCAGTTTCTCTTGAGGCAGACGCCCGTAAAGAATGTCTTTTGGGATGCCATTGTTCTCCATCCGGCAAAAGGTCTTCCCTGTATCTTTGCTATTCTCCAGACAACGACGCCTTCGTCATTTATTATAGTTTCCCTTTCAGACCTTGTGGTCTATACTCCAGATGATGTAAAGGTCATCTGGTTCTTAGGCCTACGGTTAACGAAGGTGTCATGTGGCCAGCAACCTTTATTTTTTCCAACTAATGTCAGGTAGCCATTAGAGCTGGGTGAACTCAGAGGCGCACAAAGATCCCGAAATTAAAAATCCCAGTCTTCACCAGAATTCGAATCCGGGACATCCGGCTCGGAAACCAAGCGCTTTATCGCTCAGCCACTGCGCCTCCTCATTTATAAAAACACCTAGATATTTTAGGCTTTGAGTTGACATAACTGGTGGCAAGGAGAAGTAACATTTCATTTGAAAATGTTTCTATCTGACACTTGTTTTTAGTGCTTCTTTTTTTTTTTACACTTTGTAAACGTCTGCAAATAATTGGGCTTCTTTCCGATCCAGTAGTAATGTAATTTGGTAGACCATCATGTGATGCTTGTTAGTGATACTGGTCTATAGTTTCCTGGATCAGACATGTCTTCTTTTTTTAACGAAGAGAGTGTGGCGGTAGCTTCTTTCCATTCCCACGGTACCCTACCTTGTTTAAGCGATGTCGGAAAAAGTATTTTGAACACTGGTGCTACCTCCTTGCTTAGTTCTTTGGGTAATCTAGCTGGAATACCATCAGGTCCAGAAGCTTTTAACTGTTTAATATTTAACTAACAGTTTTTGGATCTATTTTTCTTTTAAATGTATACCTCTAATATTTTCGACTTGGTTTCTATCAATCAATATAAGTCTTTGTCTTCTTGAGCCCCAAGCATGCTGATACAAAGTATTTATTTAGAATGTTAGCTTTAGTTTCAATATTATTATGAGTTAAGCTATCTTCTCCTTTTAACGGTGCTACTCTTGTTGTTTCCATTTTCTTAGATTTGATGTATGAGCAAAGATTTTTATCTTTAGATATTACAGTGTTAACGTATTCACTCTGCAGCTGGCTGGTTACTTTTTGAGTTAATGTTAATGTACATTTTATGAACTCTTTCTGCCTACGTTTGTTGAATTCTTTAAATAGGTTTACTGTCTGTTTGTACAAGCCTATAAACGCACAAATATTTGCTCCAGTTTTGACTCATTGTTCGAATTCCAACTTGACCAGTGTACTTCTTTAATGAGAACCAAAACTGCATTGGCATTTTAAAGCTTTTTTTTTACTCTGAATTTACCAGCGGTCAAGACAGACGATTCATAGTACACTTTTCGCGTTTACAAGTATAAACCATCACTAGGGGCAACAATCAATATAAACAAACATATTCACAACAACTACTATTAATAAATAAACATATTTGACTTTTAACGTTTTTTTGTTGTTGTTTTTTTTTAAATAAAGAGAAAAAATAAAAGAAATAGAGAAGAAGCCTTTTAATTGGTTTCTATGGACGCCGTACACTATTCGTCCATTGCTTCACTAGTATACCAGCTCTTCTAATTTCCGGTCTGTGCTACTTCCGCTTCCTGCTTACGCCGGCTTCCTCTTGTCTGTTACTGTTAACAGCTCCACGTGTCGACAGTACCAATCCAGCTACTCAAGGAAGACTACTAAAGAATACATTAGCGCTAACCTACGGGATGCGGAGCAGCAGAGCATAGAATATAAATTGTAGGCTGACGTAACAGTCAAGTTACACACTATTTTTGTTTATGTAGGCCTCAGCTAAACACGAGAAAAATAAATTATAAAATGGAATAAATGCATTAATTTTAATTAGATTATACGACTTAATTGATTATCATCATCTTGTTGTCAACTGTCATTTCAAAGAGCATCATTTCTGGTTTTAAAATAGAGTTTTATTCAACGTTCTGTGGAAATCCGTCCAAGTGTTTCTTGTATATTAAGTTATGCGTTAGACATCTGGTCAGTTGCTGCATTTACTGCTTGCTTAACAGATCATTAGGAATATTTGGCCTTTGAGTTTGTTCAAGAGTAAATAATTGCTGACATGTGTGTGACAGTAACTCTGTCATTTTATCAGCGATCCATTTTTAGATATGGATAAACAATAACTTACAATGACTTACTTGAGCTTCTTGAGAAAACAGACGACATAACAACGGGCTGTAATGAACATGCGCTGCCAAATGAAAGATTTTCCTATGTGTGTGAAAGATAGAACAGGATGCTAACTTCCACATTCACATTCAAATTTATATATTTTTTTCTGAGGACTCCAAAGAGCTATTTCCTCAACACTATAAAGAAATAATACATTTAGAAGTGTCATCGCGCATCAAAAGATAAAATGGAAGAAGTGGTTCCTTGGACGCTCCTGGAAGCTATTCAGTAAGTGGCGTGTGTGGCTGAGTAGCATAAACCGCTTTGGGTTCGAGTTCGAATCTTGACTCGATCTGAGATGTGTTTGCTGAGCGACAGAAGGCAGCACAGAAACCTTCTTATCTTATATAATACAGATGTTACTTCTAAAAATGATAGATAGATAGATGAATAGATAGATAGATACATAGATACATAAATAGATTTATAGTTAGATAGAGGAATAGATAGGTAGATAGATTGATATATAGATAGATTTATAGAAAGATAGATAGATAGATAGATAGAAAGATAGATCAATCAATCTATCTATCTATCAATCAATCTATCTATCGATCTATTTAACTATCTATCTATCTATCTATCTATCAATCTATCTATCAATCTATCTATCAATCTATCTATCAATTTATCTATCTATCTAATATCTATCTATCAATCTATCTATCTATCAATCAATCAATCTATCTATCTATCTATCTATCTATCTATCTATCTATCTATCTATTTATCTATCTATCAATCTATCTGTCTATCTATCTATCTATCTATCTATCTATCTATCTATCTATCTATCTATCAATCTATCTGTCTATCTATCTATCTATCTTTTCCATAGTCTGAACAGTGTTAAGGAACACGAACAATGAAGGTTGATAAATGTACAAGTAATACTATATAATCTTTAGTTGTTACCAATTGAAGAACTAGGAAGATTTAGGGTAATATTTTGTGCATAGCCTCTCTCTCACTCACCTCTGTTTGTCTGTCTATCTGTCTGTCTCTCTCTCTCTCTCACCTCTGTTTGTCTGTCTATCTGTCTGTCTCTCTCTCACTCGCCTATATATATATATAACCTTTCGATAGTCTGAACAATTATAAAAAAACAAGATTAGAAAAAAGGGAGTTTTTTGTTTTCCGCCAAAGGGCATAGAATTTTCAAAAAATAGTTTTGTTTGCTTTGTCTAAACTTTGTAAAGAAATAAATAATTTTAATAATCATTTGATATTCCTTTTTATTAAAAAAAAACAACAACTGAATAACCTATTATTGATAATAAGGTTTCTTAATTTTTTCTAGCCTATATTTATGTATTGTCTTAAAAGAGAAACTAATTTTTTTTTATAGCTTTTGTTGTTGTTTTCTTTAGACCTGACAGACAGACGATACAAAAATAATAATCTAGAATTATTAATGAGGAAATTATTAATCTATTTTAAAGACATAGTATTTTATTTATAAGTAATGTAATTTTCATTTTAAACAACAACACTTGCACATTTGATTTTAAAAAGGAAATGATTGGCTATCAGACAAGAACAAAGTGACCGTTGCGCGGTACTTTGCAAGATCTGAAATATCATATCACTTCACAATTATATATCAACTTTTCAAGCTTTTGCGATCTCAATGTGTCGGACAGACGGATAGAAGGCCGTATAAAACTAATAGCGGGTTTCCCCCTTCCGGGGGTAGCTAAAAAATCGTTCTTTAGACAGCAGCATATAAAAAATGACCTTATAAGGAAATAATGTTTCTCAATGTAGACGTCTTTGTTGTTTAATGAACATGAAGCACGCTATTCAAACAGAGCTGTCCGATTGTTGGCTTCTTATACACAAACTGACAAAACTATACTCCCTATTAGCTAAATTAAACATAGTATTGCTTAAACTAACCTGTCTAACGACATTTCATCAGAACATAAATAACACTGATAACAACAGAACATAATGTTTGCAATTTTTTTTAAAGATTTCTAATTGTATATGAGTTTATATTTCAAAGAAACCCTAAAATGTAAGTGTTTTAACCACATTCCGTCATGAACGGAAGTGCCAATATACTCTATGATCTTTTGTGTCCAATTTTGCGATATAAAGTATCTCACAAATAAAGTAACTGTTTTGTTGTATTGGTCAAATGGATGCATCTGTTACAAGAAAAAGAATTTGCACATAAACTGAAAATGCCCCAAGGGTGACAACAACCACTCACACCCGCCCACCAAGCGCTCGGATTTCATTTCCAAACATCTCCGCCACTGGCCGCTGTCATGGGGATGGACGGATCATCCATTCATCTCTTAATGGAAATTCTCCTAAGTCCCGTCCCGTCGTCCCCTTCGCGAGACCGGTAACTACATGCTGATCACGTGGGCAAATATGGCCGCTAAGTTAAGATTCTTGTTAGACACTTCGCTGCAATGCTCGCGCTGTCTCAGACAAAAGGTTCCCGATCCACCAGCACCAAACTCTTATTCTCTCGTGCTCTTCCTTCTCTTATCATTGATTCTAATTATCATATCCCCAACACAAATAAGATATAGCATTAATTGACCGACAAAAAAAAAGGTTTTAATTCCTTGACAGATATCAGGTAGAACATTTCGTCTGCGTTCTGAGATCTACAAAACGACATCAAATATCTAAAAGCCTTGTCAGGCGTTCGCGGGGGGTGTTGAGGTTTGGGGCATTAGGGCGCTGGAGATGGGGTTTTAGGGGGCGCGGGAGATGTGACGAGATGGAAAGGATAATTTCATGTTCGACATCGGCTGGACATGTGATTAAATGGTGTGTTCCATCAACTCCTGGACATCAAGATCTTCTCTGGAGATGTAGATCAGAGGTCAGCTACATGCAGTGGCGTGCCGAGATACAAACGTGGGAATCGGGATTTGGACACAGCGTTGAACGTAATAGTTTAATTTCTAGTATTAGATTAGTCGCTAGTATTCTGTTACTTGAATCTATTATAATCATTAACTTATTGATTTGTTCTTTTCATGATAAACTAAACAAATGTCAAGGGCGCTAAATGGAACTTATCTGCGCCCTACAAAACAAAATCGATCTTAAATCCTAAGGGTCTCAGAAATCTTGTTCCGCAGTGTTCAAACGATTAAACAAATTGTAAGTTTTCTTTAAAAATAAACTTATCAACACATGTTTTAGTCTATACACCAGATACACACACATGTTTTAGTCTATACACCAGATACACACACATGTTTTAGTCTATACACCAGATACACACACATGTTTTAGTCTATACACCAGATACACACACATGTTTTAGTCTATACACCAGATACACACACATGTTTTAGTCTATACACCAGATACACACACATGTTTTAGTCTATACACCAGATACACACACATGTTTTAGTCTATACACCAGATACACACACATGTTTTAGTCTATACACCAGATACACACACATGTTTTAGTCTATACACCAGATACACACACATGTTTTAGTCTATACACCAGATACACACACATGTTTTAGTCTATACACCAGATACACACACATGTTTTAGTCGATACACCAGATACACTCACATGTTTTAGTCTATACACCAGATACACACACATGTTTTAGTCTATACACCAGATACACACACATGTTTTAGTCGATACACCAGATAAACACACATGTTTTAGTCTATACACCAGATACACACACATGTTTTAGTCGATACACCAGATACACACACATGTTTTAGTCTATACACCAGATACACACACATGTTTTAGTCTATACACCGGATACACACACATGTTTTAGTCTATACACCAGATACACCAGATACACCAGATACACCAGATACACACACAAAGAGCCAGCTATTTACACCTTTTTTTCAGCCACAGATTCAAATCTCCACTTGTTGAAACAGCAGTATAAGTTGAACCTGTTGAACTGCTATGTGAGATCATTTATTACATTTAAACACATGACAATAAAAATGTGTTCAGCTTGAAGTTTTTGCTGTTCGAATATTTTTTTTTAATCCTTTTTATATTTTAGACCAGTGATCGCCAAACTTTTGTAGCAGAGGACCAAAACTTCAACAAAACATTTTGATGGACATATTTTTGTTATTAAGTTAAAAATAAATGTACTGAAATTAGTGTATTGGATTTACGATATCAGAATAATACTAAAGTTACGTATAAAACTACAAATGTTTTGATTATAGTTCGTTATAGTTTGATTCAAATCGGGACTTAAATATTCATGTATAAAAGTAGCTCAGTCTTTTTTGCCCCGAACAAGTCCATGTCGACTTGCTGATTACTAAGATGGTGAGGTTGAACCTTTTCATGTCAGCTGCCACATGTGCTGTCTTCCCAGCCTCATGCATGGTACGGACTTTCCATGTACCGATGGTGGTGGTGGTCGTCCTGGGTGGAGGATACATGACATGTAAACAAGTTTATTTTCAATCTGCAAACGGTCCATCTTCTCCCAGGTCCGTGACTTCTGTTGATTTGCTGTTTCTGAAGGTAGTGGTATTTCTACAGGGGAGTGTAGATAGCCATACGCCCAACACTCCTCTTTTCTTAGCCGGGATGGGACCGTCCCTGCAGGACCAAGTCAAAACGAAGGACGTTTGGGGTCGCAAGGCGCGGGAAAGGGGCGGTGATGTCTGACCAAGAGAAATGAGAAAAGAGTGGAGTGTTAGTCCCAATCTCATTTGAAATAAAAGTGTGTTGGTTGTTTAACCCTTTGAGGCTGGAGGCTGCCTGACATGTAAACAAGTTTATTTTCAATCTGCAGACGGGTGTTTTTGTCATTACATTGTTGTATAGCAGTGATGAGGAGATCAGTGGTAAATCATAGCCCTTCCGATTTCCAACTCATTCCTTTTCTGCCTCGATAGAGTAGGCCCCTACAACATCGGAAAGATAAGTTAACTTGGCTAGAGAATAAATCTAGGTCTAGATCCTACATAGGTTTTAAAACGACTATCGCGTTCTTGAAAGGACTACCTAGTTCGGGAATTTCCGAATGTAAAGCTTTACTGATTCAAGAGTTAAATAAATCGAAGCAGGACGTTTTGGCGCCGCCGTTTTGGCGCCGCCGTTTTGGCCCCGCCGTTTTGGCGCGAAGGTCGTTTCGGCGCGAGCCGTTTTGGCGACAGGACGTTTTGGCCCGAAATACATTATGTACGTTTATTGTATTATTTCTTTTAAAAGAATTATTCCTATCTATGTTTTGCATGAATGTTTGTGTTAAGACATATTTTTCACGTACTAAATGTAAATATGTCTTTGTTTTTCACATCATTTTCTTTAAGAAACATTTTGGCTTGTGTATGTGTGTTTATGAAGAGGCAAAAAGTTTTTTTAAGATATTACTTTAAAATGAAAAACAAAATGAAAGGATGACAGACTAAAACTGGATGCAATTATTTGTTGACATGAACATTGGTTTATTTAATGACTGTATGGTATCTCCAGCTATACATACCAAACACTTGCTAATAATAAGTAAAAATATAATACATGTACCATGTTTCTCAAAATACTATAAGTTAAGTATACATAGACACCATGGTTATTTGACTAAGTCGCTGGAATTCAAGGGTTCATTAAAAAAAAGCTACGTGCTTATTAAATTATCGTCAAATGATATCTCGCGCCAAAACGTCCCGTCGCCAAAACGGCGGCGCCAAAACGTCCCATCGCCAAAACGGCGGCGCCAAAACGTCACGTACCGAAATAAATAAATATATCCAGGAAAATGTTTGCGCATAGTCTTCTTAAATCTAAATGCTTATCATTGGACTATTAAAAGGTGTACTAGATTTATATATTCGCTTATCCTCGATTCTTTCTCGGTGAGATGGGGGAAAGGGTGAGACCAGTCATTAAAAAAAAGGTCTGAACACTGACCTGCAACGTCACAACATGTTGGCAGTTTAAACCAATAACTCGTTGCCGTGTCGTACAGACACTTCTATTGTTTTTATGTTACTCCATGCGTATTTTATTGATGCTAAATTGCAGCATTAAATCCTAGGATTATGATCTTGAAGTCTATTATCAGCAGTGAATTTGAGTCGTATGGTCCATTACTTTGTTATTGAATTAGAAGGTTCTTTTTTTTATCTTTTAAATAATTTAACAAATTGTATAAACTTTGCGGATGTTTACTAATCAGTTTGACAGGCTGTTAACATTTTTAATTTTAAAAACAAAAGAGCTCTCTTTGCGAATATTGAAGTAATCATTGCACTTCCTTAGAACTTACGATGGTGTCAGAAGCTAGATGTTAAATTGCCTTTTTCTTACATCTAAAAGAGACAGTTGGAGCTAGAAGAAGGCCTCAACACTGACCTGCAACGTCACAACCTGTAGGCAGTGGATGCACAGACATACTGTGAAGACGGTCAACACCAGACTTTCCACCTGACAGAACATGTCGAGGAGGAAGGGGTCACTGAATGGGGTCTCTAGCTAAAAAATGTTTGTTCGTTGGACTAAAACGACTTCTTGTTAGGTCTGCTGAAGCAGCTATACCTGTCACAGTGAGTGCGTGACTGTTAGTGCGTGAATGTGTGTAACTGTTAGTGAGTGACTGTATTTGACTGTTAGTGAGTGACTGTGTTTGACTATTTGTGCGTGACTGTGTGTGACTTTTAGTGCGTGACTGTGTGTGAGAGTGCGTGACTGTAGCTATGTGACGGTGTGTGACTGCTAGTGTGGGATTATTCATCTGTGACTGTTTGTGTGTGACTGTGTGTGCGAGGTGTGTGCAAATTATGACAATGTGTATGTGTGTCTAAAAGAGAATTGGGACTTAATAGCGCATCCCATTGATACCGAAAATAACCAGGTCAGGACGACCTAGCACTAATGACTAGATGAGCATTACAGACACAGAGAGTCATAATAACAAGAGCATTAACTGAAGCTTCTAAAGAAACATGAAAAATAATAACAGTAGAAAATAATAATAAAGAGGCCGAAGAGAGAAAAAAAAATAACACAAAGGCAAACACACACACACTCATTCTGTCACATCTCCTTCACCACACAAAACTAAGTCTCTGACACACATGGTCTCTTACAGACACACAGTCTATCTCTCGTACATACACAATCTCTCAATTCGTCACACACACACACACATGAGTTATTTTGTTTTATACCATTGTAAGGGTATGATGTTATTTAGGGTCAAGAAATAGCTTCGAGCCGTGCAATCTTGAAAGGCGGTAACTATATTATGGTGTTAAGAATATTAACTCTGAATAGAACGAAGATGTCACATTTTTAGGTTGATGTGCCGAAATCAAAATAGCTGTCCGGATCAGGGCAACCTAAGATTATATAGAAAATTGAAACTTTTATCTTCTGTTGAATTTAATTTTCTGTTAGTGTAGAAAATGGTTATCTATTAAATCTGACGTTTTTTTTAACATTCTATATTATAAACATTCCTCTAAATGTAGAAAAGTATATCGTCCGGTAGAATTACATACTTCATCTTTTTATTGGTTTTCCAGGCTGATTCATACAACTCTGGCTAAAGACTTTCTTTTAGAATATGAAATAAGAAATGTGTTTTTATTGTGTCTTAGTGAGTATTTGAATGGCTTTTTGTTTGTTGGGGGGTAATATTTTTTAATGGGAAATGTTTTCTAGTATCATTCAAATGAAATAATGAATACATAGAATATATATATATATGGGTTCACTGAAATACAAACAGCAACAAATGTTCAAATATATGTAGATAAAAGAAATTCTTTTTTTTGTTTAAGTGTGCACTCAGCGTTGCTTTAAATCACTCGGGTATTAAAAACTTAGTCTTACTTTAAAAAATGATAAAGCGTATGTGTATCAATTAGTTTCGATCAGTCATGTAATCAAATTTGTAATAGATCTAGACTAATATTTACTAATATGCATGGTTAGAAAATTATTTTTTTTACTAATTGTTTTTCGTTTAGCGCAATTTCATACTTTTAGCGTTCTCAATACGCTATGATCCTATAACTTGTCTGGATCAGTTGTAAGGTGAAAGAAAGAAAGGGGTATCTGGGCTTTTCAATATATTAAAAAAAAAAAAGGAATGACATGAATTCGAACGTGTGGACTAAAGCCTTCTCACGCCAACACGGTATCCACTCTGCTAGCGAGTCTATGAACATGGAAGATTATTTCCATTTCATGTTTGTGTTCAAACAGCCTCAGATGGAGAAAAGACGCTATTAGTTTTGTGTGGACTGTCTGTCCGTCCGTCCGTCCCGTTTAGATCTCGTAAACTAGAAAAAGAGTGAAAATCGACATCATAATATTTTAGACCATTCAAAGTTCTGATGCTACGGCTACTTTTTTCTTTTCCGAAAGCGAAAAAACTTTTTTTTTTCAAATCGCTTATGCAAGCAGTTTTTTTTTAAATAAAAATACACACACACCACTTTTACAACTATTCACTATTAATAGTAACAAACACTGGAGGCACTTTAGTTGGGGAGATATAAATTCATCATATTCTTAACACATTTATGCAAATGGTTTTATATTTTTTGTCAAAAATTATTTTGAACAAATGTATTGCTAAGTTATATAAGTTCTGTCATACTTACTACTACACTTACAAAAAACAGTGTTTAATTTTTTAAAGAGAAAAAATCTTTTTAGTATGCATATAAGTTGGACATAATTTAAAAGAACCATTACTATGACCTTTTTCATATTATCGCGTGAACTGCAGCGCTGAACCATAGCAATAGAACACTTAACTAAAGGATTTGTTTAATTTATGGAAAGGTTTTTTTCTTGAAGAAATGAATAAGAGATTAACCCTTTACAACACAATTAGATAAATTAGATATTTATTATAATTGATGAGTTAGGTCAGGTTCACACTTAACTTCACATTCACTTTCACCTATCCCTTGGTCTGCTGGACCGCTGGGGCACCACACAAGATCTGTCAACCTTCTTTCTTCATTCTTCTCTGTCATTTTCCTTTCATAGAATTTTATTCTGATCTTCTTTCTGAATATATTGAAACATTCTTTTTTTTTACCTGCCTGGGTGGACAACTTTGAGTTTGTGTTTCGACCCAAACTGTCTTTGTAACTTTGTTTTTTTATTGAGTCTTGTGTTGTCAGGTAAAAGAAATAATTGTGCTCCATTTCCGCTTAATGGCATAATGGTAATGTTGAAAGAGTGTTTACGTTGAACACAGTTGACAAATAAGAGAAATACTTTTTCTAGGTACTAATAGACATTATTGTCAGAAAGTACTGTGTGATGTAAAGGTGGATTAAATTATTTAAATTGATTCTTAAGATAGCAGATTTTCAGACTCTTTTTGATGTACTGTAAAATTTTGACCTACTTTATAAGTCTTTTTGTGTGTCCTCTTTGTTCGGCTTTGTCCTCATTTTTGTCATTCTCTGGGAGTCGGGTATCTGGCAACCCTAGGTCATCTGTTTCTATGGCCGACGTCAACTAGGGTGTCATGTGGCCAGCACAACGACAAATCGCATTTACTTTCCCCAACTGATGTGAGGTAACAATGAGAGTTGGGGGGGGGGACTATACAATCCGAAATCCAGTTTTCCCATAGATCCGAACCCAAGACCACTCTGACCGGCAACCAAGCGTTTCACCAATCAGCACCAACGCTCCCAGAGTAATGTTACTCAACACGCGGACGTCATCAATGTGGGCGCTTGGAAGGGATGATTTGCGTTGTCTCATTGTTATGGTGTTTCTATGGCGACGGAGGGAAGAAGTTAGCGATTGATTGTGAATGGTGCAAGATAAGTGGCGTTGTCGTCAGCGGTCTAAGGTAGGGGAGATGACTCCAGAACGCCAGACTGAAAAGAAGTTTTTTTATAATGAGTTCAGAATACCATATTATATTATTACTAAAGTCTACTATATTTATTTCATTTTATCTCAGGATTAATTTGTCTTTATACAGTTTTATTTAGTATTATCAACAAAGAAGTTGTTCAAGTTATTTCAAGTTTTACTAGTTAAAATATAATACGCCTACAGCGGTTTAGTTGTCTACCAGCAGTTAAGTGCTACAAGCCAACGACTGACCTTAGTAAGGTCATCACGTGTCTAAGGTGAACTAACTTTCGTTCTCTGAAGAAACGTCATCAACTTGCAAAGCAATACAAAGCATGAATCGTTTCAGACGTCAACTAACCAGTGACTCACTGTTACCTCTCCACTCATCGGCCTGTCTGATGTCTATTTGTTTTTCGACTTGTGCAGCGGCCATTTCATCGGCCAAGAACTCAAGGCGAGACCTCCAGTTCTATAAATACATCCAAACTCGTCACGTGTAAGCCTGATAAGTCTGATATGCACAGATGAAAGATTTCTTCTGCTCTGCCGACGTCCGTTTCACACCCTTCTCAAACTAGTATCTTTACGAGCTTACAAGCACGCGGTGCAAAGAGCGTCTCGCGCGCGTATGTAGAGTCCTATCACGATTTATCAATGCACGAGCTCAGCGCGTGCAATGCGTGATAAGAAATGGTTTGAGGCATCATACTTTTTTTGTGTGTTTGTTTATTATTTAAAACTAACAATACGAAAAGTTTTTTGTACGTACATTTACAGGTGAGAAACCAATTTGAGGGTGTATTCTTGTCACATTTCCAGAATGTGTTGCTTTCTTGTGTTGAAGATTACTTTTGGAGTTTGCTTTTTTTAGAAACTACCTTCAGGATAATACGACAATTGATAAAACAGATACACCAAACTTTTGTTAATATAAGGACAAAAAAAATGGCTCAGTGATTCAATGGGATTCTGGGTGTTACTATAAATAACATTTTAAGGATTTCAATATCATTTCCTCTTATTTGAACTGTAGTGTGTGTGTGTGTAGGTGTGTGTGTGTGATTATGTGTGTGAGTGTGACAGACTGAACATTTCAAGAATTCAATATTATTTACTTCGTTCAACGTTCTCAAATTGTTATGTCATCTATGTAAATATTAGAGTATCATGGGTTAAAACGTTTGATTCCAAACCACTCTAATTGTTATGTCATCTATGTAAATATTAGAGTGTCATGGGTTAAAACGTTTGATTCCAAACCACTCTAATTGTTATGTCATCTATGTAAATATTAGAGTATCATGGGTTAAAACGTTTGATTCCAAACCACTCTAATTGTTATGTCATCTATGTAAATATTAGAGTGTCATGGGTTAAAACGTTTGATTCCAAACCACTCTAATTGTTATGTCATCTATGTAAATATTAGAGTATCATGGGTTAAAACGTTTGATTCCAAACCACTCTAATTGTTATGTCATCTATGTAAATATTAGAGTGTCATGGGTTAAAACGTTTGATTCCAAACCACTCTAATTGTTATGTCATAAATGTAAATATTAGAGTGCCATTGGGTTAAAGACCTCGCATTAGTATAAGTACGTTTTGTTAACTCGATTGCTGTTATTGTTTTTGAAGGCATCTGTCAACATTTCGCCTCAAAGCAAACAAATTGAACAGCATCGAGACCTTTTTGTATCCGTTAAGGGTTCAATGACTATTCCTTTAATGTACTTCAATTTTGAATTCTTGAACAAATATTTCAACGTATATTTTAGTATCCAATTTGAGCATAATCTTTCAAAGTTCTATTTTTAGTCTGCAGATCTTAAGTCAGGTCCATATTTGAGCATAATCTTTCAAAGTTCTATTTTTAGTCTGCAGATCTTAAGTCAGGTCCATATTTGAGCATAATCTTCCAAAGTTCTATTTTTAGTCTACAGAACTTAAGTCAGGTCCATATTTAAACATAATCTTCCAAAGTTCTATCTTTAGTCTGCAGATCTTAAGTCAGGTCCATATTTGAGCATAATCTTCCAAAGTTCTATTTTTAGTCTACAGAACTTAAGTCAGGTCCATATTTGAGCATAATCTTCCAAAGTTCTATTTTTAGTCTGCAGAACTTATATCAGGTCCATATTTGAGCATAATCTTCCAAAGTTCTATTTTTAGTCTGCAGAACTTATATCAGGTCCATATTTGAGCATAATCTTCCAAAGTTCTATTTTTAGTCTGCAGATCTTAAGTTAGGTCCATATTTGAGCATAATCTTCCAAAGTTCTATTTTTAGCCTGCAGATCTTAAGTCAGGTCCATATCAGAGCATAATGTAAGTCGTAGGATTAGGTTCACATATAGAGAGAACAGATCAGTGTTGTGGAGTCTTGTGGCCATGTCTGTTCTCCCTTGCTCTTCCCTGAAATCTCAATGACAGTCAGCAAGAGTCTCATGTTTAGGTCAAGTGTAGGCTGAGTTTAAACTGGAACCCACAGGGGAAGAGAAACGCTGGGTGACCAAAGCAAACAAGGTGGACATCAGAAGACCAAGAAGCAAAGACGGCAGGATGGGCGTGGACCCAAAAGAGAGGTATTGCCGAGAAACGAATACGCCTGCGAATTACTGTTGCTGTAAGTCAATCCAAAAGTCATAAGCTGAGTTTACTCGCGAAGATTTTTTAGTTACCGACTGTCAAATGTTCCAATTATATATATGCTTGGCTCTTGTTCTTGTGTTTCTTAACTTGGCTCGTTAGGAGTATGAATACTCAATTACACTTATTAATACTTGCTTAGTTACTCACATAAGAACAATTACTACTAGATACACTGAAACTCACTATAGATATCCATTGAAATACGAATAATACTTTAATATTCAATAAGCACATAATGAAATCAACTCTCAAATATTATTAATCAACAATCACCAGTCCAACGACTTTCATGTTATATACATATATAAACACCAGTCCAGGAAGCAACTATCCAGAGTATCTGGACTGGGAGCAAGATCTTACTAACTTAACACACTCTGTCGCACATTGAAAGAAGACTTAATCACTCAGTTCACAACAAGTGCAATACTATCCACATTCATACAAAGGGGATATAACAATCATACCAAAATATCAAAGTAACATTCATTCTTGCCATACCTCCCCCTGACACCGACAGAACTCCGATTTTGTGACAATCCTGGAGACATCATTTGTGCTTGTACAAGTGAAGGATAATTGAATGTCTAGTTAGATGGTCACTAGACTTAAAATTTAGATTGTCACGGTGGTAGCTATTTATGAACAATAATTTTTTGGACCTAATAAATAAGCGGGTCACAGGTGCAGCTTGTTGACGTGGAAACAGGACTATTCAAGTCGATAAAAGCTCGTGTGTAGTGTTGACTTTTTTCCCCATATCTCAGACAGTTGTATTATGCATTACACTATACAGTAGTCCTCTAATGAGTCTTTTGGACCGTTGGAGCACAAAACATGATCTAAAAACCTTCTCTTTCTGCCTATCTTTGTCTCTTCTTGTCTATCTTTGGCAAAGACTTGAGTCTCTTCTTGTCTATCTTTGGCAAAGACTTGAGTCTCTTTCTATCTTTGGCAAAGACTTGAGTCTCTTCTTGTCTATCTTTGGCAAAGACTTGAGTCTCTTCTTGTCTATCTTTGGCAAAGACTTGAGTCTCTTCTTGTCTATCTTTGGCAAAGACTTGAGTCTCTTCTTGTCTATCTTTGGCAAAGACCAGCGTCTGTTCCTGTCTATCTTTGGCAAAGACTGGGTTTTAAATGCCAGGACTCTAAGACTTCTCCAAAAGCACAGAACTCTACTGGGTATCGGACGTAAAACAAGTCTTAAAGTTAACCTTTTTTTTATTACTGTTATGTATCTCTTTACACATACAAAGAGAGAGAGAGAGAGAGAGAGAATATGCGTGTCGGACAGACAGAGAGAGAGACAGGCAGACAGACAGTTCAAGTATGACTGTCAAAATCTCAGTTCAATTAAGCTTAATAGAAAAAAACTTCTTGTAATTTAATCTCTACTTTCAGAGACATGTTTAGTGTATATGTTCTCTCTTTCTTTCTAGACGTCGAGACAACGAATATCAAAGTACTTTCTAAGTGGGAGGGAAAAAGGCGAAACAAATAGTAAAGATAAACATTTCAATGTCAACACACTCACACACCAGAAATTGGCCACCATTATAATTTCATTATGGAAGTGCTTTCGTTCTAACCTAAGAGAACGAGTTTCAATCCTTTGACCAAGAAGTGGACAATCACCGACACGGAAAAACAACCAAGAGAAGAGAAACTTATGGACATTTCTGAAATCTAAAAAAAAATACTACATCTGATGTTCAGCCAAAGAGAAAAAAACAAGTCAAACATGTGAAACACAGTAGCAGCCAGCTGATGTGTCCGAAGCTTGCAGTTTGGGATCAGTAGCGGCCTAAATTTTGCCAGGATATAAAATTGCGCGATCTTTCTAGACTTTTAGTGTTATGTGACGTAGAACATGTCTGGCTTCGATCAAGACGGACGGACGGAGGGACAGACAGACGACAAAATGCTGCATTGCGGCTCTTTCTCTTCTGAAGGCCGCTAAAAAATCTTTCATGATGACTCCAAACATAGAAGAATGATGTTAATAGATCAGAATGACAACTTTAATAGTATTTCAGAGAAATAAAAGGATTGACCTCTTTGTTACGGTTGACATATATGAATTATTAAACTAGTGCGGCACCTAACCTGTCATTGGTATTTAGTGTTGAGGTACTTGATCTAAACGGGAACTGAACCACAAATTCCTCCCATAATCCTATCTATCCTGACCATAGCTACCCTTTGCCTCATCCACCCTTGACGTCTGCCCTCATGCTCCCCTACCCTTTGCCTCATCCACCCTTGACGTCTGCCCTCATGCTCCCCTACCCTTTGCCTCATCCACCCTTGACGTCTGCCCTCATGCTCCCCTACCCTTTGCCTCATCCACCCTTGACGTCTGCCCTCATGCTCCCCTACCCTTTGCCTCATCCACCCTTGACGTCTGCCCTCATGCTCCCCTACCCTTTGCCTCATCCACCCTTGACGTCTGCCCTCATGCCCCCCACCCTTTTCCTCATCCACCCTTGACGTCTGTTCTCATGCTCCCCTACCCTTTTCCTCATCCACCCTTGACGTCTGCCATCATGCTCCCCTACCCTTTGCCTCATCCACCCTTGACGTCTGCCCTCATGCTCCCCTACCGTTTCAGTCTCCATTGTATGATCAATTGTTGTCTCACATCGAAGCCCCCCCCCTCCTTTTTTTGTTTTACAGGTAAATGACTTCTGCTGCATGCCATGTTTCTACCCGCTAAGATTGGCAGTCACACTCTTGCTATTGTAATCTTCCAGACATGACATCTGTTGTGACACGATTACTGTGTGGTCAACCCTGACACACGGTCAAGTGTTGGGTATCGAGTGTTACAAATAGAACTGCTTGGTCGTGTGTCATGCGCTCTGCACTGTCGTCTCGATGATCTTTGGTTCGATCCCTGCTCGCCACATCCCCCCCCACGTCTTGCAGAAGTCCACTAAAGATGCATTCACTAACATCCGCAAAAATGTGCAAAAACAGTTACGCCAAATGCAAGATACCTGGCTTAGCAAGAAAATGGAAACAATACAGGAATTTGCTGACAAGCAAGACATGAAGAACCTCTACCATGCCATAAACGAAATCTATGGACCTACAAAGTCAGGCTCATCCCCTCTTTTAAATAATGATGGGACAATCCTATTGACAGATAAGGAAGAAATCCTATAAAGCTGGGCAGAGCACTTCGAAAAGGTTCTCAATACACCTTCCATCATAAATGAAGCGGCCATAGACAGGCTACAGCAAGTACCAATAAATGAAAAAATGGTTGACCCCCCTACGCTAAAGGAAACCGATCTTGCCATTCAACAGCTCGCAAGCGGAAAAGCCTCAGGGAACTGACTCCATTCACGCAGAGGTCTACAAAAAAGGTGGATTAGCCCTGATTGAAAGACTTCATAAGCTCTTCTTAAATGTGGGAAAAAGAGTCAATACCACAAGTCTTTAAAGATGCCACAATTATTCATTTATACAAGCGAAAAGGAAACCGCCAGATCTGCGACAACCACAGAGGAATATCTCTTCTCTCTTTGCTGGGAAAATCCTTGCACGCATCCTACTAAATCGGCTCATGCAACACATAGAACATAGTCTACTACCAGAAAGCCAGTGCAGCTTCAGAAAAGAGCGTGGAACCATTGACATGATCTTTGCAGCAAGGCAGCTCCAGGAAAAATGCCAAGAACAAAATGCTGACCTGTTCTCAATATATGTCGACCTAACAAAGGCATTCGACACTGTTAGCAGAGAAGGACTCTGGAAAATTATGTCAAAGTATGGCTGGGCACGAAAATTCATAACCATGGTGAGACTATTCCATGATGGCATGAAGGCTCGTGTCCAAGAAAGTTGAGAACCATCAGAGCCCTTCGAAGTATCAAACGGGGTAAAACAAGGCTGTGTCCTAGCACCTACACTGTTCAGTATCATGTTTTCCGCTATGCTGACAGATGCATTCACAAATAGAGAAAACAACGGGATAAATATATCATACAGATTTGACGATGGCCTATTCAACCCGAGGCGGCTTAAAGCAAAATAAAAAACAAATGCAGCAGTAATCAGAGACTTGTTATTTGCTGACGACTGTGCTCTAAATGCCTGCTCTGAAAATGATCTGCAGAGCATCGTCAGTGACTTCTCAAGAGCATGCTCAGACTTTGGCCTTACCATTAATACAAACAAGACTGAAGTCTTATATCTACCTGCTCCTGGGAAAGCCTACTCGGATCACTATAAGTGGACAGGATATAAACGCAATGGACAAATTTACATATCTTGGCAGCACACTCTCCAGAAAAAGAAAAATCGATAGTGAAATCGACCTGCGTATCGCCAAGGCCAGTGCATCCTATGGCAGACTGTATAAAAATGTCTGGAACAGACGTGGTATCACCACAAACACAAAGATAGGAGTCTATAGAGCCGTCATCCTCCCTACATTGCTCTATGCCTCGGAAACATGGACAGTGTACAGTAAACATGCAAAGAAACTGAACCACTTCCATATGACATGTCTGAGAAAATACTAAATGTCAAATGGCAAGACAAAATACCAGATACTGTAGTCCTTCGAATAGCGTGTCTGCAAAGCATCAACACAACTCTGATGCAGTCCCAGCTGCGATGGGCAGGAAGACCACAGCATCCCTTAACGACTCTTGTATGGCCAACTAAGCGAAGGAAAGCGCTCGCAAGGTGGTCAAAGAAAGCGCTTCAGGGACACCCTCAAAGCTTCTCTGAAGGCGTTCAGCAAAGACCCAGGCACCTGGGGGACAGAGGCACATGACAGAGCATCATGGCGTCGCGTTGTGAAAACTGGCGCACAAGTTGCTGAGGAAAAAAAACAATGCTGGCAGAAGAAAAACGCCAGAGAAGAAAAGCAAGGCAAACGACACTAGCTCCAGCTGGAATAACCTGCCCAGTGTGCGGACGAACTAAATATATATATATATATATATCCCCCCCCCCGCACGTCTTGCAGAAGGTTCTTAGGATGTAATCATCTTTAATTCTCAAGGAACAAACCGATTCGGATGTTGTTGCCGGTCATTGACTTGTAGCACCAAACTTCTGGCAGACAACTAAACTGTAGTAGGCGTAATAAATCCTAAGTAATAAACTTCAAATAACTTGAAGAACCTCCTTATCCTTACATGAAGAAACTAAATAGAACTTTGATTGAAATAGAAACAAAATCGACTTGGGATCAATTGGAATAAATGTAGTAAACATTAGTACTAATATTTCTTCACAAAATATAACTCACTACAATAACACAACTTATCAGTCTCATGTTTTTGAGTCGTCTGTTCATTCTAAGACCAAACGACGACAACGCCACCTATCTTGCATCATACACCAATAATCGCTAACCACCGTCACCATAGGAACGCATACACACACTCCAAAACACCGGCCATAAAACCTGACCTCACTAAACGATGCATGGTGAATCATTAAAAAGTAAAAAAAGAAAATGTCCGAAGTTGTTCACCGACTCCTTTGTTCATTAGGATTTAGTTTCACCAATGTCTGTTTTTGGAAACTTAATATGGCCACTGCAAAGACAGACGTCAACTAACATTATCGTGACATACTGGAGAAAACTAAAACACAAGCAAGCTGGTGACAACACATTGAAAGCACAGAATGTAATCTAGGTGTCACCCTGCAGGGCCGGTCCTGTCACTCTGATTCCAGCATTAGCCCCCAAAGAGCTGATATAAACGAACAAAACATCTACCGAGGTATTAGTACCAAATTGGTTATCAAAATAGTTTGGGGTTTGAAATAGTCCACAAAACGAAACATAAGAAACTAAAATGATGAACGATTTTTGTGCTAAGTCAAAGTACATTTTTTTTATGAATGACAATACTTTTTTTGGGGGGGCAGAATTAATGCCTTTTGAACTAACGCTAACAAACAACGTTACAATAGACCCAGACTTACAGCGGTCACAAACAACGCTACAATAGACCCAGACTTACAGCGGTCACAAACAACGGTACATTAGACCCAGACTTACAGCGGTCACAAACAACGCTACAATAGACTCAAACTTACAGCGGTCACAAACAACGCTACAATAGACCCAGACTTACAGCGGTCACAAACAACGCTACATTAGACCCAGACTTACAGCGGTCACAAACAACGCTACAATATACCCAGACTTACAGCGGTCACAAACAACGCTACAATAGACCCAAACTTACAGCGGTCACAAACAACGCTACATTAGACCCAAACTTACAGCGGTCACAAACAACGCTATAATAGACCATGAATCCCCTGAATGTAATTAGTTTTCCAAGTGTAAACCTACTTGGCAGCCATCTTTGAGTTCCTAGAAAAAAAGATATTGTGCTGATCTGTCCAGCACTTCATGTGCTCTTCACTAATTTTCAGGTTTATCTTGAACAAGAATATTTGATCGGTTTGGGAAACAAATAGAAATTCAAAGGAATTATAATGAAAACGTACGTATGAATTTTTAGTATAATTAATATTTGTTTCTTTTTTTATTGTGCGTGTTTGTAAGTTTGCGATGAGCTATTGTTAATTTGGGAATATTTTTTAGAGACAGATAGCACTATTGGCGTCTAGCTAAGTTTTCTTTTAAACAACACTTTTGTCAAGGGATTTTTGTACAAATTTCAAAGGTAAAACTTTTTTAAAATTTTTAATCCCTTGAGCTTCCAATAGCTGTTTCTTCACCACGCAGACCTAGAAGCTAAAAAACTCTTTTAAAATTCCGCCGTGATCACTCCAGAACAACGATAGCGTTATGACTGTGTTCTATCTTCTGGGTCTTCATCCAATCGCTCGCATGTCCCAGATTTCCGAGTCTTTATCTACTCCATCAATTACGTACAGAGAAATCTGGTCCAAATAGGAAGAACTCGCTAATTAGCTGGCTTGAAAGACGAACCAAAACTTGGATGATGTCTGATTCTGTTTACTGTCACGTGGTGTTGAGCTTCTCACTACCTGGACCAGTACATCGATGCAGTGACGTAGCAGGGTACCCGTGGGCCCGGGTTCAGGAATGCGAAGTTGGGCTCCGCTGTATCTAATGAGAGAGTACATTTCAATGAAAACAAACTTCTACGCCCCACAGTGCACAAGGTACACCTGTACCTCACAGGGTAGAAGAGAACAATTTCCTCACGCTTTGGATCTGTCCTGTCTTGTCCTGTCTTGTCCTGTCTTGTCCTGTCTTGTCCTGTCTAGGAGTGTGTGTGTTGTCTTACACTACTTCACTTATACTAATGTGAGTCCGAACACATGGGCGTAGCCCAACAATTAACTAGAACATACTTGATAAGACTTACGAACACTTAAACTGATGTTTATTTACAGATGGGGATGATCATCTTGTCTCTCTATCCGTCGTTTCAATGAGCAGTCTATTCACTGTCCATCTTTCTACAAGCCCTAGCCATGTTCTTCTCCTTTCATGTATTCTGTCTACGTCACAACTTTTACCTTCGCTAATATCAATGCACAATATATATATATATTTACTAGACTTACATAATCTTTAAATTTAGCTAAGTCTCTGCAGATTATTTGAAGGGCCAATGTCATTGGTCAATCATGTAACCTTTCGGGACTCAAAGTCAAATGCTGAATCTTTAGATATTCTGAATGTGCATTGGTCGCCACCTGAAGTCTTCCCACAAGGCTGTTTTACATCTGCTTCGTCTAGTTAGGAGGCTAGGTTTTTAAAGCACCTTTGTAAAGAAATTAATGTTCAACTTATTGAGTAGAAAGTCGATTATGGTTACAAGCTCGTTGTCCATGCACAAATGTTATAACTTCGAATAATTGGAAGAAACATTGTCTGTGCGTAATTCGTTTATTTTGACTAAAGTTCTACTTTTTTTTTTTTTTTTTTTAGGATACCTCAGCTTTTTAGCTTTTGACTTCAGTTGTCGAGCTTAGTACATCCTAGGAATCCTTGGGCTTTTGCCTCTTTTTTGGGCGTTGCCTCTTTTTTTGGGCTCTTGGCCTCTTTATTGGGCTTATTTTTCTTTTTAATTTAAAAGACAAAACATCGTTCTAAATTAATAATTACACAAGGAAAAACAAATAACACATTAAAAAAAATCATATCAAAGTCATATTCCAGGATTTTCAGTATGATCGCGAAGTAGGCTGCAGCGAAGATCCATAAAATGGTGACAGCAAGGGGTCCAGAAAATGATGACAGCAAGGGGTCCAGAAAATGATGACAACAGAGGTCTAATAGAATGATACAGCAATGGCCCGGAAAATGGTGGCAAAGTTCTACAGATAAGTCTGGATGCCGTCATTCATTGTTCGTCTTGTAGAGCGACGCAAGATAAGCGGCTCTGTCATAATTTATGTTAACAACAAGAGACGGCCCAAAGAAGCGCGAGTGTTATGAGAGAGAGTATTACAGAGAGTTAGATTTGTTTGAATATACATTTACCTCAGTTCAAGTTGAATTGATCTATATTGTCATAAAAGTTGTATTTGTATGTTGTCCACAAGTAATTTTAAAGTTCTAGAATTAAAAAAATAGCCTACCCCTAATATCTCGTTGAGTTGTTTACTAACAATTTAGTGCTATCAGTCATCGACCATCTTCAACACCAGGCCAGACTGGTCAGTGGGTGACCAGAGGCCTATACACGTCAGTATAACCACCTTAAGAATGTATATAATGCGGTTAGAAACACTTTGTATAGGTAAGATACATAACTGAAAACAGTGTTATAATCCAAGTCTCCATTCTACCTTGTTGTTCTGAAATTGGATTATTTAAATAAGTGGATAAAGATGTTTGTTCTATTATTTATTTCTGTCCATTGATTTGACCTCAAACCCTCTGTTCATATAAACACAGAATATATAGGAGATATAGAGAACAGACAAATCTTTGAGAAAGCAGTGATAGTTCCTTCGTTTAAGAAAAAGGGAAATATGAAAAAGGGAAGTAACTATTCCGTATTGTCATGTAAACGACTAGATTGTGGCCCCTACCGCTGACCCACAGTCATAGAGAGCGATCGATGCTCCCCTGCTACAGTGGCCCATGGTTTATAGTTATGAGGTCAGAGATGTCCCCCCTACTGGTCAGTTTAAGATTGCCCCATGAGAAGAGAAACGCGCTTTATGTCTTGCCGAGGCCATCTTTCTTTCTCCCATTTCTCTTATTTGCTTCCTTATTTTTCTCTTGCCTTTTGCTGGTTTCACTTTTTTTTGTTTTACTTCTATTGACCTTGAACTCTAAAGGTCAATAACATTCGTTTTTTTTATATCATATCTATTCTTATCTATTCATTCATTTTTTTATTCATGTATTTGTTTATTCCGCTATTTATCTATTTTTAATTGCTAAAATTTTTTAAATTCAATTTCACATCTAGTTATTAATCTTTTTTTACCCGGTGACACGACAAAATAGCGCGGACAAAATAGCGCGACATTTCCCCACAAAATAGCGCAAGACGAAATAGTGAGGACTTATAATTAAGATGTGTGTAAACTGTACCGGATTATTAGTCATTTAATGTCCTGGGCAGTTTTTTTTTTGTTGAAGTCTTTTTTTTTTTTTCAATATTAGTAGATCTTAAAGTTTGCCATATTTGCAGCGAATGAGAGTAGTTTTAATTTCATAGCATTCCCTTTTTTCATCCAGGTTTAAAATGCATAACTTGCTCAAATAAATAGTATTTTGAAATGTGGTGACACCGTTCAAGCAGTGATGGAATTTCTACGTGACATTTCCTACAATTTAACTTTGTGAAAGTTAGTGTGTGTGTGTATATATATATATATATATATATATAGAGAGAGAGAGAGAGAGAGATATCTGCTATGTATCTTTGCCTGTTATCAATGTACACTTTTGGAATGTAAATAAATGAAATATTTTGAAATTGCTACTCTCGGCATATTATAATTTTTGCTTACTGTTTGTATATTTATGCTTTAGGATATCTAAACTGTTTCCTGCAAAATGAATAAAAATAATGATAACATTAAAAAGAAAAAATATATATATGGGCTCCTTTCATATTTTACGATATCTAAAATTTTTTTTTCAAAATGACTGTGTGACAGTCTCGGTTGACATTGCCTGTTAAATGTTCACCTAGGTTAAGAGCGTGAAAAGACACGTGAAACTCCTGATATAGAAACAGGAAGTGAGGATGACTACATGGACTTATAGTCAGTCAAGTAGTAGCCTTTGGTACAGGGCAGTCAGATGTATCTTTTGGTCCGGTCTGGACAGTAGTGACTTAGAGAGTCGAGTAGCAACTTTGAGTTAGGTAGTATCTTGAGACATGTATTTTTTGTAGTTATTATTCTGTACTATTATTATTGAAGTATTTGTTACCCGCTGTGATGCGGACGTTACTTGTAGTCTATTCTGAGAATTTAACATGTTGAATATGCGTGATGCCGCTGTTATGCGGATGTGATAATGTTTCGTATTGGATTATGTCACTGCCAAGAAGTGCGGTATTATTATTGTCATCAAATCAACTTTATATTTTGTTTACCAAAGTGGATTAAAGTCAATCTGTAATATTTATGTTTGTGACATGTCAAGTGTGACTCCAGGAAGCACGAACCCAGCAGTCTACGACATTCGCGACACACTAATATTGCCCAGTCTCATGTGTAATAGTATAATACTACGTAAGCACACACTTAACGTTGACACACTGAAATATATTTTGTCGGCGCTATTTTGTTCGCGCTATTTTGTTCACGCTATTTTGTTCACGCTATTTTGTTCACGCTATTTTGTTCACGCTATTTTGTTCGCGCTATTTTGTTCACGCTATTTTGTTCACGCTATTTTGTTCAAGCTATTTTGTTCAAGCTATTTTGTTCACGCTATTTTGTGCACGCTATTTTGTTCGCGCTATTTTGTTCACGCTATTTTGTTCACGCTATTTTGTTCAAGCTATTTTGTTCAAGCTATTTTGTTCACGCTATTTTGTTCACGCTATTTTGTTCAAGCTATTTTGTTCAAGCTATTTTGTTCACGCTATTTTGTGCACGCTATTTTGGTTCGCGCTATTTTGTTCGCGCTATTTTGTTCGCGCTATTTTGTTCGCGCTATTTTTTCGGCGCTACTTTGTCGGGGTATTGTTTTACCCTATCTATACCTATTTATTCGTGTATTTATCTATTCATTCATGAATTCATTGACAAGTGCCTTTTATGTTCTGTTCGTAGATATTGAAAATTCTTCCTTTTAATTCGCCTTTAGTTTTCTAAGCTGATTGCTTCCAATATTACAATATATATAAATGTAAAATAGTATGATTCCAGTATATTACAAAGAGATTCGTGCCTTCTTTTACCTTATTATTAAGCTACATCTAAGAAACAGTCGAAGAAACTCTAAATGAAAAGAACTATACAAACTAAAGAATGGTTACGTTTTAATTTTAATAACGATTGTTTTATTTACTAAGCTAATATCAACATATATAAGTGTTTTGTCTAGTCAAATGTTTGCACACCTTAGGTCTTCCACACCTAATTTTGGATCAAGTGGAATATTATTGCACAATTATTTCTTTCACCTAAAAATTAATTATTTTAGTAACTATTGGTAATTAATTATTTTGTTTGGTATGTCGAACAAGGAAAAGATATTGTACTTGACTGATGTGGTGATATAAAGTGAATTATCCCCTTTATTCTTTGTACGTCATAGTGTAGTGAGAAAGTAATAGGATGATAGAGTAGTGAGAAAGTGATAGATCATAGAGTATTGAGAAAGTGATAGGATCATAGAGTAGTGAGAAAGTGATAGATCATAGAGTATTGAGAAAGTTATAGGATCATAGTGTAGAGAGACAAGTGATAGGATCATAGAGTAGTGAGAAAGTGATAGGATCATAGTGTAGTGAGACAAGTGATAGGATCATAGAGTAGTGAGAAAGTGATAGGATCATAGTGTAGTGAGACAAGTGATAGGATCATAGAGTAGTGAGAAAGTGATAGGATCATAGTGTAGTGAGACAAGTGATAGGATCATAGTGTAGTAAGAAAGTGATAGGATCATAGTGTAGTGAGAAAATGATAGGATCATAGTGTAGTGAGAAAGTGATAGGATCATAGTGTAGTGAGAAAGTGATAGGATCATAGAGTAGTGAGACAAGTGATATGATCATAGAGTATTGAGACAAGTGATAGGATCAGAGTGTAGTGAGACAAGTGATAGGATCATAGTGTTGTGAGAAAAGTGATAGAATCATAGTGTAGTGAGAAAGTAATAGGATCATAGTGTAGTGAGAAAGTGATAGGATCATAGTGTGGTGAGAAAGTGATAGGATCATAGAGTAGTAAGAAAGTAATAGGATCATAGAGTAGTGAGGAAGTGATAGGATCATAGAGTAGTGAAAAAGTGATAGGATCATAGTTTAGTGAGAAAGTGATAGGATCATAGTGTAGTGAGACAAGTGATAGGATCATAGTGTAGTAAGAAAGTGATAGGATCATAGTGTTGTGAGAAAAGTGATAGAATCATAGTGTAGTGAGAAAGTAATAGGATCATAGTGTAGTGAGAAAGTGATAGGATCATAGTGTGGTGAGAAAGTGATAGGATCATAGAGTAGTGAGAAAGTAATAGGATCATAGAGTAGTGAGGAAGTGATAGGATCATAGAGTAGTGAAAAAGTGATAGGATCATAGTTTAGTGAGAAAGTGATAGGATCATAGTGTAGTGAGAAAGTGATAGGATCATAGTGTAGTGAGAAAGTGATAGGATCATAGTGTAGTGAGAAAGGGATAGGATCATAGTGTAGTGAGAAAGTAATAGGATCATGATAAAGTGAGAAAGTGATAGGATCATAGTGTAGTGAGAAAGTGATAGGATCATAGTGTAGTGAGAAAGTGATAGGATCATAGAGTAGTGAGAAAGTGATAGGATCATAGTGTAGTGAGAAAGTGATAGGATCATAGAGTAGTGAGAAAGTGATAGGATCATAGAGTAGTGAGACAAGTGATAGGATCAAAGTGTAGTGAGAAAGTGATATTATCATTGTGTAGTGAGAAAGTGATATTATCATTGTGTAGTGAGAAAGTGATAGGTACATAGATAAGTGAGACAGGTGATATGATCTTAGAGTATTGAGACAAGTGATAGGATCATAGTGTTGTGAGAAAGTGATAGGATCATAGTGTAGTGAGAAAGTGATAGGATCATAGTGTGGTAAGAAAGTGATAGGTTCATAGAGTAGTGAGAAAGTAATAGGATCATAGTGTAGTGAGAAAGTGATAGGATCATAAAGTAGTGAAAAAGTGATAGGATCATAGTGTAGTGAGAAAGTGATAGGATCATAGTGAAGTGAGACAAGTGATATGATCATAGAGTATTGAGACAAGTGATAGGATCATAGTGTAGTGAGAAAGTGATAGGATCATAGTGTAGTGAGAAAGTGATAGGATCATAGAGTAGTGAAAAAGTGATAGGATCATAGTGTAGTGAGACAAGTGATAGGATCATAGAGTAGTGAGAAAGCGGTAGGATCATAGAGTAGTGAGAAAGTGATAGGATCATAGAGTAGTGAGAAAGTGATAGGATCATAGTGTAGTGAGACAAGTGATAGGATCATAGAGTAGTGAGAAAGTGGTAGGATCATAGAGTATTGAGACAAGTGATAGAATCATAGAGTAGTGAGACAAGTGATAGGATCATAGTGTAGTGAGAAAGTGATAGGATCATAGAGTAGTGAGATAGTGATAGGATCATAGAGTATTGAGACAAGTGATAGGATCATAGAGTATTGAGACAAGTGATAGGATCATAGAGTAGTGAGACAAGTGATAGGATCATAGAGTAGTCAGAATGTGGTAGGATCATAGAGTAGTGAGACAATTGATAGGATTATGAGTAGTGAGAAAGTGGTAGGATCATAGTGTAGTGAGAAAGTGATAGGATCATAGTGTAGTGAGACAAGTGATAGGATCATAGAGTAGTGAGAAAGTGATAGGATCATTGAGTAGTGAGACAAGTGATAGGATCATAGAGTAGTGAGACAAGTGATAGGATCATAGACTAGTGAGACAAGTAATAGGATCATAGAGTAGTGAGAAAGTGATAGGATTTTAGAGTAGTGAGACAAGTTATTGATCATAGAGTAGTGAGGCAAGTGATAGATCATAGAGTAGTGAGACAAGTGATAGGATCATAGAGTAGTGAGACAGCTAAACGCATGAAATGGAACTAAACAAAACCAATTGGTAAAAACTTGTATTGACTTCGATGTACTTCGATAGTAAATTGTTTGGCTACCTCATCCTATAATACCTTATGTCTAATGAACACAAAGAGAGCACAATTCCACTGAAACACCGACTGCCGTGAAGAAATGTAATCCAAGAACAAATTTGCATACCTTAAGACGGTCCCGTATGACCGACATGTCAGATTCAGACAGAAAACACATGAAAGAGATCGGAATGGAGACATATTCAACTGACTAAATACAATGTAGATAGTAAACTATGGCGTTACACGGTAAAACGATTGGATTTAGTCACAGCATTGCTTCAAACCTAGGCTTTAGGCCCTATAGTGTGTGCACTAATGTTGAAGTACCGAACACATAAAGAGTTGGCCCTATCTATTGTACGAAGTCACAGATTAGCTAAAATGAATGGCTGCCTAATCGTTTGATATGCGCTGTAGACTGTCCTTATGTGATCTCAATGTTCCGTGTTCGGGATTCGAACCCTGCCCGCCATCTATCAATAGGTTTGGGCTAGGACTAAATAATTATAAAAAACAAATGCCAGTTCCAATGATAAGTTGCAGTGTAGTATACCCCTTCAATAGCCAAGACTATGTGTACTTGTGGAATTTTACGTTTCAATAGTCGAGACTATGTGTACTTGTAATTTGTAACTTACTGACATCAACTAAGGTTAACAGTTGGCCTGATCACTTTGTGCATATCATATTAAAAGGAAAACAAAACCTTTACAAAGAATGCAACAAAATTTTGAAAGGCCTGTGGTGCGTAGCATTGAGTCACATGATCATCGTGGTTCGATGATGACCACTTTTATCATCCAGCGGGCCGGCGAGACCCAAGTGAGCCCGGAATGTTCGGCTGCACACTGGGCAGGTTATTCCAGCTGGAGCTCGTGTCATTGGCCTTGCTAGATCATGATGTGATTCACTTTTCAAACCACACACATCTTAGCTCAACTTGTTTTCTTCATTCTAAGATCTTTGTTTCATTCTTATGACAAGTTCGCACAGACTCATGAAACATTCTGTTAGGTCACAGCTCGAACTGGCCGACATTTCCAGAGGGAAAGAAATGCAGGACCTCAACATTAACCCATGGTGCACTGAAAACCTCTCACAGATGAATGTTAGACTATTCACTTTCCAAGGGCTAGCCCTAACCCTCTGTGTAATCTCCTCAACTCCTCTCCTCTCACGTCACTTGAGCTCCCAACTGAGGGTTGCAGCCCATAAGCTAATTCTAGGATGAAACACAAATACAACCTGATACAATGGATTGATTTCGTTTAGGTTACGAGAGTGTAGACACAACTTGAAATGATGAGATTTGACAAAAGTATACAGAGGGAAAGAGAGAGCGATAGAGAGAGCGATAGAGAGAGCGATAGAGAGAGCGATAGAGAGAGCGATAGAGAGAGAGAGCGATAGAGAGAGAGAGCGATAGATAGTTGAAGTGAGAGAGAGAAAAGGCGATTAAAAAGAAAAGAAAGAAAAGAGTGAGAGGGAGTGAAAGTAAGAGTATGAGAGAGAGAGAGAGAGAGAGGGAGAGGGAGTGAAAGTAAGAGTATGAGAGAGAGAGAGAGAGAGAGAGAGAGAGAGGGAGTGAAAGTAAGAGTATGAGAGAGAGAGAGAGGGAGTGAAAGTAAGAGTATGAGAGAGAGAGAGAGAGAGTGAGAGGGAGTGAAAGTAAGAGTATGAGAGAGAGAGAGAGAGGGAGAGGGAGAGGGAGTGAAAGTAAGAGTATGAGAGAGAGAGAGAGAGCGGGAGTGAAAGTAAGAGTATGAGAGAGAGAGAGAGAGAGGGAGTGAAAGTAAGAGTATGAGAGAAAGAGGGAGTGAAAGTAAGAGTATGAGAGAGAGAGAGAGGGAGAGGGAGTGAAAGTAAGAGTATGAGAGAGAGAGAGAGAGAGTGTGTGAAAGTAAGAGTATGAGAGAGAGAGAGAGAGGGAGTGAAAGTAAGAGTATGAGAGAGAGAGAGAGGGAGTGAAAGTAAGAGTATGAGAGAGAGAGAGAGGGAGTGAAAGTAAGAGTATGAGAGAGAGAGAGGGGGAGTGAAAGTAAGAGTATGAGAGAGAGAGAGGGAGTGAGCATAAGAGTATGAGAGAGAGAGAGAGGGAGTGAAAGTAAGAGTATGAGAGAGAGAGGGAGTGAAAGTAAGAGTATGAGAGAGAGAGAGAGGGAGTGAAAGTAAGAGTATGAGAGAGAGAGAGAGGGAGGGAAAGTAAGAGTATGAGAGAGAGAGGGAGTGAAAGTAAGAGTATGAGAGAGAGAGAGAGAGAGGGGGAGAGAAAGTAAGAGTATGAGAGAGAGAGAGAGAGAGGGAGAGAAAGTAAGAGTATGAGAGAGAGAGAGAGAGAGAGAGAGGGAGAGGGAGATAAAGTAAGAGTATGAGAGAGAGAGAGGGAGAGAAAGTAAGAGTATGGGAGAGAGAGAGGGAGAGAAAGTAAGAGTATGAGAGAGAGAGAGGGGGAGAGAAAGTAAGAGTATGAGAGAGAGAGGGAGGGCCCGTATCGGGCGGGGCTAGAAAGTGAGACTACAGAGAAGTAAAGTTCCTCTTTCAGATCTTGTGATCTATATGGCAGATGATGTAAAGATCATCTTTTTCTGTAGTCTACGGTTTACGAGGGTGTCATGTGACCACCACAATGACAAACCGCCTTTACTGTTCCCCAACTAATGTCAGGTACTCATTAAAGCTGGGTGGACCCAGAGGCCCTCCAAGATACCGAAATAAAAAAATCTCAGTCTTCACCAGGATTCGAACCTGGGACCCCCGGTTCGGAAGCCACACGCTTTACCGCTCACCCACCGCGCTTCCGAGACGACAGAGAGGAGTCGTAAAAATGGGCAAATGTTAGAAAGAGATAAGAAAGTGAAGAATGAGAGAAGGATGAGAAGAAAAGAGAAAGGCAGATAAACAAAGAGCATGAAAAAAACACAACAAAGAAAAAAGAGTGTGTGAAAGAATTGATCGAGAGAGAGAGAGAGAGAGAAACAGAGGGAGAAAGTCCAAGAGAATAGCTCTGTACATTGCTAGAGGCTAATATGAGAAAAAAAAAGAAAAGTCGCATGGGGTTTTGTAAATGCACCTTTAGAGACGTGGCGTTGAGATAGTGTGACGATAGAGGGACTGGTCATTACTATTGTGTCGCGAATGCATAGAATGCTGGGTCCGTGCTTCCTGGAGTACTCTTGACACGGGACAAACATGGATACCACAAATTGACTTAAGTCCGGTTCTGCAGATAAAACAAAGTTTATTTGACAACAATAATAATAATACTGCACTTCTTGACTGACTTGACTGAACTCAAAGTCAACTTTATTCATTCTACTTCATGTTTTCTACATCAGGAATTCCATGTGTCTTTTAAACTCTTAACATGACGTGAACATTAAATCAGGCAATGTCAACTGGGACTGTGACAGGTTTGTAATGTTTCGTTATAAAGATGCTTATTTGAACATGTACACAATTTAAGTCATGTTGTTTGTTATCCACTCTTGTCTGTCAATAGTCCCAGCCAAGAAATAAAAGTAAAAAAAAAAATGTATTTAAAAAAATAGTGTTATCAATCTGTCAATTAGAATCAAATGCTGTACAATACCTTAGTGTTAGAAACAAAACTTTCAATAGGTCATTTCAAACAAAGGGAGGCCACATTAAACAGCACTGGGAATAAACTTTCTGGCGTGCTACGTCCATCAATGTACACAACTACCTAGAGACAATTAATTTGTTCAAGTTGGGAGCTCCTGGTTTGTATCTTTTCTTTAAAAAATCGTTTGCATAAATACGTTAACAATATGCTAAATGCTCACCTACCTTGCTATATAGTCTCCCATGTTTGTTTCTATAAATACTGAATAGTTTTAAAAAATTGTGTATTTTTAAACTTCTTGCATAGTCGATTTTAAAAATTGAATAATTTTTCGGTTTCAGAAAAAAAAATAAAAATTAGCCATTGCATTAGATCTACGAAAGGTCTAAAATATCATTATGTCGATTTTCAATATCTTTTCTAGTTGACGACATTTAAACGGGACGGACGGACAGACAGACCAAACAAAACTAATAGCGGCTTTTTCCCGTTTTTGGACCTCTAATAAATGCTATTTCATGATCAATTGTGTAAATAACATCATTCTTATTCTTAAAGAAAAAAAATTACCTTATAATTGAAAACTAAAATGAAAACGAAATTCAATTGTACATTAACTCGTGAAATAAAACAAATAATAACAGAACGCAAGGACACTGTCATCACTATTGTAGCTGAAGTAAGACATCTTATATGCAACATTATCATAAAGATTAAATTATTATTTTTTAAAGATTATCATAAGAATTAAACTTCTGATTTTTTTCTTGTGGATAGACTCTCAACTCTACACAGAGATAACAGAAAGAACTGGCCTCAGCAAGAATCGTGACGAATATAATCAGCATTTCAATGCGAGAGTACTCTTGGTTGTGTCCCTTTGTTTTCATTCATTTCAAAATTTTAATCTGTTTTCCCATCTGAAATTCTCTGCTGCGGCAATGTTTTCTCTTTTGTATAGTTGGCAAACGTCAGGGAAACGTATTAAGAATAAAAATGATTAATTATTCATTCGCAAATAATGCGAAGCAATGCCGAACTTAGTGAGGCCTCGTTTTTTGTTTTTTAAATAAGGCTCTCTAACATTTTTTATTCGCAATTTTTTTTAAGATGACATTTGTTATAAGTTTATTTAAAAGTAATTATAACTTTATCACAGTAAATTTCTTACTAAAATTACCGAGCAATTCTAAGCAGGAATATGTTTTTTATTTTAAAAATGGTGTACACAAAACAATTTAAAGCTTCTAAGGGTGGAAAGGGTTAATAAAAAAAAAATACAAAAAAATAACCTACAAATTGCTGACATAAAATTTACGTTTTAGTTTTTTATTTTTTTTTTATGTGTTTTGGCCAATAATCTTGACCAAACGACGATGCGATTTAAAAAAAAAAATCATACTTAATCTTAGTTTTATTTAAAAAGAAATTAAATATTTTGGTTTGCAATTTTTGTGATTAAAATCTTATTGAAACAGATTTCATTACAACAAATGGTTCGTATTTCTATAAAAATTAAATGAATATTTGGGTCAGATGGGTCATCTGTTACTATGGCCGACGATTAACGACAATGTCATGTGACCAGCAGAACAATCCAACCGCCTTGACTTTCCCTGATTAATGAAAGTTCTTTAGAGTTTGTGGAATAAAAGGACGTCTTGAAAATTCCGAATTCAAAAACCCAAGTCGTCCCTTGAATACAAAGTTCGTTCAATGACACAAATTAATTGTGTATTACATTTTTTTTCTCACAAGTAGATACGGCATGGACCAAATACTATCTATCTTATTAAAAACCTTTTGTTTCCTCCACGCTGCAAGTATTTTCACTTGTTATATCTGCCCCCAGCTCCTCTGACCCCCATGATACACAGCGTTGGAACAGCAGAGTTGCTCGGTGAACAGAGACGGGAGTGGTCTCCCTTGAGCCGTCTGCCAGGGGAGCTTTAGTCACAGTGAATAAATAACGCGGAATTCCCAGGCAGGGGCTGCAGTAGAGAAATCTGGCCCACGGGACATTGCAATGTACACAACGAAAGAAAAACGGTGACAGACTTTTTTTGTGTTTTTGAGACATCAATGATGTCCCCATCGGGCCAAGTGTAACTCATTTTTCAGAAGGCAGCATCGCTGGCTTGACTGGGACCCCGTGTTGCTAACACTCCTAACCAACACTTTGGTAATTCTTTAGTGATTTTAAGTTCAATGTGGATTCATGCCCACACAATCTCAAGGATGTTTTTTATCTGACTCAATGAAAATCAGGTTTGAATATGTTTGATTAACACGAGAACACACACTTACGCACACACACACCTGTGATGCAAGTAATTTGAACAAGCAACTTTTGAACCGAGTGAGGCATAATGGCGCTGTTGTGTCTCCGTGTCAGGAAGCAGAGTAGATTTTAATGAACAACAAAGAATGTGCTATACATAGGAATGCCTGATACCTCTAGCCTTCCTGGTTCTGTCATGGAGAAATGTGATACGCTTTTGTTTTCGTAGTCTTAATACCAGATGAAGACAGCGGAGATTTGTTGTTGGAAATGTAGACGTGGACAATGGTCAGCTTTGACGTCATTGACAGATCGGTATTTGTTTTCATCAGTCCTTCTTTGTATTTCAAATTGATTTCTTATTTGGACACCAAAAAGAGATTTTCTTACATACAAAGAGCTGTTACATATTGGACCTTAACACGGAGAAATATTTTTAAATTTATTTTAATGTAAAAGAAAATAGATCAAAACCATCTGGTGTTGTTTGGACAGGGTTTTAGACACAATCCTGTTTACCTTAACTCTTAAGCTTTCTATAAATAATAATTAGCAATAATAATGATAATAATATAATAACAATAGAAATAATATTAGTAGTAATAATAATATTATTATTATTATTCACATTTACAGTTTTTATTTAATTAAATTGTCCTACACAACAGTGGCGTAGCTAGGGTGGGGGGAGGGGTGGAAAAAATTAGAAAATTCCCCCGGGTCCCCACTTGAGGAGGGGCCCCAAATAAGTGCATTTTACATTAAATATTAGATATTACGCAAAATCCCCATATTGGTCAAGCCCCGGGGCCTGAAATGATGGGAAAATCCTAGCTACGCCACTGCTACACAAAGGACAACACAATTATGTCAGGGGTAGCAGAATATGGTAGATAACTCTTCTTTACCACATGCAAGTGTAGACAATAGCAGTAGTTTGGGACTAGAGACGGGGAAGGGAGAAAGACGGTTGACAAATCGTGTGTGGTGCCCCAACAGTCCAACAGATTAAAGGATAGGTGAAGTTGAGGATGAATCATTACGTAATGTCCGTAAGTCCAATTCAGTTTGTGGACATTGAGTTGACTGTGTCGCGCTGTACATGAGGAATTCGTCCCTTTAATTTCGCACCTTATTCTTTCTGCGTTTAGAAACAATATTATCTTGACCTTTTTAACTCTTTCTCTCCTAACTGACGATGCCAGCGTTGATTCCACCATAATGTGGTAAAAAACTACGGAGAGAAAGAGTTAATGCAGCTATAACGGAGATAATAAGTACATTTGTTCAGAAAGGTGTCTACCTAAGTAACCCCTGTGGCCCACCTCCTCATCGTGGCCTTGAAATCTCACTGTTTCCTTTGACGTGATAACTCTCATTATTTCGTAAAGAGACATTAGATGCGCAAGCTATGGCACGTGACCCGGAAGTAATACAAAGACTACACAGAGACGTCTATAAGATAACTTTTACCATCTCGATTACCAAACGTTGTCCCCTCCAGACTTAACCCCCCACCTTTTCCAAAACACACTTCCGCAATGGCTTATATTTTTAAAGAATGGTAAAGAAGCTTAATTTTAATTATTTAAAACAAAAAGTGTCCCCTTTCATCGCTATCCACCCAACCTCAACACACAACTAGAACACACAACTAGAACACACAACTACAACACACAAATACAACACACAACTACAACACACAAGTACAACACACACGTACAACACACAACTATAACATACAACAACAACACACAACTACAACATACAACTACAACACACAACTACAACACACAACCTCAACACACAACTAAAACACACAACTTCAACACACAACCTCAACACACAACCTCAACACACAACCTCAACACACAAGTACAATACAAATCTACAACACAAATCTACTACACACAACTACAACACACAACCTCAACACACAACTACAACACACAACTACAACAACAACACACAACCTCAACACACAACCTCAACACACAACCTCAACACACAAGTACAATACAAATCTACAACACAAATCTACAACACACAACTACAACACACAACCTCAACACACAACTACAACATACAACTACAACATACAACAACAACACACAACTACAACACACAACTACAACACACAACTACAACACACAACTACACACACAACTACAACACACAACTACAACACACAACTACAACACAAAACTACAACACACAACTACAACACACAAGTACAACTCAAATCTACAACACAAATCTACAACACACAACTACAAAACACAACCTCAACAAAAACTACAACACACAACTACAACACACAACTACAACTGACAACTACAACACACAACTACAACACACAACTACAACACACAACCTCAACACACAACTACAACACACACCCTCAACGCACAACCTGAACATACAATCTCAACACACAACCTCAACACACAACCTCATCACACAACCTCAACACACAACTACAACACACAACTACAACACACAACCTCAACACACAAGTACAACACAAATCTACAACACACAACTACAAAACACAACTACAACACACAACTACAACACACAACTACAACTGACAACTACAACACACAACTACAACACACAACTACACAACACAACCTCAACACACAACTACAACACACATCCTCAACGCACAACCTATACATACAACCTCAACACACAACCTCAACTCACAACCTCAACACACAACTACAACACACAACCTTAACACACAACCTCAACACACAACCTCAACACACAAGTACAACACAAATCTACAACACACAACTACAAATCACAACTACAACACACAACTACAACACACAACTACAACTGACAACTACAACACACAACTACCACACACAACTACAACACACAACCTCAACACACAACTACAACACACATCCTCAACGCACAACCTATACATACAACCTCAACACACAACCTCAACACACAACCTCAACACACAACTACAACACACAACCTCAACACACAACCTCAACACACAAGTACAACACACAAGTACAACACACAACTACAAAACACAACCTCAACACACAACTACAACACACAACTACAACACACAACTACAACACACAACTAAAATACACAACCTCAACACACAACCTCAACACACAAGTACAACACACAAGTACAACACACAAATACAACACACAAGTACAACACACAACTACAACACACATCTACAACACACAACTTCAACACACAACCTCAACACACAACTACAACACACAACTACAACACACAACCTCAACACGCATCTACAACACTCTAATCACCTACACACTTTCGTTATCCATTGAAAGATAACTTTTGGATTTACTTTTTCTCTACTCAAATATAATGTATGTTTAAACGGACACTATCATATGCATTTTACTTGTAAATTACCAATTATAAAATACCAACTTTAATTGTAGCATGCTTACAAGATACAGTATAAAGATTGACAGAAGCTACACCATAGCACTGTGTTTCAATTGCTTTAAGCAATATGCAAAGCTATCCGTAATTACAAAAAATAAATCTTTTGATCCGATTTTTAGTAGTATACCTTGATTAGGTAAACAATAATAGAAGAACTCTTTACCAAATAAATTACTTTGATTTTTGTATTAAAAATCATAGAAAAATTTACATATACTGCTCACAGCATATTTCTACATATTCCATAGGATATTGTATACACATGCCTCTCCCACAGTTTCAGAATGACAACACACCATCCATAAAAACGTCTGTGTGTGTATGTGTCCCAGAACTGTTGGACTTTACTAGTAAATAAAGACACTGACCTTCAAAACTTCGGAGATCAGGCATTTCGTGTGAGATGCAAGCCCATGTGGATTGTATGGCTTAAAATGTATGCGGACCTTCATGCGACTAGGGCAGGAAAAAAGCCAAGCGAATGAAAGCAAGAACTATGAACAATTTCTGAACAAAGCTTTTACATTTGTTGTTGTGATACCATAAAATTCGTTTTTTTTTTTGCAATGTATTTTTTGGATAATAAAATGAGAAAATTAATTATTCTGTAAAAAAAAAAGACCAAAAGTAGATTTGACATGACGTCACCCGAGACCAATAGTCAGAGAAGACCTGACACTGATCAACATAGTGCCAGCCTGGTGGCAGTGGGGACCAATTGTTCGTTGCCACTTCAGGTGTCAGTACGACATGACGACGAGCCAATGGTCACTGCTGTTCACTGGACGCGACGTCGCAGTTCAGTGTTGAGGCATTCAATAACAAAGTGTCTAGCCGCTAGCGCCATCAACCTTTTCATATACAATAAATGGACAAAAAAATCACGGGTACTAACTTCTACAAACCGCGAAATCGCCCTCGATATTGAAATAAAATATCCTCACTAAAACCCTCCTACTAGGGGAGCCAAAAGCCAAGTCATCTGCCTGGGTCAGTGACATAACTGATTCTTCGGGCCAAAAAGTCCATTATTTGTTGAAATCTACGAATTTGTTCTGCTTGCAAAATAAATACACCGCCGATCTTTTTACACTTTAGATCTCACTCTAACATCTGCAGACTATATAGACAGGACTAGACTAAAGTCATCGGAAGTGATCATAGACGGAGCTACACCAAGGCTAACAAGTCTGCGTATGACCCTCGCGACGTAGGAAGGAACCGTTGACCTTACACCATAGAAGGGAACCTTACCCAAACCTCACGAGCCAACCAAACTGAACCCAAACCTCACGAATCAACCAAACTGAACCCAAACCTCACGAGCCAACCAAACTGAACCCAAACCTCACGAACCAGCCAAACTGAACCCAAACCTCACGAACCAACCAAACTGAACCCAAACCTCACGAGCCAACCAAACTGAACCCAAACCTCACGAGCCAACCAAACTGAACCCAAACGTTACGAGCCAACCAAACTGAACCCAAACCTCACGAGCCAACTAAACTAAGCCTAAACCTCACGAGCCAACCAAACTGAACCCGAACCTCACGAGCCAACCAAACTAAACCCAAATCTCACGAGCCAACCAAACTGAGCCTAAACCTCACGAGCCAACCAAACTGAACCCAAACCTCACGAGCCAACCAAACCGAACCCGAACATTCAAACTGATCGGTACAAACTGAATGGAACCAATTGTCCTTACCCTAACCGAACTAAACTTAGATGTTGCGATATTCTTGTAAGAAAAAAAAATAGTTTTTATGTTGACAGCTATTTTTAATTCTTGGAAAATTCCGTGGCTTTCTTAAGCTGCTTGTGTCCTTGACATCTCTATGACCAACTATGTACATGTTTCCGGCATCACTTTGGTTTTTGTTCTTTTGGTATCAACACCAAATGGGCCGTACCATTTAATATCTCTGCTGTAATGACAAGGGACACTTAAAGAAACGAAACGTAGACTCTAATGTAGAAACATGTTTCATTTATATACAGCTGTTTGTGGCTGTTTCTATAGAGCGTAACGCTTAACAGCATTATGAAATCAAAAGTATTAACAAATAAGGCGACATTCTTAGTTTGAGCAGCAAAGAAAAGATTAGAGGATCGACGAGAACATTGACCAAAAAGAGACATGAAGATGAGTCGGGTGTAAGGGCAAGCTTTAGAGCTGCTCACATAGTGACATGAAGACTTTTTTCGGCGATGAATGTGTACAAAGTGGGTCACTATCCAGTAATAAAAGAAATTTGTCATGAAATTTTGAATGAAGTTAAAGCCGCTTTTCTTTTTCACATGACATTCAGAAATCTCAAGTTTGAACTTAGAGCAGCAGAGTTTGAACTTAGAGATAGAGCAGCAGAGTTTGAATTTAGAGATAGAGCAGCAGAGTTTGAACTTAGAGCAGCAGAGTTTGAACTTAGAGATAGAGCAGCAGAGTTTGAACTTAGAGCAGCAGAGTTTGAACTTAGAGATAGAGCAGCAGAGTTTGAATTTAGAGCAGCAGAGTTTGAACTTAGAGATAGAGCAGCAGAGTTTGAATTTAGAGCAGCAGAGTTTGAACTTAGAGCAGCAGAGTTTGAACTTAGAGCAGCAGAGTTTGAACTTAGAGCAGCAGAGTTTGAACTTAGAGCAGCAGAGTTTGAACTTAGAGATAGAGCAGCAGAGTTTGAACTTAGAGTTAGAGCAGCAGAGTTTGAACTTTTTTTAGAGATAGAGCAGCAGAGTTTGAACTTTAGAGATAGAGCAGCAGAGTTTGAACTTAGAGACAGAGCAGCAGAGTTTGAACTTAGAGATAGAGCAGCAGAGTTTGAACTTAGAGATAGAGCAGCAGAGTTTGAACTTAGAGATAGAGCAGAAGAGTTTGAACTTAGAGTTAGAGCAGCAGAGTTTGAACTTTTTTTAGAGATAGAGCAGCAGAGTTTGAACTTAGAGATAGAGAAGCAGAGTTTGAACTTAGAGATAGAGCAGCAGAGTTTGAACTTAGAGATAGAGCAGCAGAGTTTGAACTTAGAGATAGAGCAGCAGAGTTTGAACTTAGAGATAGAGCAGCAGAGTTTGAACTTTTTTTTTAGAGATAGAGCAGCAGAGTTTGAACTTAGAGATAGAGCAGCAGAGTTTAAACTTAGAGATAGAGCAGCAGAGTTTGAACTTAGAGATAGAGCAGCAGAGTTTGAACTTAGAGATAGAGCAGCAGAGTTTGAACTTAGAGACAGAGCAACAGAGTTTGAACTTAGAGATAGAGCAGCAGAGTTTGAACTTAGAGACAGAGCAGCAGAGTTTGAACTTAGAGATTGAGCAGCAGAGTTTGAACTTAGAGACAGAGCAACAGAGTTTGAACTTAGAGATAGAGCAGCAGAGTTTGAACTTAGAGACAGAGCAGCAGAGTTTGAACTTAGAGATAGAGCAGCAGAGTTTGAACTTAGAGACAGAGCAACAGAGTTTGAACTTAGAGACAGAGCAACAGAGTTTGAACTTAGAGATAGAGCAGCAGAGTTTGAACTTAGAGATAGAGCAGCAGAGTTTGAACTTAGAGACAGAGCAACAGAGTTTGAACTTAGAGACAGAGCAACAGAGTTTGAACTTAGAGACAGAGCAACAGCGTTGGAAATGTTTTCTATTGCCGCCGATATATCAGATTCCGCCCAAAACTTGGCACGAAAATCAATGTTAAAATTACAGAAGAGATAGCCACTATAAAGAGCATGCAACCACCACTGGCAAAGACCTGTTCAAAGAAGTTTCAGACATGATGGAGGGTATTTCTCTTCTTTGGGAGAAATTATTTTGGAGTGACTACTGATACCGTCAGAAGTATGGCTGGATGTCATAGTGAAATGGCAGCAAGAGTTAGAACAATTGTCATATCAAACGGAACGTCTGTGGCAAGGTGTTGAATCAGGAGCATATGGTGATGTGTTCACTTTAAATTTTATAACACTTTAGGAGTTGAACCACAAAACGTCTAATTTCTGACAGTTCGAATATGAAGACGTCTCTTTTACTGTGAATTGCGCTGTTCAAGCAGAGGAAAGAGAATTAAACCTTTTTTTTATATAGGTCTAAGTCAAGAAACAGACATTTTTATGACGAAAAAATGAAAGCAAGTGCTTCAACTTAACGACCCCATTGGTTTTAGGATTTGTCTGTTTAAAGTGACATAACAACATCTCTAAATTAGCTCAATACCAAACTACAAGATAGACAAGTTGATTTCGCTTGTAATATTTGACATTATTGTAACTCATCATTCAGCTAGCTGGAACAGGGCGAAATGTTGCGTAATCGCCTCACAGACAAACATCTAGATTTAGTGCTTAGACTTTGTGTCTCATCAATGCAGCGGGATTTTCAGAAGCTGGTTTCGGATTCATCCCATGAATTAGTGTAAGTATTATATCAACGGCTTTCTAATAAAAGTGCTTTTTTTCTTATTCAATGTTTTTTTTAAATCTTTTCTTATGTTTCCCACGACACGAGTGCCGGAAATTAAAATAGCCCGTTGTCTGGCTGTGGTTTGGCATCACTGTTTTATCTAATAAGTTGAATAGAACATTAGTACATGTACATGTAGGTAGCTTTGTTATAATCTACTTCCTTAGCATCGAAACAAACCAGAATCCGAGCATAAAAACTGATCAATCCGAACCCGAACTATATTCGTCATGGAACCGAACCGAACTCGAACTTAAATATAACCAAACCGAACTTAAAAAGATTGGTTCTGTATCCATCTTATGCATCCATTTTTTGGTGCAGCTAAAAGACATCGGACCTATCCCGGTACACGACATAGACCGGCCTGGTTCCGAGAAATTATTCGAATAGTCAGAGACAGAGACTATACGTTTTTGGGTATTTCCGCATTCATTCAACAGTCAAATAATTTAATATTCAGGAACATGTTAAAAGCAAGAATTACAAACTATACAAAACACATTAAGAAATTTTCGACTGCATTATTGTATTAGACGTGAAGGCACGTGGCCCACAGAGTCAACTGATAGTTTATACAAAGGTTCTCAACCTTTTATGCTCGGCGTCCCTTTTTTACAATCCCCCTCTCTGCCACGACCTACCCCCCCCCCCACACACACATACAGCAATAGAAGAGTGGATAACAACAATCCATAGTTTCGATGGTCTTAGGCGACCCCTGGCAAATCGTTAATCGACCCCAAAGTGGGTCGCGAAACACAGGTTGAGAACCCCTGGTGTCTAGCTTTGAGTCACTTGGCGTTCCAACGTTAGTATTTAGCCCGCCGGGGGGGGTGTGCAAGAAGAAAACAACAGCAAAACAAACACCCCACCACAGTTGACACGAAGTGTTCATGTATCCATTGGGTCAGTCGTGTCATCAAGTTTGTACAAGATCTAGACCAACAGCCAATAAATGTGTGCCAGTAGAAATATCTTGACCAATTGTTTTAAGTTAGCGCTACTTCGAGTATTTAGTTCTCTCAGAATGTTAGGATCCTATCACATGTCTGGACCTATCACTTGTCTGGACCTATCACTTGTCTGGACCTATCACTTGTCTGGACCTATCACTTGTCTGGACCTATCACTTGTCTGGACCTATCACTTGTCTGGACCTATCACTTGTCTGGACCTATCACTTGTCTGGACCTATCACTTGTCTGGACCTATCACTTGTCTGGACCTATCACTTGTCTGGACCTATCACTTGTCTGGACCTATCACTTGTCTGGACCTATCACATGTCTGGACCTGTTGGGAAAATTGGGGGGTGGGGGGGGGCAGAAAAAAAAAAGTAAAAGGGAAATCTGGGTGAATTGAAGGGGGGGGGGGGGGAAAGACATATATTTGGACTCATGGTTCACCCTTCTACAATACTGACCACCCTACTAGTGAGGTACTTTTGAATTGAGAAGATTGTTAAGTTATGTAACTAATTCAGCTTGTACCATCACTTTTGTCAAATACAATTTTCTCCCTTGTTCGAGTACCAAACAAAACAGTTCAATACCAATAGTTTATTAACTAATTATTGATTCTTGTGTTGTCAGGTACAAGAATTATTTTTTTATTCAAAATTTCAGCTTGATCCGAGATTAGGTGTAGGAGTACTAATGTGTACAACCTTTTTACCAGACAGGCCGAGTTGAGATAAGCTTTGTAAATATCCAATATAGAAGCTCAGAGTAAAATGTGCCTTTAAAACAGCTCTCAATTCACCAACACCGGAGAAGTTAACAAATACTTTTTTTCTTTTCTGCTATTTATGAGCGAGTTTCTGCGTTTGAACCAGAAGATATGTTCAACTGAATTAGATTGATGAATGATATTTATTAATAAATTCAACAAAACAATGTAAACTGGACATTGTCAAATGTTATTCTTATGACTGCAGAACGAAGGCGACGACCCCGGAAGACATATCCTAGGGCAGTGTTTCCCTATACAATCTTATACAATCTAAAACAATCTGAAACAACCTTATACAACGTGAAACAATCATTAACAACGTACACAATGTAAATCAATCTTAAACAAACTTACACAATCTGAAACATTCTTTCACAATGTGTAACAATCATACACAATTCGATGAAACAATCTTACAAAATCTGAAACAATCTTACAAAATCTGAAAAAAATCTTACACAATCTGAAACAATCTTACAAAATCTGAAAAAAATCTTACACAATCTGAAACAATCTTACAAAATCTGAAAAAAATCTTACACAATCTGAAAAAATCTTACACAATCTGAAACAATCTTACACAATCTGAAACAATCGTACACAATCTTACACAATCTGAAACAATCATACACAATCTGAAACAATCGTACACAATCTGAAACAATCGTACACAATCTAACACAATCATACACAATCTGAAACAATCTTACACAATCTGAAACAATCTTACACAATCTAACACAATCGTACACAATCTGTTAGTTTTGTTAAGTTCTGAATGCTGCTTCCCCCCCAGCTTCCCGGCATCTCCTCTCCACCCCGCTCTATGAATGTAGCCCGCACATGCCTCAAAAGCCTCCACTACCTAATCTGTTGTAATCTACATTGACTAGAGGCACTCAGTGACAGCACAGACAAGGATTAAAGATTAAAATGGACGCCATCGATTGGAGAGGACATTACCACCTTCAGGGGCGGTTCTGGTAAATTTATATATTGTAGTTGATTAAGCAGCACATGTAGGTTAGGTAAATGGGCAGAGGCGGAATTTAGAAGTGGTCGTCAGTTTAAACTTCCGCCTTCAAATCCTTTGTGCAAAAAAGATAACATTGTCAAACTGAAAACCGCAAAAAAAATAAAATATTTAGAACTTAACAAGTAATATGATTGGTGATTACTTTTTAAAATACTATTTAATCTATTTTTAGTGCAAAAAGCATTTAGAATGTCCTGAAAATGTGTTAGAAATTAATAAATTGTATTAGCTCTTGGTTTTTGATCCATGAACTTGATGGTCCATGTTTGAACATTGCCAGCCGCAAACTCCTGTCGATTTACGGGAGGTTTGGACTAGGATGCAATAATCTTCAAATCTGAAAGAACATCCATAAAAAAAATTAAAACAAACAATATACACATAGAATTTTAATAATAATAATAATAATTTTTTTTATTATTATGTTAGAAACGAACTAATATTTATTGTCTGGAAGAGCTTCCATAGAGAGAAACAAAATTCATTGTATTCCCTGTCACAGTGTCCAGTGAGAAATTTTCTGGTCATCTAGCAGGTCTGCAGCAGTATCTAAATTATGATTGATGAAATTTGTCTTACAATTGTGTGTTTCAGATCATGAGACATTATAACGATGGGAAACCAATCATTACATGTGAAGTTTACCTTTTGATTAAGCAGTTACCTTATTAATGACTGCCACATGCACATCTGAAATTGTCGATATAGTTAAACCGAGTTTATTACAACTCCTAGCAAAATAAAAGCAAAACTCCTTTCCGCTGGACTTACAGAACAATTGTTGTGTTTGAAAGAGGTATGTATCACGGTATGCGTCTTATGTATCACATCTCTACTCCCAGTGTTTCGGGAATCAAAACGCTAGGGCAAGAGACGAGGCCAAAGGTTGAGTACCCCGGAGGGACGGCGTGTGGATTTTGTACATGACTGTAGGATCTCTCTTTTAATCCCCGATCAGTTTTGTAATGAGATTGCTCTCACACTGCTCTTAGTGAGTCTTTTTGTGTTACCCTATTACCCAATTACCCTATTACCCAATTACCCTATTACCCAATTAGCCTAATCGTTTCCTCCTACCGCCATTTCCACCAAAGCGCCATGTTAATGCTGAGTAGCGTAGCCCGGGACTCACATGCACAAGTAGAAAATCTACAAGCAACAGATGACATTATGTGATGACTTACTTAAAATGATTTTTTTGTTTGTAAAATGTTTTACAGGTTTCGGATGTTTCTTCAGTCTAAACCTCCCTCAGGGCGATTGAAGCAAGCAGGGTGCCACAAACCGCTTCTTTATAGATGCTGCCTGGGTGGTCGTGAGGGTCGTTGTCTAAGGTGTTGGATCGCTAGCGAGAGTTTATCTATTCTGTGTAACTATCAGAAGTAACTTAAATTTAAACAGTTTGACAAAAATGAAATAAAAGAGGTCTCCACAAAACAGACACACACACTCTTTAACACTTTTCAACCGTCCGTACCTTCTTTAGATGCATTCTCCGATTGATCGCCCCTTCTCCACACGCTTGTCAGCTTTTAAATTCTATATATAGCACTTTTGATAGCATGTGAGTCCTATCAAGGCAAATATCTTCAAGTTCGAGCATTCTAAAGACTGAAGCATAATGTTTGAGACAAAGAATATCTGTGATCTTCTTAGAACATTCTAAAGACTGAAGCAAAATGTTTGAGACAAAGAATATCTGTGATCTACTTAGAACATTCTAAAGACTGAAGCACAATGTTTGAGACAAAGAATATCTGTGATCTTCTTAGAACATTCTAAAGACTGAAGCAAAATGTTTGAGACAAAGAATATCTGTGATCAACTTAGAACATTCTAAAGACTGAAGCACAATGTTTGAGACAAAGAATATCTGTGATCTACTTAGAACATTCTAAAGACTGAAGCACAATGTTTGAGACAAAGAATATCTGTGATCTTCTTAGAACATTCTAAAGACTGAAGCAAAATGTTTGAGACAAAGAATATCTGTGATCTACTTAGAACATTCTAAAGACTGAAGCACAATGTTTGAGACAAAGAATATCTGTGATCTACTTAGAACATTCTAAAGACTGAAGCACAATGTTTGAGACAAAGAATATCTGTGATCTACTTAGAACATTCTAAAGACTGAAGCACAATGTTTGAGACAAAGAATATCTGTGATCTACTTAGAACATTCTAAAGACTGAAGCACAATGTTTGAGACAAAGAATATCTGTGATTTACTTAGAACATTCTAAAGACTGAAGCACAATGTTTGAGACAAAGAATATCTGTGATCTACTTAGAACATTCTAAAGACTGAAGCACAATGTTTGAGACAAAGAATATCTGTGATCTTCTTAGAACATTCTAAAGACTGAAGCAAAATGTTTGAGACAAAGAATATCTGTGATCTACTTAGAACATTCTAAAGACTGAAGCACAATGTTTGAGACAAAGAATATCTGTGATCTACTTAGAACATTCTAAAGACTGAAGCACAATGTTTGAGACAAAGAATATCTGTGATCTTCTTAGAACATTCTAAAGACTGAAGCAAAATGTTTGAGACAAAGAATATCTGTGATCTACTTAGAACATTCTAAAGACTGAAGCACAATGTTTGAGACAAAGAATATCTGTGATCTTCTTAGAACATTCTAAAGACTGAAGCAAAATGTTTGAGACAAAGAATATCTGTGATCTACTTAGAACATTCTAAAGACTGAAGCACAATGTTTGAGACAAAGAATATCTGTGATCTTCTTAGAACATTCTAAAGACTGAAGCACAATGTTTGAGACAAAGAATATCTGTGATCTACTTAGAACATTCTAAAGACTGAAGCACAATGTTTGAGACAAAGAATATCTGTGATCTACTTAGAACATTCTAAAGACTGAAGCACAATGTTTGAGACAAAGAATATCTGTGATCTACTTAGAACATTCTAAAGACTGAAGCACAATGTTTGAGACAAAGAATATCTGTGATCTACTTAGAACATTCTAAAGACTGAAGCACAATGTTTGAGACAAAGAATATCTGTGATCTACTTAGAACATTCTAAAGACTGAAGCACAATGTTTGAGTCAAAGAATATCTGTGATCTACTTAGAACATTCTAAAGACTGAAGCACAATGTTTGAGACAAAGAATATCTGTGATCTACTACTTATTGGGACCCAGGGTTTCAATTCTCTTTCAACATAAATGTCCTTTTCCGTCGGTAGTTTTATTTTTATTTTTATGTTGCTTTTAGTTGTTGTTGTTGTATTCTAGAATGCGGTGAACATCTATCTGTAGAGACAGGAATAAGTCACATTAACTTTGCTAGGATCTAAATGCATGAAGTGAAATCGTTTTAATTCGATTCTTTCATAAAAATAATCTAATTTTTTTTTCTTTTGCACTAGCCAACTGATTGATATAATTGGCCATTTCAGTATAGAAGTTTCAATTTCTAAGCGAAACAGAAATGTTGAGTCATAGAGGGCAGGACACACTGAAATTCTACTGGACGTTTAGGTATAAACTGAATAGAAATTTCGATTTCTATCTTTGGTCTTTGTCAGGTTCTTGTGTTTTATTGTATCTATCATAGTTTAATTCAATGTGTATTATTGTTATTCTTTATCTGAACTTATAATATTTTGGTCCAAGTTCAGCCTGACAAGCACACCACACACATACAGTTGTACTAAATTACTAAACTCAGTGTATGATGTTAAATAACAATAAACATTTATTAAAGTGATATATTTACAAATGAACTGATGTATGATGAATGATAATAATAATATCAATATCCATAAATATATGTATAATATCTCTAATCCAATATGATATAGTTATTTTCTTTGTGATATATCAATGATCAATTATTTGAACAATATCATTACCTCAACATATTCATCATAAGTTGTTCAAACATTCTTTCAACGCAACAACTGGGAATTCACATAGATATAGTCTGTAAATCCAATACTGTTCACTGACGATAATTCCAAAAAGTTCACAATTCACACTGCAACATCAGGTCTGACCAAGGCAACCCGCAATCTGGAATCTTGAACCTCAGACTCATGAAAAAGTCAACTTGAACACCAAACGACTAATTGACATTAGTGAGGTGAAGACCTCAGTCCTGTAGACTGTAGACCTAAAGTTGTACTCTCAATATAGAAAATTGAGACTGGATAAACAAGTCTTGACACCAAGACTTGACACTGAGTCTTACACATAGACTTGACACCAAGCTAAGATCACTACTTAGACTTGATGCCAAAAACTTGAAATAGAGTCCTGACTGAGACTACGACCAAAACCTAGACTTGTCGCTAAAACCCTATAGAAGATAAAAGAAAAAGATTCTCCTAATCATCTAGATCTAGTCTAAAATATAGACTTACAAATACGAACGGATTCAAATAGAAAAACTATACCATAAAAATAAAACTCACCCTAAACAGGGGTCAAGATAATCCAACAAGAAAATGTCCAAGGCAAACGTTAAGGCTATCCAGTAACAATAACCAAGGAGAAATTCAAGAGCTCTCAAAACATGTCTTGCCTCTATACAGCACAAGATGGAGAGACTGAACTTGACGATAAATGACGCAAATCACACACACACACTAATTTTACGTCACTCGAAGTTGTGACAAGCAATAAAATTTCCTTCTCCTAGTCTACACAAGAAATAGTGTAATGACGTCATCAATATAGTGAACAACGCCGCACTATCAAATAGAGAAATAATTCTACTATACAGTTACATAGATAACTGCGACATTCCCCCTCCTCAACGAACTGGCAATTTTGAAAAAAAATTCCAGTTGTCATAAAAAACTGCAAGAAAATTCTCCAGAAAATCAACTTCACCAAGATCGATATAACAAAGATCAAAACTGCAAATATGCTTCCAAGAATTACAAGAAGAGACTTCAAGATCTCACTGAGAAAAACAACTGAGAAATCCTCAACAACCAATAATCATCAATGATTACCTCAATAATAAAAAATCTTCATTATACACTTCAATAGACAAAATAATGTTTGTCTCAAAAATTTACAGTTAAAGTTACAACTGTTTGCATGTTACATAGTTACATTATCAAAATTGATCAATATCAAAATTAATACAACTTAAGTACATGATTGCTCAAATGAACCAAAAAAAATTATATAAGTCTTGAACAAACATCAGCAAAAACATTTAATTCTCCCTTCAAATGGACAGAATCAAAAACATAATCCTGCAGCGCCAAACACCATCTAGTTATTCTTTTGTTACTATAACTACTATTAGTTATGAATGACAAGGCTTTGTTATCGGTCTGGAGATGAAACTTCACTCCTGCCAAATAACGATCTAGCTTTTTGATCGACCATACAATGGCCAGTCCTTCCCGCTCAAGGATAGAGTATTTCTGTTCACGTGGCAACAACTTGCGACTGACAAACTTCACTGGATGTAACACACCATCTCTCATCTGACTAAGTATACCTGAAATGCCTTTATCTGATGCATCTGTCTGCAAAAAGAATGAAAGAGAAGGATCAGGCAATCTCAGAATAGGATAATCACACAAATAAGTTTGTATTCTTTTCAGTGCCACAACACACCCGTTACTCCAATCAATTCTCACAGATTTCCCTTTCTTCAATAACTCTGTGAATGGAAATACCAAGTCTGAATAACAAGGTATAAATTTAGAGTAATAGTTAACCAACCCAATTAATGATCGTACTTCCTTCTTAGTACTGGGTGGTTTAAACTCCAGAATCTTCTGAACATTTCTACTGTCTGGTTTCACTTCTCCCCGACCTACATTATGTCCCAGAAATTTAATGTTAGTAAAGCCAACCTCTAATTTAGATGGTTTTACAGTAAATCCATGACTTTTCAATACACCGAAAACATTGTGTACATCTCTAACATGAGTCTCCCAATTTTCGCTAAATATACAGATGTCATCAAAATAAAACAATACATTCTCAATATCTCTTAAAATACTCTTTAAAACTCTATTGAAATGGTTAGGAGCACCACTTAAACCAAATAGTAAGTATTGAAACATTACATGTTTCATATAATTCTGTTATGCATAATGTCATCATATTATGTCAATGTACTCAGACGATGAGGAACAACCACTATATTCCTGCGCCCAAATGTTGAATTGTCCAAACATTTTACTGCCCTTGCTACATCTGCCAAATTACCAAACTTCACATAACCAACACCTAGTGATCTCCCTTTAACCTTCAACACTTCAGCATATCTCACCAGACCTACCTCCCTAAATCTATCTTTTAATTCCTGCCATCTTACATTAAATGGTAAATTTTTCACAGTTACCGTATAACGATCTGGAACTAATTCATAGCCAGAACGTTTCTTTAAATCATAAAACTGACCTTTTAGTCATCTTTGTTTAGAGACAAGTTCAGTATCACCTCTTTGACTGTCTCTTTTACAACTTTTATCACTTTTTACTCTGACACATTTGTTTCGACTTGATGCAATCTCATCATCATCAGACCTTCCATCCGTTTCACTACCACTGCTGCTTCCATGTTCACTTGTACGCCTCCCCTGCCTCTTGAACCGTTGTTGGTTATCATGAGAAACATTTCTCCAGCCTCCATCCTTACCTGACTTAACATAATTTTTTGATTTCCTGATTTACACTCCATTGACATATGCCCTCTACCACCACACTTAAAACAAGTTATGACTTTCCCGTCACTAACATAGTTCTGACTTGTAGCTTCAGCAGCTCCCACTACATACACATTTTCCTCTTTACATAATGATTTGGTTGAACTTGCAGTCTTAAAGCTTTCAATTATTTTTAGCATGTCTTCTACATTATCACTTTTATTTAAGATAAGTTGACGATATACTTCACCTGAAACACTCTCTAACAATCTGTCTGTCACAATCATATTCTTCATGCCTTCTATGGTCTCCTTTACTTCTGCCATCTTCATCCAATTATCTAGTGCCCTTCTCAATTCTGCTACATATCCCCTGAAATCATTTTCTTTAGGTCTGATTTGGTGAAATTTCTTCCTACACGATTCTCCATTTATATCAGCCTGCCTCATTAACAAAACCTTCACTTCATCATAATTTTCCCTTTTAAACAGATCATCTTGTAGCATGAAATTCTTGAGTTTTGAAGTCAATTTGTAAGATAACAACATAGCCCAACTTTTCTTATCAATACAACATCTTGTTGCTACCGCCTCAAATAAAGTCAAAAAGCCAATCAAATCCTCATCTTCCTTCATATTCTGAAAACTCTTGTCCAACTTATCAATTATATGCCTTTGTTTATCCTGGATCTTAGCTTCTCCTTCTTTGTTTTCAGATTTGACACCAATTTTCTCCTGAAGTCTAGCCAATTCCAATTCATCCTGCCTCTTTTTAGCTTCCACTGCTTCTCTTTCTTTCCATCGTTCATGCTTAAGCTGTTCCTCCTCCTTCTTAAGCTGTTCCTCCTCCTTCTTAAGCCGTTCCTCCCTATCCAATTCCTCCTTCTTAAGCCGTTCCTCCCTATCCAATCTTGCCCGTTCTGCCTTGACATATTCCTCTTTCTGTTCCTTCACATAATTCTGTAAGTCAACTCCTGAAAAACCCAACGCCTTCCCATCTGCTATAAATTGTGAATTTATAGAAAACCTAGTCTCCATCCTCAGAATTTCCAAACAATATAAGTTCCAAAGGTCAAATCAGAAAAATCAACTAGAGCACAAGATATATTATTAGCAACCAAAAAAAAATACACTTAGCTGTGCTTTCTCCTGCGAAGATAGAATCTGCCTCAGCACCAGGAAGATAGAGTAGTGATGACAAGGTACAGCCAGGTACACCAGGACAACTTGAGAATCCCAACAAACAGATCACAGCTCCAATTTAAGTCCGACACCAATCAGTTTGGCATGTAACAAAATTATATCTTATTAGTATAAATTTAAAAAATATTATATATAAGATACAATGTTAGCAATGGCGATATAATGGTACCATTAAAGTCTCACACAAAAAAATTAATACAGTGCTTTTCTTGAGTAATAAGGTACAATCACATGGTACTGTGACACAAACAGGTGTCTAGAATCTGAAAATATACTTTTACAAGTACACAAATCTAAACAATAAACTTAGCAAATAATTTACGAATTATGACTGAGATTAACTTTTTAGACGAGCCCCCAAAATACTTGTCAGGTTCTTGTGTTTTATTGTATCTATCATAGTTTAATTCAATGTGTATTATTGTTATTCTTTATCTGAACTTATAATATTTTGGTCCAAGTTCAGCCTGACAAGCACACCACACACATACAGTTGTACTAAATTACTAAACTCAGTGTATGATGTTAAATAACAATAAACATTTATTAAAGTGATATATTTACAAATGAACTGATGTATGATGAATGATAATAATAATATCAATATCCATAAATATATGTATAATATCTCTAATCCAATATGATATAGTTATTTTCTTTGTGATATATCAATGATCAATTATTTGAACAATATCATTACCTCAACATATTCATCATAAGTTGTTCAAACATTCTTTCAACGCAACAACTGGGAATTCACATAGATATAGTCTGTAAATCCAATACTGTTCACTGACGATAATTCCAAAAAGTTCACAATTCACACTGCAACATCAGGTCTGACCAAGGCAACCCGCAATCTGGAATCTTGAACCTCAGACTCATGAAAAAGTCAACTTGAACACCAAACGACTAATTGACATTAGTGAGGTGAAGACCTCAGTCCTGTAGACTGTAGACCTAAAGTTGTACTCTCAATATAGAAAATTGAGACTGGATAAACAAGTCTTGACACCAAGACTTGACACTGAGTCTTACACATAGACTTGACACCAAGCTAAGATCACTACTTAGACTTGACGCCAAAAACTTGAAATAGAGTCCTGACTGAGACTACGACCAAAACCTAGACTTGTCGCTAAAACCCTATAGAAGATAAAAGAAAAAGATTCTCCTAATCATCTAGATCTAGTCTAAAATATAGACTTACAAATACGAACGGATTCAAATAGAAAAACTATACCATAAAAATAAAACTCACCCTAAACAGGGGTCAAGATAATCCAACAAGAAAATGTCCAAGGCAAACGTTAAGGCTATCCAGTAACAATAACCAAGGAGAAATTCAAGAGCTCTCAAAACATGTCTTGCCTCTATACAGCACAAGATGGAGAGACTGAACTTGACGATAAATGACGCAAATCACACACACACACTAATTTTACGTCACTCGAAGTTGTGACAAGCAATAAAATTTCCTTCTCCTAGTCTACACAAGAAATAGTGTAATGACGTCATCAATATAGTGAACAACGCCGCACTATCAAATAGAGAAATAATTCTACTATACAGTTACATAGATAACTGCGACAGCCTTCATCCGCAATTATAACGACTAACGTTCGTATATTGTGATAGTTCATTACATACGTTGGTAAATAATGAACCAAAAATAAAACGATTTTTAATCATTGTATGTCTTTGCATGTCAACAATTCCTGAGTAAATGGAAGTAAGCCTTCATTAAGGCCAGATTTGTTTTTTAAGCAATTCATTGAAAGGAACTGATCCACTCACTTAATGTCGATGTTGCTGCTGTCAGGACTTTATTTATTTATTAGATATTTAAATGTCTAGCTAGTTAATTATAATTTTAAATAAAATATGTGTGTGTATTAAAGAATAATTGTTAAATTTTTGAATGATAATTATATTAGTCCCGAAGTTCAGCCGACAGACATACCATATACACTCAGTTGTACATAAACTATTAAACGATGTGTAGGATGATTTGAAATAAAATATGAATTGAATTCAATGATAGTTATACAAAGCTATTGAGATGAATAATGCGAATTATAAGTAATCAAAAATAAATATGAAATAAAAAGTCTTAAGTTCTTGCATGGTGCCCCAAAAGTCCAACAGACTAATGGATAGGTAAAGGTAACCTTATATTAAATTGCTTAATAACATTGACTTCAACAACATCACAGTTTCATAACTTTTGCCAAAACATTCGTTACTGTAATAGGTACTGCATTAACTGTCTACGAACATTAATATAGATAGTAGCACACAGAAACTGTCATTATCTTCAGACCAACAAGACAGACAAAGAAGTGACAACAATGTCCATGGTACTATCACAACCCACAGTATCAATATGTAGCGCTGACACTGAAAACCTATAGAAATAAATTACAACAAAAACTTTAATGCCTTATCTAGAAAAATAAAAGCGAATGAGTCCTTGTAAAAAAATATCATTACAATTTAAAATAAAACTCACCCTAAACAGGGGTGAAATAGTCCTACAAAGAATAATTCCAAAGCAATATGCTATGGCTGTCCATAAAGTAAAGTAAAGTTCCCCTTTCTGACCTTGTGGTCTATAGGGCAGATGATGTTAGGGTCATCTGTTTCTGAGGTCTACGGTTAACGAGGGTGTCATATGGTCAGCACAACAACCAACCGCCTTTACTTTTCCCCAACTAATGTCAGGTACCCATTAGAGCTGGGGGTGGACTTAGAGGTGCCATGAAATCCCTAAATTTAAAAGCCCTGTCTAAACTAGGATTCGAACCCGGGAACCCCGGTTCGGAAGCCAAGCTGTTAACCGCTCAGCCACCGCGCCTCCGTCAGTAATATAGAATTAAGAATCATTTAGGAACACACAAAATATATAGCTTGTTTATCAATTACACTATCATTCAAAATGGCGAAAAATAGCCCATATAAGAGCTAATAAATGACGTCACTCTAAATCATGACGATGCGACAAGGAAAAAAATATACTTCACAAAATATGAATACCACAAATGACGTCATCGCCTATAGAAGAAAGCGGCGCTGTTTGATTGTGCACATTTGTGCAAATAGACTCCACTACAGAACTCAGTGCGACAGAAGCTCAAGATGAAGTAGATGCTTATGGTGCTATTAAAAAGAAGGATTACGTCGGTGATGATCAATAGGATTACAACCATCACAATGAAAAATAGAATGATAATGATGAGTATGTGTAAGATGATATATATTACGATGATGACAGAATTATTATGATAATTTGGAGGATAAATATGTGAATAATAATAATGTTGATGATTATAATCTTTATTCGGATGATGACGGCATGGCGTTTATCAAGTTGGTTTTGACCCACACGGTGATGAGGATAATGTTTGACTACACAAGTTTTGAACTGAATATTTTCTTTTCAAACCCAACAAATGACACCAAATGATTAGCATAAAGGATCACTTCCGTTGATTTCCACGGCAGCCAAAAGTACAAAGACCTAATCCTTTGAATTCAAACAATGTCTTGCAGTGATCGCATTAGGATGAAATGGAACCGAGAAAGAAAAACAGTGGACAACAGGACACCCAGTGTCCTACACAGGAAGCGATGCGGAAAAGACATCCCGTGTCCGTGATACAGAATCAGGGTCATGTTTGATAGATGAGAAAGTTATGAACGTTGAGAGTTATGGTCAGTTGGCCTAAGTAAGAATCGTATTCAGTAGAAGCTTGTTATGTCTGAATTAGATATGAAATAAAGATATCAATGAAGTAAAGATATCAATGAAGTAAAGATATCAATGAAATAAAGATATCAATGAAGTAAAGATATCAATGAAGTAAAGATATCAATGAAGTAAAGATATCAATGAAGTAAAGATATCAATGAAGTAAAGATATCAATGAAGTAAAGATATCAATGAAGTAAAGATATCAATGAAGTAAAGATATCAATGAAATAAAGAGATCAATAAAGTAAAGATATCAATGAAGTAAAGATATCAATGAAGTAAAGATATCAATGAAGTAAAGATATCAATGAAATAAAGATATCAATGAAGTAAAGATATCAATGAAGTAAAGATATCAATGAAATAAAGATATCAATGAAGTAAAGATATCAATGAAGTAAAGATATCAATGAAGTAAAGATATCAATGAAGTAAAGATATCAATGAAGTAAAGATATCAATGAAGTAAAGATATCAATGAAGTAAAGATATCAATGAAGTAAAGATATCAATGAAGTAAAGATATCAATGAAGTAAAGATATCAATGAAGTAAAGATATAAATGAAGTAAAGATATCAATGAAGTAAAGATATCAATGAAGTAAAGATATCAATGAAATAAAGATATCAATAAAGTAAAGATATCAATCTAGTAAAGATATCAATAAAGTAAAGATATCAATGAAGTAAAGATATCAATGAAATAAAGATATCAATAAAGTAAAGATATCAATCTAGTAAAGATATCAATGAAATAAAGATATCAATGAAGTAAAGATATCAATGAAGTAAAGATATCAATCTAGTAAAGATATCAATGAAATAAAGATATCAATAAAGTAAAGATATCAATCTAGTAAAGATATCAATGAAATAAAGATATCAATGAAGTAAAGATATCAATAAAGTAAAGATATCAATCTAGTAAAGATATCAATGAAATAAAGATATCAATGAAATAAAGATATCAATAAAGTAAAGATATCAATCTAGTAAAGATATCAATGAAATAAAGATATCAATGAAGTAAAGATATCAATGAAGTAAAGATATCAATGAAGTAAAGATATCAATGAAGTAAAGATATCAATGAAATAAAGATATCAATGAAGTAAAGATATCAATGAAGTAAAGATATCAATGAAGTAAAGATATCAATGAAATAAAGATATCAATGAAGTAAAGATATCAATGAAGTAAAGATATCAATGAAGTAAAGATATCAATGAAGTAAAGATATCAATGAAATAAAGATATCAATGAAATAAAGATATCAATGAAGTAAAGATATCAATGAAGTAAAAATATCAATGAAATAAAGATATCAATGAAGTAAAGATATCAATGAAATAAAGATATCAATGAAATAAAGATATCAATGAAGTAAAGATATCAATGAAGTAAAGATATCAATGAAGTAAAGATATCAATGAAGTAAAGATATCAATGAAGTAAAGATATCAATGAAGTAAAGATATCAATGAAGTAAAGATATCAATGAAGTAAAGATATAAATGAAGTAAAGATATCAATGAAGTAAAGATATCAATGAAGTAAAGATATCAATGAAATAAAGATATCAATAAAGTAAAGATATCAATCTAGTAAAGATATCAATAAAGTAAAGATATCAATGAAGTAAAGATATAAATGAAGTAAAGATATCAATGAAGTAAAGATATCAATGAAGTAAAGATATCAATAAAGTAAAGATATAAATGAAGTAAAGATATCAATGAAGTAAAGATATCAATGAAGTAAAGATATCAATAAAGTAAAGATATAAATGAAGTAAAGATATCAATAAAGTAAAGATATAAATGAAGTAAAGATATCAATGAAGTAAAGATATCAATGAAGTAAAGATATCAATGAAGTAAAAATATCAATGAAGTAAAGATATCAATGAAGTAAAGATATCAATGAAGTAAAGATATCAATGAAGTAAAGATATCAATGAAGTAAAGATATCAATGAAGTAAAGATATCAATGAAGTAAAGATATCAATGAAGTAAAGATATCAATGAAGTAAAGATATCAATGAAGTAAAGATATCAATGAAGTAAAGATATCAATGAAGTAAAGATATCAATGAAGTAAAGATATCAATGAAGTAAAGATATCAATAAAATAAAGATATCAATGAAGTAAAGATATCAATGAAGTAAAGATATCAATGAAATAAAGATATCAATGAAGTAAAGATATCAATGAAGTAAAGATATCAATGAAGTAAAGATATCAATGAAGTAAAGATATCAATGAAGTAAAGATATCAATGAAGTAAAGATATCAATGAAATAAAGATATCAATGAAGTAAAGATATCAATGAAGTAAAGATATCAATCTAGTAAAGATATCAATGAAGTAAAGATATCAATGAAATAAAGATATCAATAAAGTAAAGATATCAATGAAGTAAAGATATCAATGAAGTAAAGATATCAATGAAGTAAAGATATCAATCTAGTAAAGATATCAATAAAGTAAAGATATAAATGAAGTAAAGATATCAATTAAGTAAAGATATCAATGAAGTAAAGATATCAATGAAGTAAAGATATCAATGAAGTAAAGATATCAATGAAGTAAAGATATCAATGAAGTAAAGATATCAATGAAGTAAAGATATCAATGAAGTAAAGATATCAATGAAGTAAAGATATCAATGAAGTAAAGATATCAATGAAGTAAAGATATCAATGAAGTAAAGATATCAATGAAGTAAAGATATCAATGAAGTAAAGATATCAATGAAGTAAAGATATCAATGAAGTAAAGATATCAATGAAGTAAAGATATCAATGAAGTAAAGATATCAATGAAATAAAGATATCAATGAAATAAAGATATCAATGAAGTAAAGATATCAATCTAGTAAAGATATCAATGAAGTAAAGATATCAATGAAATAAAGATATCAATGAAGTAAAGATATCAATCTAGTAAAGATATCAATGAAGTAAAGATATCAATCTAGTAAAGATATCAATGAAGTAAAGATATCAATGAAATAAAGATATCAATAAAGTAAAGATATCAATGAAGTAAAGATATCAATGAAGTAAAGATATCAATGAAGTAAAGATATCAATGAAGTAAAGATATCAATCTAGTAAAGATATCAATAAAGTAAAGATATAAATGAAGTAAAGATATCAATTAAGTAAAGATATCAATGAAGTAAAGATATCAATGAAGTAAAGATATCAATGAAGTAAAGATATCAATGAAGTAAAGATATCAATGAAGTAAAGATATCAATGAAGTAAAGATATCAATGAAGTAAAGATATCAATGAAGAAAAGATATCAATGAAGTAAAGATATCAATGAAGTAAAGATATCAATGAAGTAAAGATATCAATGAAGTAAAGATATCAATGAAGTAAAGATATCAATGAAGTAAAGATATCAATGAAATAAAGATATCAATGAAATAAAGATATCAATGAAGTAAAGATATCAATCTAGTAAAGATATCAATGAAGTAAAGATATCAATGAAATAAAGATATCAATGAAGTAAAGATATCAATGAAGTAAAGATATCAATGAAGTAAAGATATCAATGAAGTAAAGATATCAATGAAGTAAAGATATCAATCTAGTAAAGATATCAATAAAGTAAAGATATAAATGAAGTAAAGATATCAATTAAGTAAAGATATCAATGAAGTAAAGATATCAATGAAGTAAAGATATCAATGAAGTAAAGATATCAATGAAGTAAAGATATCAATGAAGTAAAGATATCAATGAAGTAAAGATATAAATGAAGTAAAGATATCAATGAAGTAAAGATATCAATGAAGTAAAGATATCAATGAAATAAAGATATCAATAAAGTAAAGATATCAATCTAGTAAAGATATCAATAAAGTAAAGATATAAATGAAGTAAAGATATCAATGAAGTAAAGATATCAATGAAGTAAAGATATAAATGAAGTAAAGATATCAATGAAGTAAAGATATCAATGAAATAAAGATATCAATAAAGTAAAGATATCAATCTAGTAAAGATATCAATAAAGTAAAGATATAAATGAAGTAAAGATATAAATGAAGTAAAGATATCAATGAAGTAAAGATATCAATGAAGTAAAGATATCAATAAAGTAAAGATATAAATGAAGTAAAGATATCAATGAAGTAAAGATATCAATGAAGTAAAGATATAAATGAAGTAAAGATATCAATGAAGTAAAGATATCAATGAAATAAAGATATCAATAAAGTAAAGATATCAATCTAGTAAAGATATCAATAAAGTAAAGATATCAATGAAGTAAAGATATAAATGAAGTAAAGATATCAATGAAGTAAAGATATCAATGAAGTAAAGATATCAATAAAGTAAAGATATAAATGAAGTAAAGATATCAATAAAGTAAAGATATAAATAAGTAAAGATATCAATGAAGTAAAGATATCAATGAAGTAAAGATATCAATGAAGTAAAGATATAAATAAGTAAAGATATCAATGAAGTAAAGATATCAATGAAGTAAAGATATCAATGAAGTAAAGATATCAATGAAGTAAAGATATCAATGAAGTAAAGATATCAATGAAGTAAAGATATCAATGAAGTAAAGATATCAATCTAGTAAAGATATCAATAAAGTAAAGATATCAATGAAGTAAAGATATAAATGAAGTAAAGATATCAATGAAGTAAAGATATCAATGAAGTAAAGATATCAATAAAGTAAAGATATAAATGAAGTAAAGATATCAATAAAGTAAAGATATAAATAAGTAAAGATATCAATGAAGTAAAGATATCAATAAAGTAAAGATATAAATAAGTAAAGATATCAATGAAGTAAAGATATCAATGAAGTAAAGATATCAATGAAGTAAAGATATCAATGAAGTAAAGATATCAATGAAGTAAAGATATCAATGAAGTAAAGATATCAATGAAGTAAAGATATCAATGAAGTAAAGATATCAATGAAGTAAAGATATCAATGAAGTAAAGATATCAATGAAGTAAAGATATCAATGAAGTAAAGATATTAATATCAATATCACCTTGAAATACATGCGGGGAAAGTTGGTCGGTCATTGTCATGGTATCACTTCACCCTCGTTCACCTTCAGCCACAGAAACAGATGAACTTTTTCACAGGTGTAGGCGTTGTTCACTGATCTATACAACTACCAATACATTTAAATATTTTATTGACTATTTATTAAATGAATTTCTGGAATTTTATACGTAGAAAGTTCAAGTCATACAATTGATAGAAGAGTGGGTTTTTACCTCAAAACACCCTGAAGAGGGATTTAAAATTTAAACTTGGCTGTGCTAGGACAAGTAATGGTTTAACATTAAAATATCCCCTAAAATAAACAAAATCGAAGCAAAAAATCAGTCACAAAATTCCATTGGGGTGGTGAATTCCCCCCCCCCCTACGGCTACGCCCATGGTAATGGCAATAGCAGGCCGGCCTTGTAACGCATATTTCGCAATAAAAACAGGATTAGAAACGCGGTCTCCAGGGAGTATTTATTTGCGCTATCGCAGTTTCGACCACTTTAACATTTGAAGCCGCTGCTGCAGTGCACGTATATCCTAGTCTAAAAAAGAAGTGAAAGCTGTTTGTTAGGATTGGCTGTACACTCCATGAAATCGGCTCACATTCACCTTTCCGTTAGATCAATACACCCTCTCTCTAAAACAGTACCTGCTGGCCTTATAATTCAATCACTTCGGAATAGGAGAACGCCGCCACTGCAGGTAGCCTACAAAAATTGCCAATTTATAGATGTCCTGATGAATTGAACTTCATGCCCCCGGATGTTATTTTTAGGGGTAAAGGAGGAGAGAGGGGGGGTGTTCTAATCTATTACATTGTAACTTATGGCACAACGTTTATTTTTAAAACAATTTCTAGTGTGTGGGTGTTTTGTAAGTTTTGGAATCGTGTACATGCGTTGGTCAGTGTGTTTAGGAGGGCATGTATGCGTGTGGACAAATATCAGGAAATGAAATATTGCTTAACAATGTCCCTCATATCGTGATTCAAATAACTGAGTTGTGTTCGGTCACTTTGAAATAAAATAAGATTGCGCCTCGGCAAGGATGGTTACAGTACAAAACACGCTTCCCTCGTGGGAAACAGATAAGCCAGGTCACTGGGATGTAGGAGATGCTTCTCTTTCTCACCTGAGAGTCTACGCCTCTGATAGTATCGACTTGTTTCTCTTTCTCAACCGGGCATCAACGCCCATAATCAGGGCCGGTCCTAGCAATTGCGGGGCCCTATGCGATTGCGCAGGGCCTAGTCTGGGTGAGAATAAGGAGAGTAAGTGAAAATTAAGATTTTGTATTGGAAAATAAATTCGGCTTTGCATTGTATTCATTCTTTTCTAAGTACAAAGTTGCGATCAAGTTAATTTTACTTTACGAATCTTGCAACCTATGGCATATTTTAATGCCAGTGACTATAAAAGTAAATACGGTATTGGAACTTCCGGTTATGGGAAAAAATTGTCCGATCATTACATTTTATTACATCAAAGCTGACATTGCCTTTTTTATCGCGAGTGGGAATGGCATTTTCCATAATGAATGACACACACAAATGATAATTTTGTTTATTTTTCATGAGATTTTGATGAGTTTTTAGAAGATTTTAATTAGTGCAGGACATTTCCGAAAATTGTTCGTACATATTTTGTAATTAATAATTACACATAAAATTAGCGCGGGGCCTATGAAAGCGCGGGGCCCACTGCAACTGCATAGGTTGCAGTGACCTAAGACCGGCCCTGCCCATAATAATGTTCGGTTGATTCTCTTTCTCAACCGGGCATCAACGCTTATGATTGTGTCTAGTTTTTTTTTCTCAACTGGTCAACAATGCTCATAATAGTGTCGAGTTGTTTCTCTTTCTCAACAGGGCTACAATGCCCATGATTGTATCTAGTTATTTATCTCAACTGGGTAACAATGCCCATGATTGTTTCTGTTTTTTTTTCAACCGGGCAACAACGCCCAAAATAGTGTCGAGTTTCTTCCTTACCTTGTGAGCTTTTTGTTTGATAGTCTCCCCTGTTTTGTGTTTGTGACTTTGACATGATTAGGGCGTTGTTTCATTACGCCCTAAACCAAATCTCTCATAATTAGAAGTTGTTTTAGATGTCTTCCTGAAATACATTTGACAGTGTTCAGCGCTTTTACATCCAACTTTAAATCTCCCTCTGGATGACAGGGGATGGCTCCTCGAAAGGTTCAAACTCGGAACAATCCAGACGACAGTCCAGAAGACTAGGTAGCAATTTGGATTTTTAAGCTAGTAACATGGTTCAATTTCTTTGCATTCTAAATTCTGTCAAATTGGAAACTTCATTTTCCATTATGTTTGTCTCTAATACCATCGTCTGATGTCTGACATTTTAGAACCAAACAAAGATCTGTCGGTTTGGTGAACACTTTTTTATTAAGTGTCCTACCGATACTAGACTCATTTCTCTACCTGTACACGTGTAAGCTAGAACAAATGAAACAAAATTACTTGAAAATGTTGATCATTTTAGCAAGCTTACTTTCAGCAAACTTTGATAACTAAATTGTATTTATGTCCAACTGTCCAACGCAGAGGCGTAGTTAACAAAACCTGCGCCCAGGGAAAGAAACATTGAACATCGACAATTTTCTATGTTCTGGATGACATTGGACACGAATTTGATTGTGTTCCCTACTACACAGAAGTCCGCTGGCTATCATGTCATAAAGTATTAAAGAGATTTTTTTTGCACTGCGTGAGGAAATTGAATTGCTTCTGAACATGAAAGGTGAACCTGTTGAGCTATTCCAAACTGACGAATGGGTTCAGGATTCGGCATTTGCATTTGATCTCACTGGTCACTTGCAAGACTTGAATTTGAAACTTCAAAAGTAAAGACAAAATTGTCACAACTGCGTGTGATGGTGTGAAGTGTTACGACTGTGGATAAACCAAACATCACTTCTCAACGTGTCAGGAACTAATAAGATTAAGTACGGCTGCAACATTTGGTAAATATGTCTTACACTTGGAATCGTTAGTAGAAGCTTCAAAGACCGTTTTGTGACTTCGTTCCATACGAGCAAGAATTTTCGCTGTTTGTATCTCCATTCTCATTTGCTTCTGAAAATACTGCTGGTAATGTGCCACTAGCGCTGATAGAATAGCAGTCAGATTCTTTGTTGAAACGAAGTATATAGAAGTGGCTGTGCCAAAATTTTACAGTTATTTACCCTGAAAGTTACGTTGAATTTCGGAAATTTGCAGCCAGAATTCTCGCTAGATGCAAGCAACGATCTCTGTGAGCAGTTCTTTTCCATAATCAAGGCTACAAAAGCACCTCACAGTTCGATACTATCTGATCAAAATTAGTCATCAGTGATGAAAGTGTCAGTAGCAAACAAACTTTAACCTGACATTAATAAACTTGTATCCCAGAAAAGATGTCAAGCATCAAGACAAAGAAAATAATGAGTAATCATAGCAAATTTTTAATTATGAAATAGTACTACTAATTTAGGTAACTATGCCATTAATGATTGTATTCGATTGTATTATTACTAATTTGCATAAAACTAGTAGGCTGTATTGCAACTGATTTTTTGCTGCGCCCCTCAGGTCTTAGTAAGTTTTTTATGTGGCCCATACACCTTAATGAGTTTGACATGCCTGGCCTATAGACATTTAAGCACGAGGGACTGTCATGGAGCCAACGTCATCATTCCCTCTAGTTGACTTCTAAACTGTACCTTATCTAGCTTTTCTAGTTTTGTTGATTTCGTAATTAGTAGAATTTATATCCGTTTCAATATGTCACTCTCGATGACCTGAAATATAGTAAATAGATTATGTGTCTCTTGTAAATGGAATAAGCGACTTAAAAATATAACATCAGTAAATCTTAACTTCGGAAGAGGATTGTATTTATATGTATAGATAGAAACAGATCTAAAGATAAGAATTCTTGTCATTCAAATGTTTCGGCCATAAATAGACTGAGAAGAGTTACATTATCTTGAGTTGCAGATTCGAGTTTCTAATTGACCTGGATATTTACCTGAAGATATTACAGTCGGTGTTTCGTAGATGATCGCGCGCCACATTGAAACACAGGTAAGTCCCACTGTGAAGACCGCAAGTTGAGACCTGTAGCGATGAGGGGTTATACTGATCTGAGGTCTGCTTAAACGTCGTGTGGCTCTCTATATCAGGAGTGGCTTGATTAACCTATATAATAAAAAAAACGCACTGGATTTACCTGTAAGCAACAAAAGATCTAGTTTAGTGTCCCCCATTTGCCAAATATTGTTTTGAAGTAAAAGGAAAGGAATAAATTGCTATTAATAATTAAAAGAGAATCCATACCTAATACAGCTTAGGGCCTTGTCAAATCTAAAACCGGCCCTGACAAAAAACTAGACATTATTGGTTGACACAAGGAGTTTACCAGAGATTCTGTTATGTATTCCGCCCGAGACCATTCTTTATAGAAGGCCTCAATACTGACCCGCAATGTCACAGCTCGGCACAGAGTAAAGAGTGGGAGATGGTGAAGAGAGGGAGAGAGTGAAGAGAGTAAAAGAGGGAATGAGTGAAGAGAGGGAGAGAGTGAAGAGAGGGAGAGAGTGAAGAGAGGGAGAGAGTGAAGAGAGGGAGAGAGTGAAGAGAGGGAGATGGTGAAGAGAGGAAGAGAGTGAAGAGAGAAAATGAGTGAAGAGAGGGAGATAGTGAAGAGAGGGAGATAGTGAAGAGAGGGAGAGAGTAAAGAGTGAAGATATTTAAGAGAGGGAGAGAGTGAAGAGAGTGAGAGAGGGAAAGAGTAAAGAGAGGGAAAGAGTGGAGAGAGTGGAAAGGGAGAAAGTTAAAAGAGGGAGAGTGAAGAGAGGAAGAGAGGGAAAGAGTGAAGAGAGGGAGAGAGTGAAGAGAAGAAGACAGTGATTAGAGGGAGATGGTGAAGAGCGGGAGAGAGTGAAGAGAGGGAGAGAGTAAAGAGTGAAGATATTTAAGAGAGGGAGAGAGTGAAGAGAGTGAGAGAGGGAAAGAGTAAAGAGAGGGAAAGAGTGGAGAGAGTGGAAAGGGAGAAAGTTAAAAGAGGGAGAGTGAAGAGAGGAAGAGAGGGAAAGAGTGAAGAGAGGGAGAGAGTGAAGAGAAGAAGACAGTGAAGAGAAGGAAACAGTGAAGAGAGGGAGAGAGTGAAGAGAGGGAGAGAGTGAAGTGATGGAGAGAGTGAAGAGAGGGAGAGAGTGAAGAGAAGGAGAGAGTGAAGAGAGGGAGAGAGTGAAGAGAGGGAGAGAGGGAGAGAAAGAAGAGAGGGAGAGAAAGAAGAGAGGGAGAGAGTGAAGAGAGGGAGTGAGGGAGTGAGGGAAAGAGTGAAGAGAGGGAGAGAGTGAAGAGAGGGAGAGAGTGAAGAGAAGGAGACAGTGAAGAGAGGGAGAGAGTGAAGAGAGGGAGAGAATGAAGAGAGAGAGAGTGAAGATATGGAGAGAGTGAAGAGAGGGAGAGAGTGAAGAGAGGGAGAGAGTGAAGAGAGAGAGAGTGAAGAGATGGAGAGAGTGAAGAGAGGGAGAGAGTGAAGAGAGGGAGAGAGTGAAGAGAGGGAGAGAGTGAAGAGATGGAGAGAGTGAAGAGAGAGAGAGAGAAATTGATGAGAGGGAGAGAAAGAGAGAGAAGAGATGGAGAGAGAGAGAATTTATCCAAAAACTAAATGTATAACGTTTTGGACGTAATCATCTTCTTTTTTGAAGTAACGTCTGTATAAGATAAGATTAGATAAGATAAGATAAGATAAGATAAAACTATCCCCTTCACCTTGAGATATCCTTTAGTCTGTTGAACCGTTGGAGCACCACACTTGATCTGTCGACTGCCTGACTCCATTCCTCTCCATCTTTTGTCTTGGACACTGGGGGGGACTGGGTGTCGAAATCTGCCGGGGCGTTGCTATAAAATCAAGCCCATAACTTGTATATCATATGATGGGCTCCCAATTCTAGGTCTACCTGTCCTCAAAGTCATTATGTTAAAATTTATAATGTATCGATTCGATATGCATGCATACAGTGAACTCTAAATCTGTATAGAAAAGATAGGCCTTATGTTACTTTTTAATCGGTCAATGTGTAGGCCCTAAAAAGAATGAAACGTACTAGCAACACTATCTACGGATGTAGGCTATCACAGTATTTCGGAAAATGTGTTAGAATAAAATTATTATACTGCAGATCTTGTGAAAAGTTTTTTTTAAACACAACACACAGTTGTGTCCCTTTTAGACAACTTTAACAATTTGATGTGTGCCGTAGTGGCATCCTTGCAACCCTTTCGTAACCCTACCAGTCCATTTTGGTACCGGCCCACAGGGCATTTAGCCGACTGCCCATATAGCCAGTCCGCCCCTGCTTGTACATAATAGCAGGCCCATCGATTCTCTTTGCTTCTTAGTCTGCCTCTATTTCTTTTTCTTTTTCCTGATACTGTTCCCTGAAGGAAGGTCTTTGCGAGCCTTGAGGACCTTGTCATATGGCCAGAAAGTTTCAGTTTCCTTTTCATTTTGACAGCGGTTTCCATCTCTAGTCTTATTTCTTGTCTGTATCCCTAACTCTATATCCCTAACTCTATATCCCTAACTCTCTATATAAGCCTATCCCTTGTTCTAACTTTAACCCTAATTACTTATCATTAAGTCAACAATTTAATTGCATCAACAGGGAATCCATTTTCTGCCATTAATTTCAACTGTCAAGTCGTGAATAATTCCGCTATGAAAGTCTAGAACGTTAGACCAACAATCGACCAACCGCAAGCGTTCTTTGGTCACCGAGGTTCTCAGTTTGAAAATAACCAATGACATGTAACATCACATCTCTAGCAAAAGAGTCAATTCAGACGTACTTGTTGAGAACGAGGCTATTTACATATATAATTTATTTACTAAAGACGGCATTCCTCAGTTTTTAGCTTATTTGAAATGTCCCGGAAACTACCATTAAGTGCAAAGTCTTCAGCTAAATCATTTCTGTGGGAACATGAAGACATTTGAGGAGATCAAAGCAAGCTTTTTGAATGTACTTCGTCCGCCAGGATAGATGGTGAAAGAGAGAGAGAGAGAGAGAGTGAGAGAAAGAGAGAGAGAGAGACATGCGGAGAGAAAGAGAGAAAGCAGGAATATATGTTTTACAACTCCAAGGAGGCAAAAGGGTGGCTGGGGGAGAGGGTACTTACATAGGGAGGGAGGAACTCTTTAGAAATAAAAAATACTATTTTTAGTCTGGGCTTTGTCACACATTAGAATCTCGACAACGGTTTATGAAGGACCGATGCAATCTCTTAATTAAAAAGTATCGATTCTAACGTGGTGAAAAAAACAAATCGGGTCTGAGGGTTGGTATTGCAGACTCATGGAATCTGAGCAGTTATTGAACTGGCGATACCGGTGTTTATGTAATTAGCACGTCATGTTTAATATTACAGGAATATAAGAGAAGGTCAATTTGATAGATATAAGAGAAGGTCAATTTGATAGATATAAGAGAAGGTCTATTTGATAGATATAAGAGAAGGTCTATTTGATAGATATAAGAGAAGGTCTATTTGATAGATATAAGAGAATGTCTATTTGATAGATATAAGAGAAGGTCAATTTGATAGATATAAACATTGTGAATGTATTATTCTTTATCGTCTAATCATCTAGATAACGCATTTTTATATTAAAATACAATATGATATTATTAAAAGATATCTAAATAAAAAAACTTTGATTAAAATATTTAGACATCTTGCTTCTGTAAGATTGTTATCCAGGTCTTGCTATCTATCGGAGCATGGTAATATATCTAATATCGTTCTCTATGATTATAATTATTCAAATTATGAATATCGATTATCTCTCGATAAGCTATTTCAATATACTTGCATCTCGCTTCTATGCAGTATTTCAGTTTAAAGTAAAATAACTTAACATTATCACTAACCTGACTTCAGCTCAAACCTTGACATAACTCTCTCCTAAACTCTAGCTTTGATCTTAACTCACACTATAAATCCAGCTTTGACCATCTAGCTCTATTATTGACCTAACCTCTTAATTCTAGCTCAAGACGTGAGTTAACTCTATTCTAAGCTGTAACCTTTATCTCTATTCTTGACAAGCTTTAGCTCTAGCCTTAATTGTAATTCTAACTGTAACTGTAAACTTGAACTCTACCTCATCTTTATCCACATAAAATGTAAAATCATAATATAAAACGCATTGGTCCCCCTTTATCTTCAATATAGTATATCTATACTCATAATTTTACACAGCTTGATACTCCTTCATCATCAGTATGTGGCATATCTCTAAGCATCAAATATCTCCAAATCTTAATTATTTAAATAATTCGTATAACTTGTATTCGTTAAGTTTCTAGTACATTATCTAACCAGCTCCTGTCCTGTTCATTTATCTAATCCACGATGACACGGCGATAGGATACTATCCGGGTGAATGAACTTGACCCTATTAGCTCCCCACCGACGATCATGACCCGCACTCCCTTGACGTCTCGGTGACGTCCCTGAAGGAAGGCAGACCTACCAGCAGGTCTGTTCACGTGATCCATACATTCGCAAATCGTATCTGACACTCCGTCTAATGTTTAGCATCACGCTCGGACAGGACCTGGTGGGGAAAGATGACCTGCTAGATGGGAAATGTGAGGAGGGGAGATCATGGAACATCATGTCAGTGAAATAGAAACACTGTCAGCAGTTGTTGTTGTTGTTGTTTTATTGAGATGTCAAAACGTGAAGGACAGAATAGACTCTAGATAGATTGTTTCAATTGTTTAGATAGATATTTGTTTAAGGAACAGGAGACTGTGTTGAAAATACAAAGAAATCTACAGAATAAGCAACGATTTCACTTTTATTTCCTATTTAATATGGCATCTATACACATTTAGGTTGAGGGGGGGGGAGGCTGAGTGGCTGAGTGGTAGAGCGTTAGGTTTCAGAACATAGAAGTCTCGGGTTCGAATAACGTTGATGAATGCGATTTTAAGTTTCGAGATTTATAGGGCGCCTATGAGTATGGCCAACTCTAATGGGGATCTGACATGAATTGGGAAAAGATTAATGCAGTTGGTCGTTGGGCAGGCCTCATGATACCCTCGTTTACTGTTGCCCATAGAAACAGATGACATTTACATCATCTGCCCCATAGATCACAAGATCGAAAAGGGAAATTAGTCTAAACGAATAGTGAAAACCAATGGCTCTAAAGGATTCTATGACTTTGTCATTCACCAAATCCAACTAGTGCTCTTCAGTTTTCAGACTTCCCACATTCACACATCAGAAAGAAAGAGCTATACAGATACATACTTTACAATCCTTCGATGTTTTGCTAATAATTTCTGGGGAAATCATGAACTAATGTGACTGACAACTTCGCTGCTAAATGTTAGATGTAGATTTTATTGGAAATCTCATAGGAAATAAATTAGATTGTGTTTTCAGGCGTTGATTGGCGTGAATCATACACACTACGAAGATCGTGCTAGTCCTTTTTAACAATAGTATAGAGAACAGATTTAGATGTAGACATCTATGTACTGTACATTTTTAAAATTAAGGCCCTATATGCAAACACAAAATAAAACTTTGTGTTCCTAAGTGACTAAAATGCGTGTTGGATTACCCATAAACCTCGTCTACCGCCTGATCGGACCGGCGCTTCATAATCGACAGCTGGTAAGTGGGACAAAAATGATCGTTTCTAGAAGTGGTCCGATTAACCGGAATCGACTTGTAAAGGTCCATGATTAAAGGTATCATTTTCAAAGTAGTAGAGTACAACCTTTACAACCTTGTAAAACCATGATTTACCTTAACGAATAATCTATGTGTGTGTGTGTGTGTGTTTGTGTGCAAATGTTTGTGTGCGTAGTAATGCGTGTGTGTCTCTAGTCAAAACATTTAATGTCGATGTCACCAATGACATTTAAATGACAAACTGTCAAATCTCTCTTAGTGAAAGTTTGTCTAAGATTTTATGGCGAGTCAATTTCACTTCTAAAACTCATTTGACATTTTCAACACATTGTTTTCTCTCTACTGAATTAAAGATGTGAAGGTTATTTGTGAATGATGGGGACAAGAAAATCGAAAGTAAACATTCTGATGTGAAACTAAATACAAACTTATTCATACAATAACAGAGCTAAAAGTAGAAATAGACTTAAAAATGAACAAGAAAACTGATAAGCAAGAAATGTATTTACAGTATGTCTTAAAGTAATACCAATATCACAGAAAGAAGCTCAGAAAATAACTTGACCTAGTTTATTGTCACCTTGTCCAGTAAGAAGGACCAGAGCTGGACAAGAAAATTAGAAAATAAAAATGTGAAATTTTGTATCAAGTTATCAAATGTTATGTTTCGATTGGTTCATTCCAAAACTTCGTAGGTCTCTATGGTCGCAATCATTTTATAATTTAAACGTTATTGTTGAACATGTTCAAAATGAATTTGTCAATGTTGTGAATATCTAGATTTATGTTTCTTCTTCCCAACAGAATGTTTTCAATTTTGTAATAATTGCACCGTTATAAAGGCAGGTAGACAGATGATATCGACACAAGAATTGCATAGCATTCATTCGGACCACATCAGAAATGCCGAGAGAGAGAGACCGTGAAACATGGACAGTGACGTCTTTAGGGTCGGTGTGACTCGGTGCGGTAAGCTCAGGTTGACATCCCCCCTCCTCCTCCAAATAAAATCAAACTTCAAGCCCCCCCCCATCCCAAAACTATCGTTTGTTTGGTTCCTTTTGTTTTCAATCTGAGCCCAGAGCGCTCAGTGCTTACACTCACTGGTTGATACATTTCCTAGTCACTAAACTTATAATTGGTTTTCATTGTCTGCGTGTTATTGTTGCCATGGTGACAGTGATAAGAGGTTACCCATTGGTTGAGATCTATGTAGAATGAATGTTCTAAGCTGAGTGGGATTGTCGTCAGCCGTCTTAGGTAGGAGAGACGACTCCAGAATGCCAGAGTGAAAAGATGTGTTATTGTAGTGAGTTAGATTTAATTCAGAACACCATTTTATATTCGTACTCAATTCTACTTCTCTTATTTCATTTCATCTCAAGTTGATTTAGTTTATATTTTAATAAAAGTTGAATATAATTGTTACGTGCGCATCTTAGTGTGAATGTGAAATGGTGCGAATGCGTGTTGAAAGTGGGAAGAAAACAAAATGGAGGAATATGAACAAGAAAGTGTTTTCAGTGTTAATAAAGATTAAAGTATTTATAAACGGTGATTTGTCGTGTACATGTCTAAAGAGTCTCATCTAATATGAAGACGTAACAAGTGGCGCCCAACGAAATGGTTGGGTCCTTATAAGGTAACAAGGAAAATTAGTGATGTGGATTATGAAATTAAAATTGATTCAAGGCTGAAAATATTTCATGTGGATATGCTAAAAGAATTTAGGTCGCAACAAAAAAGTGAAAAAAGCAGTAAAGAAGACCCATTGGTCATAGGTGCATCCATGAGTGTAGACTCTGAGACAGAGGAAAGATTGGGACACATAGAAACAATTTCAACTGATGTCAGTCAAACATGGAAAGATGTGGAAGTGACGGGAATCTCGTCGGACAGAACTAAGGAAGTGACAACATTATTAGAAGATTTTAAGAATATTTTTACAGATTTACCAGGAAGAACGAATATCATAGAACATGATATCAAATTAACAGGTAGAGTTCCAAATAAACTACCACAATATGCTGTACCATTGCATCATAGAGAAGCGTTACAGAAAGAAATAGATGAACTACTTAAATTGGGAGTGATACAGCCATCTAATTCGTCATGTGCTGCACCAGTTGTGCTGGTTAAAAAAAAATGTGGCAACATTAGACTGTGTGTGGATTACCGTCAACTAAATAAAGTTACAGAATTTGACCCATTCCCAATGCCACAGGCGGAGGAAATGTTTACTAAATTGAAAAAAGCGAAAATTTTCACCACGTTGGACCTTTCTAGAGGATACTGGCAAGTACCTCTAAAGGCAGAGGCTAAACCACTATCCGCATTTAAGACACCGTTCGGCGTCTATCAGTGGAATGTGATGAGTTTTGGCTTAGTAAATGCCCCAGCCACTTTTAACAGGATGATGGCAAAGATACTGGGCCACAGAAGAGACACAATTTTTTATTTAGATGACATCTGCATCTTTAGTGAGGATTGGAACGAACACTTACAGAGTCTAGGAGAAATATTTGCTATTATCAAGAAAAACAATTTGACATTAAAACCAACACAAATAAAAATTGGACTTAGTGAAATTCCTTTTTTGGGATACAAGATAAAAAATGAATCAATTACAACACTAGAAGAAACAGTTGCAAAAATAATGGATATTAGTATACCAAAAACAAAAAAACAAATTAGAAGTCTTTAGGTCTTTGCAATTTTTATAGAAAATTTGTTCCAAATTTTGCAGAAATGATTGAACCTCTTACAAATCTTACAAAGAAAGGGAAATCTAACACTATAGTTTGGTCTGAACAATGTCAAAGATCGCTAGACAAGATTAAGAGGGTAGTTTCTGAAAAACCGATATTAAAATTGCCCGATAGTACTAGAGAATTTATTTTGGCAACGGATGCTTCATCCATAGCTATAGGGGGCTGTTTGATGCAAGAGTATAGTGGAATTGCACACCCTGTTTTTTATGTAAGCAGGAAACTAACCCTTGCAGAGTTAAACTATGCAACTATTGAAAAAGAGGGGCTGGCAATAGTGTGGTGCATAACAAAGCTAAGTTTTTATCTGATGGGGGCTAAGTTTTAATTATGGACTGGCATTCATTAATTTAAATAAATGTGGTAATAATAGAATTGCTAGGTGGGCATTACAACTGATGGACTATAAATTTGAGATCAAGACAATACCAGGGAAAGAAAATGTTGTGGCAGATACATTATCACGTAGCTGTACTTAAATGTTGGGGAGATTGTGTAGAGTATATCATGACTACTGACATTCTGGTAAGAATTAAGCTATTTTATTGTGTACATTGGTAAATTCTGGCACGGAGTGCAGTAGATATTCAACAGAGAATTGTTCAATTGTGGGTGTACACAACAATGATTAGTGAGCAGATATAGATTTGGATTGAATTATAGGCGGGGAGTGGTATAAACGAAATCTGCATGATTCCATAGAGATATGTATAGATATATATGTGTCAATTGTTCATAATAACAATTAGTAATGTGATGGTTACTGTCACAACTGGGGAATTTAAATGTTATATGTTAATCTAATGTTAGAATTGTATTGGTATTAATATGTCATTGTGTATGATTTTGGTTTGTATTACATTATGGTTCCCTATGTTACAGATAATTTAGATTATTTTTTAACTTGGAATAGGCTGATAAGATATGTGGTGATTTGTATTTTGGACGTTCGATGTACATCGAACTTGTCAAACAAGGGGGGGGGGGTGTTACGTGCGCATCTTAGTGTCAATGTGAAATGGTGCGAATGCGTGTTGAAAGTGGGAAGAAAACAAAATGGAGGAATATGAACAAGAAAGTGTTTTCAGTGTTAATAAAGATTAAAGTATTTATAAACGGTAATTTGTCGTTTCCATGTCTAAAGAGTCTCATCTAATATGAAGACGTAACAATAATATTGTTCACAAAAAAAGTTATTCAAGTTATTCCTAGCTTTCCAAGTTAAAATATAACATGCCTCCAGCGGTTTAGTTGTCTGCTAGCAGTCAACGTATGTACATGTGTATGACGACACTGCGTTTATCAATTCTTTTTCAAGACATACATTTTTTTGTTGTGTTGAAATTCAATGAGATGTCACTAAAGAAACACAAATATAAACCTGGTCTTCATTTGGTGTTTTTTTGTTCAAAGTAACTTTGATCTTCTTGTAATTGTAGCCCTCAACTTGTAGTATGAGAACTACTGTGACCAGCTACATGCTATTTCTAATCACAACCCTATCCGCCTGCATGAAAATGTAGTTATCGCATGATTGCTTGTGTTACAGAATGAACTGGTCTTATACGAAACTACTTTTTGAATCACAACAAATTTTCATAGTGATCAATACATCTTAGTCTTAGTTTTAGTTTAAGTCTTAGTCTTAGTCCTAGTCCTAGTCCTAGTCCTAGTCTTAGTCTTAGTTCTAGTCTTAGTCTTAGTTCTAGTCTTTGTCTTAGTCTTAGTTCTAGTCTTAGTTCTAGTCTTAGTCTTAGTTCTAGTCTTAGTCTTAGTTCTAGTCTTAGTTCTAGTCTTAGTCTAAGTCTTAGTTCTAGTCTTAGTCTTAGTCTTAGTTCTTGTCCTAGTCTTAGTCTTAGTTCTAGTCTTAGTCTTAGTCTTAGTTTTAGTTCTAGTCTTAGTTCTAGTCTTATTCTTAGTCTTAGTTCTAGTCTTAGTCTTAGTTTTAGTTTTAGTTCATATGTTACTTAGAGCTTGTGAAGACATATGTTGTGTAGAGCTTATGAAGACATGTTACTTAGAACTTGTGAAGACATATGTTACTAAGAGCTTGTGAAGACATATGTTACTAAGAGCTTGTGAAGACATATGTTAATTAGATCTTGTGAAGACATGTTACTTAGAGCTTCTGAAGACATATGTTACTTAGATCTTGTGAAGACATGTGTTACTTAGAGTTTGTAAAGACATATGTTACTTAGATCTTGTGAAGACATGTGCTACTTAGAGTTTGTGAAGACTTGATAGTTGTGAAGAGAAATGATATAAAACAACCAATATTGACATCACAAACCTATACAAGCGTTAGTTTCAGAGTGGGACAATTCACAATAACCATTAGCGTTTCAACTGTGAAAACTTCTGAACATAGTTATCATTACCGACCAACAGATACATCTTCATGTTCATTATTACGGACCAACAAATACATCTTCATGTTCATCATTAAGGACCAACAAATACATCTTCAGGTTCATCATTACGGACCAACAAATACATCTTCATGTTCATTATTACGGACCAACAAATACATCTTCATGTTCATCATTACGGACCAACAAATACATCTTCATGTTCATCATTACGGACCAACAAATACATCTTCATGTTCATCATTACGGACCAACAAATACATCTTCATGTTCATCATTACGGACCAACAAATACATCTTCAGGTTCATCATTACGGACCAACAAATACATCTTCATGTTCATCATTACGGACCAACAAATACATCTTGATGTTCATCATTACGGACCAACAAATACATCTTCATGTTCATCATTACGGACTAACAAATACATCTTGATGTTTACTTGTCAACACGATGTCCAAAAAGATGTCATCTCTCAATGTGTAGAGAGCAAGTCACTAAGCCTAACAAGTACATCAACTCAAACAATAGACTGACTTAGTCACCTATCCAAAACGAGGCTATCAGCTATTGATCTAGCCCGGCATGGGCTTTATTATCACCCTGGGCATTCTATTTGCTTGTCTCTATTTCTCCTTGCCACACTCTCTCTCTCTCTCTGTTTGTCATTCCTCCCCCCACCCCTCAAACCTCCTTGTCCTTCTGACTTTGATTTTTTCGGGGGTAGAAAAAAAAATCAATTCTTTCACGCCTGGACGAACAAGCAGGTTGAGCCGAATGGCAGTACCGTCATAGCATTTAGGTAGCACACACTCAGACCTGGGCGACCACTTCGACAAGCTGGTTGAGCCGAATGGAAGTACCGTCATAACATTTAGGTAGCACACACTCAGACCTGTGCGACCACTTCGACATGTGTACTGAACAAGACTCTTGACTCAACATTGTTCTGACAAAGCATCTCTAGATAAACCCAGGTCTGTGTTTATTTACAGTCACTCGGATGTTTTGCTTCCCCGGAGCAGTGGCGTAGCCACCCCCCCCCCCCACTTATGTAGGGCACCTTTGAATGTTCTACTTAATTATTTTTTTACATTAACTAATAAATATTACGCTACTCCATGTAGTCTAGGAGTAAAAAAATACTAGACATCATTGATCTAGATCAGCGGTTCTCAACCTTTTTAATTCGGTGACCCTTTTTTACACTTTCCCACTATGCAACTACCCTCAAACGTAAAATTCATTTCTTCCATGAGTATAATTATCTGTGCTTTTGCTACTATTATAAAATTGTATTCATAATTATAATGAAGTTATACATAAAAATGATCTATAAATGACATTTATTTACTTTTGTACTTGTTTAGTCACCATTGGTCATGTTACATACTTATTTGAGAAACTAAAAAGCATGGCAAGACACGGACATGTTACAGTGTTACATAAACTACTATGATAGGCCTACAATTAATAGTATTGAGACTGCCTTTTTTTTTTTTGGCTGCACTAGATCAGGAATGGTCGATACAGTCATTGAGAGATCACAAGGCTTCTAGTTGTTGTTTTTTTTTTCTGTACTTACACTTTATAGCTGGCTGGATGACTCATGTACCGCAAACTTAAATTTATGGGCGAAGAAGGTGCTACTTGGGATTTGCCTGCAAACACTTGATCCAGATTTATGGCACTGACATTGAGATATCCTCTCCCTCCCCCCCCCCCCCCCAACCATGGAGATTGGACCGTAGCTCTCTGTGAATGCTATAAGCATGAAAGTTGCACTATAAAAGGCTATTCAATGATTACAATGCAATTCATAAATATTCATAACTTTTAATTTTAATACTGCACAGACTCTTACAAACACTTAGTTGATTAATTTATAATAGAACTATGGAAGAAAAAAAATGAAATAAAATGTGCAGAGGTATGTTTGGTTATTGTGTTTTGCGAGTTTTATTAACTGTTTACACCTGAATTGCGGAGAGCCGTGTAGAAGACTTTTACTTTGTTGACAAGGCTAACAGAGCTTAAAATAAGTGAATGCGCAAATGTTTAATTAGATCTATTGATTCATTAAAAGTTGTTCAGGTTTGCAAAGATATATTTTAATTTACTGCTGTAAGCCTAGTGACGTTTTTCCCCTTTGACATCCTGAAAAATTTTCATTCATAAAACATTCTAGCCAAAATTAATTATTCGATAATGAAACATTTTCAAACCAATGTAACGGTCGACCTCGAGTTTTCCCTTTGTGGCCAATGAGTTCAGAATTGTTTTCTCATTTCTATACATATACCTTGAAATTTCAAAGAAAATCGTTACAGCCGTTTTCGTAATAAAATGTATATATATATAAATATATCTACATATATACAAGAATTGCTCGCTTAAGAGTATAGGATTTAGTTGTAGAAATTTAAGGCGCTTGGTCGTTGTGCTGACCACTTGACATCCTCGTTAACCGACGGACAATAGAAACAAAATGACCTTTACATTATTAGCTCCCTATGGATTGCAAGATCTGAAATGGGAACTCACTTGTTAGCAATATATGTTAATTTAAAGAGCTCGATATAAGGAAACTATTTTCAACTTGGTAGCTCTAGATTAGTCACACTAGGACCATGATTTGATCGAACACAACACAGCCAGATAAACACGACAAGAGAGAGAGACAGAGAAAAGAAAAGACAAGCGACTTAATGGACTCATGAAAACAATAAGAACCTGTCTCCAGACAATTCCATGCTTCCACAACAAAACATTTTTTTTTTTCAGAATTTTTATTTTTGAAAGCCGTTACTCTCTAGGGCTTGTGGCTTCATCAGAGGCAGGCCACTAAAGTCAATTCATACTTTTTAGTTTTCTTTGTTAGCTTCTCGGTTATGTTTGTCTCGTGTCTCGCGAAGCTGTTTCTCGCGGAGTTGTGTCTCGCGGAGTTGTGTCTCTCCAGGTCTTTGTGAAAGCAAAGCATTAGTTTCATTGTTCTACTGAATCTTGGCTTGATAATTTTGTGTTTTGTTTTGTGCTCAGAATAAATAATTGATTAGATGACTGGCTGATTTTGTTTTGGCTTTGGAGTTTGGAACAATTTATTTGACTTCAGAATCAGAAGGTTCATTGTGTTCTGTTGTTTTAGACCCTCGATAACCTGCAGGTTAGACAGGCACACAGTTGGGGGAATATTTGTTTGACATGGAATAATAGGCATATATATATATATATATACAAGATAAATAAATCTACATAAATTGCAACACACACACACAAACGCATAAATATATGTTATATATATAAATGTTAGTCTTGTAAAATGATGCAAAATAAGTTGTACTGTAGTGAGCTGTGTTAATTACGCCAGACGACTCCAGGAAGCCAGAATTTGAGCACGGTGTTTTAATTGTGAGATTTTGGTTTCAAATATCAGTTGATTTCATTTCAAAATAGAAATGTTTCTAGTGTAATAAAAGTTCGTTGTGATTCAAGTTATTTCAAAATTTATATTTTAAAATATAATTCGGCTACAGCGGTTTTAGTTGTCTTCCAGCATTTTGGTGCTTCATGTCAAATACCTTTGACCACATTTAAATGTATGTAAAAGTTGTCCGTCTTTCTCAGGGCCGGTCCTAGCAATTGTGGGGCCTTATGCGAAACTGATTTTGCGGGGCCTAGTCTGTGTGGGAATAAGAATAATAAGATTTTGTATAAGGAAAAAATTCGATTTTACTAAGTTAAAAATTGCGATCTGTACATTACGAACCTTGTAACCAATGGCATATTTATATGCTAGTGACTATAAAAGTAAATAAGGTATTGGAACTTTCGATTAAGGTATACATTCTCCCGATTATTACATGAAAGCTGACAATGCCTTTTTTCTTTTTATCACGCGTAGGATTGACGTTTTCCGCAATTATTGACACCCTCAAACGATAATTTTGTCTATTTTTCTGTTGATTTTAATAAATTCAGGAGATTTCCAGGAGTTTTTCGTATATATTTTACAATGTAATAATTACACCCTAAATTAGCGCTGGGCCTATGAAAGCGCGGGGCCTTTGAAAGCGCGGGGCTCACTGCGACCGCATAGGTTGCAGTGGCCTAAGACCGGCCCTGGTCTTTCCCCATTCCTTCCATTTATTGCCTCCAGCAAAATCTCTTTCAGTGACAGGCCAGTCTACTTTTAGAACAAGTCTTCTAATAGCTTTCTCTGACGCTTCTTTTTTTGTCTGGCAGTTCCAATAAAGAAAAGTCACAATGTCAATACAAAAAAAATTATCACTTTCATTTTTTGTTCACATTAGAAGCATCTTAATCTATGTCACCATCAGATATTACAATCAAAGTCAATGGTGCAGTTAAAATATTTTCCCTTTTTTTTTTTGTTTTGTTTTTACTGTGAAACTATTCACAGTGTGAACACAGAAAAAGACTTGAAATGATTACCAGTGTGAATCTAGCTTAAGTTTTGTGTTATAAGAAGAGTACAATTGGTTCACATGTTATGATTGGAGTCAAATACAACGTATCATGGGAAGCGTGGTCGAGAGGCTAAGTGCGCTTGAACTTAGCTTGTCTTGGCTACCTAAAAGGGGGCTCGAAGTTCGACAACCGACTCGGGCAGAGTTGCGTTTACTGAGCGACTAAAGGCAGCACGGAAAACCAACTCCTAGATACCCCCTCCCCCCCCCACCGGTCCACAAATGAGATTGGACCAAAGCGCTCTGAGCATGCTATAAGCATGCAAGTAGCGCTATATAAAAGCTATAATAATAATCATTAAACTGCACTTGCTAGGGATGTGTCAAGACACAAATGAGACACATGAGACAAGATGTAGAGCTTAGAAAGACAGAAATAGTGTAATTTTAAGAGATAAAGCTAATTAGGAGAGATAACATAGAGAGAGAGAGAGAAATAGAACATTGAAGATAAGAGAGAAAGAAGAGAGATAGAAATAGAGAGAGTAGAAAATAAGAGAGAATAAAGAACATTAGTCAGAAGAGAGATAGAAACAGAGAGAGTGAAAGAGAAGATCCGCTCATCAAAGAGAAGGAGGGAAGTAGGAAGAGGAGAAAATTAAAAGTTGGTTAAAAAAAAAAAAAGATATCAAAGTAATGGAACTAATCTCCAGCCTCGCAGAAACACATTCGTATCGATACTCTAATAAGATCATACAAACGGCATGTCTATAATTACTTTGTCTCCAGCCTCGCAGAAACACATTCGTATCGATACTCCAATAAGATCATACAAACGGCATGTCTATAATTACTTTGTCTCCAGCCTCGCAGAAACACATTTGTATCGATACTGCAATAAGATCATACAAACGGCATGTCTATAATTACTTTGTCTCCAGCCTCGCAGAAACACATTCGTATCGATACTCCAATAAGATCATACAAACGGCATGTCTATAATTACTTTGTCTCCAGCCTCGCAGAAACACATTTGTATCGATACTTCAATAAGATCATACAAACGGCATGTCTATAATGACTTTGTCCCTAGCCTCACAGAAACACATTCGTATCGATACTGCAATAAGATCATACAAACGGCATGTCTATAATTACTTTGTCTCCAGCCTCGCAGAAACACATTTGTATCGATACTCCAATAAGATCATACAAACGGCATGTCTATAATTACTTTGTCCCTAGCCTCACAGAAACACATTCGTATCGATACTCCAATAAGATCATACAAACGGCATGTCTATAATTACTTTGTTCCTAGCCTCACAGAAACACATTCGTATCGATACCCCAATAAGATCATACAAACGGCATGTCTATAATTACTTTGTCCCTAGCCTCACAGAAACACATTCGTATCGATACCCCTATTAAATCATACAAACGGTATGTCTATAATTACTTTTGTCTCTAGCCTCACAGAAACACATTCGTATCGATACCCCAATAAGATCATACAAACGGCATGTCTATAATTACTTTGTTCCTAGCCTCACAGAAACACATTCGTATCGATACCCCAATAAAATCATACAAACGGTATGTCTATAATTACTTTGTTCCTAGCCTCACAGAAACACATTCGTATCGATACCCCAATACAATCATACAAACGGCATGTCTATAATTACTTTTGTCTCTAGCCTTACAGAAACACATTCGTATCGATACCCCAATAAGATCATACAAACGGCATGTCTATAATTTGTCATCGTCCTTCAGGGGGAACAACTTGAAGCTGGGTTTTTAATCCTAAAGTAGAAACAGTGCAGAGACATCCAAGTGGCAATTCACTGGAGAAATCTATTGTAGTGAGACATTTGTATTTGTAGACTTTTTTTTTTTAGTTTTACAGTCATCTCCCAGACTAGAGAGTTCTTGTTGGTTTGTTTTTCTTTCTGTATGGCATTACAAATACTCTTATAATGGTTCAAGACTTTTGTATAGAGGAGTTCGTACATTATTTAAACAGGAAATCTAAATATTATTCTGTAATACCATAGATCAGTACACTTTCTGTTCATTGATGTGTGTGTCAGAAAAAATGAATGTCCTTATTATAAAATTAAGTCTGTATGAAATGATTTTGTGGAAGTGTGTTTGAGTCTGTGTACAAGTGGTTGTGTGTGCGTGAGATGAGAGCCAGAGTGTGTGTGTATAAAGTGAGTGGGATGAGAGTTACTGTGTGTGTGGATACATTGTGTGAGATGAGAGTTATTGTATGCCTGTTAGCGGAGAAAGTGTGTGAGATGTGACTCAGTATGTCTGTTAGCGGAGAAAGTGTGTGAGATAAGAGTCAGTGACTCAGATTTTGTATTAGAAAATACTTTCGTCTTTGCAAATTTTTTTTATTAAATGTGTGTGTGTGGAGAAAGTGTGTGAGATGAGACTCATTATGTGTGTGTGTGTGGAGAAAGTGTGTGAGATGAGACTCATTATGTGTGTGTATGTGGAGAAAGTGTGTGAGATGAGACACATTATGTGTGTGTGTGTGGAGAAAGTGTGTGAGATAAGACTCATTATGTATGTGTGTGTGGAGAAAGTGTGTGAGATGAGACTCATTATGTGTGTGTGTGTAGAGAAAGTGTGTGAGATAAGAGTAAGTGTGTGAGATGTGAGTAAGCTAGAACCGTTAGACACTTATGAACATAAAGTCTCAATGAGAAGTTTGGTTGTAATAATTATAGAGTTGGAAGTAATCTGGGACAACAGCCGGTCAGCATAAGGAATCTTGAACAACCAGGAATTAGAATATGGAGCCTAGAATTATCGCTGGCCAGGAGAACGAATCTGAAATAGCCAACGGTTAGCAAAAGAAACCTGGGACAACTCTGGTCCTCGAAAATGATTTGGTACAATACTGGTCAGTAGAAGAGCAAAGTGAAAAGAAATACGTTAGTTAAGTATCAAGTATTAGTCAAGTGTCCAGCACGGCAGCTTATTGAAACTGATGGGTTGAACTTCTTAATTCTGGTGCCACTTTCAGTTTTCAAAATAAAGCAGAAATAATAATTAAAAAAAAAACGATTCAACCGTAACGACATTGTAATCTTCTATCTATATTATAAGCGCAAAGAGCTCCGAATTGACTGCCGGATGAATCCGATATTTTCCCACCTTCTGTGAACGGAAAAAAATATGACAATTTAACCAGTTGCTACTTTCTGTGTGCCTATATTAAAAAAGCACCTTTCAGGATCGAAACCGCAGCGGTTAAATGTACTGAGAACGATGTTTTATTTGTAATTTAGACCCAACATGGTTTTCAAAGCCGACATTTCAATCAAATACAATATTAAACTGTCTTCCATTATTAAGAATTATTTTAAACTTTTTTTGCTTCGTATATTTCTTCTTGGTGCGAATCTTGCTTTGTAGACATTATAGATATATTCATTCAGCGATTGTATGTAAACAACAACAACTTTAGGGCTGGTGGCAGCTAGAAGTGTCAAACTGTAAATCTCAGACAAGAATTGTGTGTATTCTCTGGGAGGTTGATCTAAGCGGGCCGTTGTAATTCAACAGAGTAAAACTGTCAATCATGGGCCAAAATTATCTAGTTAGACTTTAAATTGGAAAAGGGGGGGGGGGAGGTATGCCGAAAAATTAAGTGAGTGTTCAATGCGCTTGATGCCATAGTTGACTTCTGTTCAAATTTTATTGAAGTGGAACATGTGCACACGACAACAAGTCAAGTAAACTAAAAAAAAATATTTGCCAGATATGGTGTCCCGAAAGTGTGCATCAGTGATTTTGGACCTCAGTTTTCATCTGTTGAATTTATCACATTTATGAAAGCAGTTGTGGCATTCATACTCTCCCGCCTTGACTACTGCAACGCCGTGCTAGCAGGTATACCTGATGACAAAATAGCCAAGCTGCAACGTATACAGAACATCGCCGCTCAAATAGTCCTTAAAAAAAAATAGACAACATTCTGCTACTACGCTCTTGCGCACGCTCCATTGGCTTCCCGTAAAAGCGAGAATCGATTACAAGGTCGCCACACTTTGTCATCAGTGTATATATAACAACGAGATGCCCTTGTACCTTAGAGAACTGATTACTCCATATGTCCCCCTGAGAGCCCTGCGCTCAATGGACTCAACGCTTTTAGTAGGGCCACGTTTCTCCCTCAAAAGCTACGGTCTGCGGGCTTTTTCAGTTCACGGACCAAAGGATTGGAACTCAGTCCCCATTGATCTCAGACAGACAACATGCTACACCACTTTTAAAAAGAACATTAAGACCTATCTGTTTAAAACTTTTTTAGATTAGTTTGTCATGTTAGCTCTTTGTTTGTGTTTGTAATGTTGTTACAGCGCCTTGAGCCTACATTTTGTTAACAGCGCTTTATAAATAAAATTATTATTAAAGCATGGGCTGTCCATCAACTAAAATCCTCTCCAGGACATCGTCAGTCAAACGGCAAGGCAGAGACAGCAGTGAAAATATTAAAGATTTTGATGAAAAAATTCAAAAAAAGTAAATCGGATGCCTATAAAGCCCTTTTAGAGTTTAAAAACACAGCCAGGCAAGATACCAACTTAAGTCCGGCTCAAATGTTGATATTCCTAGCAGGCATGTTAGATCATTAGGCACTACCACATTATCTACATTTAATTTCTCATTGGTCTTAAGATTGGTGGTTACCAACTTAGCTTTTCCTTTTGGCCTTTTGGCTCCATTACCGTCTTGTTCCACATGATTTACCTCTGGGACGTCGGTACACATATTTTTCGTTTATGGTATTGACGTCGGCGGCACTGTCCACTTGGAATCTGACTTTTTGGTTGTTGATCATCATGACGGCAGTTGTCCTAGGAGTAATTCATTGCCATTACCCATTCAGTTTGGAGTGTAACTTCATCTTCTTCTGTGTCTGAGTCTATGTTTCTCTGGGTCTTTGTTTGAGTGATGCTGTAGATTTTCTTTTTGCAGACTGAGGCAAAATGATTCCTGCCTCCACAAACGTCAGACGATTTGCCCCAGGCCCAATCTTCAATGACTTCTCCGAACTGCCTGTAGCTAAAACCCTAGCTCTGATAAGTTTGATCACTGAGATAATTGGGTCAATAACATGTTTAGTATCCAATAAGATTCAAAGACAAGCTTACGCGTGAAATTTCCTTGGCTGCAGGCGGCGTCGGAACGAGACAGCTAGAGGTCACTCACGAAGGCCGCGGGATACACATATGAGACCAAAAGAAAATCTGCTGCCGAGGACAAAAGCAGACGACGAAAAGAAAGTCTAAATCGACCAACTGCGGACAATGGTTATGCTTGCCCTGGATGTGGCAAAATATGTAGGTCACAGCTGGGGCTGCGCAGCCACGGGAAATACTGTATTTCTCACTAATCTTCGGACAAGCCTTATTATTATTCAATACAAACAGTTCCGTTTAAAATTTATAGATAGTCTATTGTTCTAAAATTTATTTACCCCCCCCCCAGTTATCTCAGTCAAAGAAAGGGTTCCATCAGTTGTTACACTTGACATCTTGTTCCAAGCCCTCCCAACACTTTCAACACAGTTCTTCATAGCATTTAATAAATACTGGCCTCAGTTTGTGTCTTAGGCTGAATGTTTCAAAAAATTGCCAATGATATTAATCTTCATTTACTTCAAACTTTTTCAAATGTCCTGTAGAGAGACAATGTTCCTTTATAGCCTCTTCATCATAACTGATAATAACAGAACTTTTGAATAATTTATATAGATATTCAAAATTATTTATTTTTAATATATTTGCATTATTTATATGTATAATCTGTGGGCAAAATTAAACTCTTTATTTGTCCGCGAGCCGCATAACACACATCGCCCGGCCGCATGTGGCCCGCGGTCGTTATTTGCCCCCACATGTTCTGGAAGCATTATCGCGTGAAGCAGAACGCGAATTACAGGCGTTAGAACCAATGAGACTGAGAGTCCTTGATGAATGATGGATTGGGCATCTGACATTCCTCGAGTCTGTTGCACTGTGACTTTCTCTTGTGTCACGCTTGATCGAGACCGCGCAATGACATTCATTGATTTCCTCCTCCTCCTCCTCCTCCCCTCCTTGTCTTTTGTCGTCAATGCTCCAAAGAAGCAGACAAAAAGCGAGTGCGTTATCCGTGTACGCATTCAGAGTTTTTTTCACTCGAAGGCGGTTTGCACAACTTAATACGTAGCACTGCGTGGGTTTGAAAGGTGCTACATTGCAGTGAATAGAATTACTATTCAAGTATTCTGCGTCAGAGGTTTTGAGCATGTCAACTTAATTATGTCACAGGTAACTTTTATTTTCTAACCCTTGTTGTCCCATAGTGTCCATAGGCGTATCTGTTTCAAGGCTTATGCGGGCAAAGACTGCTATTCCGTTAATATTACCATTTAAATATCTGTTTCTTTGTACTTTAATACCTAAAATTAGTTATGTTCTCATTTCAAACCTTGCGACCTATAGGGCAGGGGTCGGCAACCTTCTGAATCGAAGAGCCAAAAAGTACAATTTACAAAATTTCAAAGTTTTTAAAGAGCCACATGCCAACTATAAGTAGTACTCACACAATCTATTTATTCTTCAATTAAAAAACAACAACAATTGAGCAAATAAATGAAATGGGAGTGATGGCTTCTAGACCTTTTCTTGACCCCCACGTTTGGCTAAGTGAGCCTGAACACTCCTTTGGTGCGTTTTGGTGGTGATGGTTGGGGTGAGGAGGAGAAGTCATAAACTACTGATTGAGAATCACTGTTCTAACTATCGGCACTACTGAATTGGACTTCCCTTCCCCTTCACCAGTCCTTTTAGTCTTTTGGACTGTTGGGGCACTACATATGATCTATTAATCTCTACATTCCACTCTGACTTTTGCCAGGATTTCATGACAGGTCTGACCATTCTTAGATATTAGTTTTCCGTCGTTTTTTTTGCCTGCGCTTTCCCCAAGCATTGTTTCCTGTAGGAAGGTCTTGGCGAGACCTTTAGATCTTGTGATATGACGGTACACTCTTGCAATTTCTTTTTTGACAATCTCTAGAAAGTCATCATTGTCATCTGTTTTTTTTTATTTCTTCATTTGTGATGATATGTTGTAGAATCCTTGTGTAGCATCTCCATTCCATGGCTTGGATCCTCCTCTTCACTTCTGAAGTTAGAACCTCTGACATCCTTTCCTAAAAAACCCTAAATCATTTACAGAACAAGTTTAGATGCATTAGCGTGAGATAAATGTTCGCATTTCCTATACGACTCTTACACATAGCTGTAACTTATAGTTAAAAAAGTGAGCTACTGGATATTCAACACAGCATCAAAATCTAACCTCCTTGGTTACGATAACACTCCAAGCATGTAGTCGATAACAGGTACTTTTACTTTTATAGATGTCGATCAAACATTTTTTTTTTTGTGTATCGCCCCCTAGAGGTGTTAGTGTGATTGGCTTGTCTGATACCCGAGGCTGAGAAAAATAAACACTCCACCGAGTGTCTAGCCTTTAAATTGAAGACATGCATTTGTAAGATGAATTCCTTTTCCCTTTCTAGTTTTGATCTACGAGCGCTGCGTTCCAGAGTTGTGTATTTCTTCTAACACTAGGACACACTTTTGGAAATGGGCCGAGTTTCTAATCAGGTGGGGGAAGCAATGTGCCTGACGGTTTGCTCACTAGAAAGTATTATCTAGACAGTCTACTTACTTACACAGGTCACATCAACACTGTCCACTTACTGAACAGGTCAAATCAAAACAGTCCACTAACTGGACCAGTAAGGCTGTTTCACTTTGTAGACAAGTCAATGACAGGAACATTTTGAGCATCTTCTTCTAGGTCTAGATCTAATGGACAATCATTGGAATATTATAAAGTCTAGTAGATTTGCTTCTCATTGAGGGTGGGGGGGGGTGGGGAAGGAGTTAAAATCTAACATTCATGAGTTATTTAGAGAACAAAGAAACGCTCTACAAGTTGTTGAATTCAGAGTGTTGCTTCCGGTCGTTGACTTTTTAAAGCCACCACTTGATGGTAGACAACGTACCAACTTGAGTAGTAAATAAATAGAAAACTTTTATTCAAATAGAGACAAAATCAAGTTGCTGGGACATACAATTAATGTACTAGACTTTAGTCACAATATATTTCCAAAGAAAATCTAACTCACTACAATAACACAACCTTTGAGTCTCACGTTCTGGAGTCGACTCCCCTAAGATCAATAACGACAATTCTACCTATCTTGCATCATTCATAACCTATCGTTACACTGTTTCCACCGTCACCATAGAAACATACACACACACACTACAAAAAATATATATTGTCCTTTACTCAATTTTTTTTTTTAATTCTTTTTTTTTTTTGTTAATGATATTATTGGTGTATGTAACTGTGTGTATGTCACTTATAGTCAACTTTGTCCACTATGGATTGTATTTCTTGCTGACGTTGGCAGTGACATAGAATCTCAGGTTACGTCTATGGTATGGCACCGTTGCGACGGTAATTGAGACCAATCTTTACAGTAGCCCTCAACACTGACCTGCGACATCGCAACCTGTGGGAAGTGGAGGATGCTAAAAAAGTTAAGCGTTGTTTTTGTATGAAAAAAAATACCGAAAAGTGTGTACGCGGGGTTTTGTGTGTTTGGGAGGAAATTAAGTTCGAACAACAGCATAGGGTATATTAAATATTGAGAAGCCGAAGAAAGGTCAGCCTCTGTACGGAGGACTAGCTGTTTTGTTAAGGGCGTAGGTGTGGAGTGGGCAACATACAAGCAAAAGTTGATACTAGAATTCACGGGCCAAAGCCAATGTGCATATGTGTGTCTGGGGAGACGTTATAAGATGGGTCTTGCTAAATCAAGTCAAACGTATATGTCGCAGATATATAGATCTATGTGCAGGGGTGAATACAATATAGATAAATAGATAGATTGAGAGATACAGAGATTGATCTATTGATAAATCGTGGGGAAAATTAGATGTATAGATAACCCTTGGAAGAAATTAGATCTATCTTGGGCGTAGCCTGGGTGTGTGTGTTAACCTTCGAAAAAAACAACAACAGATTTTTGTTTTAAAACGCAGAAATAGTGCTTGGCTCCGGTGCTCTGCCCCGAACCCCACTGGGGGAGCTCACAGCGTTACACCCCTTCAGACCCACTGGCTAGCTAAGGCCTTCTGTCTCTCCACTAACTTCAGGAAGAACCTATTCTTGGCTACAATAAACGTCTTCCGAAAGAATGAAGGGTCGGAATGTAATGAAGATTAATTACGTACACTCACACAACACACACACACACCCCTAAAGAAATTACTGGTTACGCCCATGAGATCTATACATAACTCTTAACCTGGCAGTTTGACCTTGTAAAGTTTATTGTGGGAATATGGTATTTTACCTGTTTGTGTAATTGTATTAATTGTTGTAAAATGTATTTTTATAAGGCGCTAGGGTTTGTGTCATAAATGCAATTTTTGTTAAAGTAATTCTATTGTTGTAGCTGCTCAAAGTATTTTGCTAATGTATTATATCGTCCTGAGTTACTTGCACTGAACATAGTCTAGATTTGGAATTGGAATATATCGTCCTGTGTTACTTGCACTGAACATAGTCTAGATTTGGAATTGGAATATATCGTCCTGTGTTACTTGCACTGAACATAGTCTAGATTTGGAATTGGAATATATCGTCCTGTGTTACTTGCACTGAACATAGTCTAGATTTGGAATTGGAATATATCGTCCTGTGTTACTTGCACTGAACATAGTCTAGATTTGGAATTGGAATATATCGTCCTGTATTACTTGCACTGAACATAGTCAAGATTTGGTATTGGAACATATCGTCCTGTGTTACTTGCACTGAACATAGTCTAGATTTGGAATTGGAATATATCGTCCTGTGTTACTTGCACTGAACATAGTCAAGATTTGGTATTGGAACATATCGTCCTGTGTTACTTGCACTGAACATAGTCTAGATTTGGTATTGGAACAGATCGTCCTGTGTTACTTGCACTGAACATAGTCTAGATTTGGTATTGGAACATATCGTCCTGTGTTACTTGCACTGAACATAGTCTAGATTTGGTATTGGAACAGATCGTCCTGTGTTACTTGCACTGAACATAGTCAAGATTTGGTATTGGAACAGATCGTCCTGTGTTACTTGCACTGAACATAGTCTAGATTTGGTATTGGAACATATCGTCCTGTGTTACTTGCACTGAACATAGTCTAGATTTGGTATTGGAACATATCGTCCTGTGTTACTTGCACTGAACATAGTCTTGATTTGGTATTGGAACATATCGTCCTGTGTTACTTGTACTGAACATAGTCTAGATTTGGTATTGGAACATATCTTCCTGTGTTACTTGCACTGAACATAGTCTAGATTTGGTATTGGAACAGATCGTCCTGTGTTACTTGCACTGAACATAGTCTAGATTTGGTATTGGAACATATCGTCCTGTGTTACTTGTACTGAACATAGTCTAGATTTGGTATTGGAACATATCAATTGCATTGCATCTCAGAATATGTTTTTTTTTATTTAGGTTGGTGAGCCGTATCGTGTATTTTTCAGTGAATTGTAATATGTCTATATCATATCACCCTCTTCATTCAAGTAAAATTACATTATATCTTTAACTTGGAGACACAAGTCTCAAAGCAGTTTGAAGTCACAACATAGAACATGGTACACCTCGGGTGGCTAAGCATTTTTGTTCACTCAGTCACGTGAAGGGAGAGGAGGGTAGTGGAGAGAAGAGAGAGGTAGAGGGGAAAGAAAGGGAATGGATAGGAGAGTGGAATTGAGAGAAGGAGATAAATCAGGAGGGGATTAGGGAGGGGGGATTAGAGAAGAGGGGAAGGAAGATGAGAGAAAAGTGGACATGAGATTGGAGAGGAGAGTGGAGAGGAGAGTGGAGAGAAGAGTGGACATGAGATTGGAGAGGAGAGTGGAGAGGAGAGTGGAGAGAAGAGTGGACATGAGATTGGAGAGGAGAGTGGAGAGGAGAAAAGAGGAGAGTAGAGAGTAGAGTGGAGAGGAGAGTGGAGAGGAGAGTGGAGAGGAGAGTGGAGAGGAGAGTGGAGAGGAGAGTGGAAGAAAGAGGAGAGTGAAGAGGAGAGTTAAAGATAGAAAAGAGGAGAATAGAGAGGAGAGTGGAAGAGAGAGAAGAGGAGAGTGAAATATAGAAAAGAGGAGAATAGAGAGGAGAGTGGAAGAGAGAGGAGAGTGGAGAGGAGAGTGGAGAGGAGAGTGGAGAGAAGAGTGGACATGAGATTGGAGAGGAGAGTGGAGAGGAGAAAAGAGGAAAGTAGAGAGTAGAGTGGAGAGGAGAGTGGAGAGGAGAGTGGAGAGAAGAGTGGAGAGAAGAGTGGACATGAGATTGGAGAGGAGAGTGGAGAGGAGAGTGGAGAGAAGAGTGGACATGAGATTAGAGAGGAGAGTGGAGAGGAGAAAAGAGGAGAGTAGAGAGTAGAGTGGAGAGGAGAGTGGAGAGGAGAGTGGAGAGGAGAGTGGAAGAAAGAGGAGAGTGAAGAGGAGAGTTAAAGATAGAAAAGAGGAGAATAGAGAGGAGAGTGGAAGAGAGAGAAGAGGAGAGTGAAATATAGAAAAGAGGAGAATAGAGAGGAGAGTGGAGAGGAGAGTGGAGAGGAGAGTGGAGAGGAGAGTGGAGAGGAGAGTGGAGAGGAGAGTGGAGATGAGAGTGGAGAGGAGAGTGGAGAGGAGAGTGGAGACGAGAGTGAAGAGGAGAGTGGAAGAGAGAGAAGAGGAGAGAGAAGAGGAGAGTGAAAGATAGAAAAGAGAAGAATATAGAGGAGAGTGGAAAGGAGAGAAGAGGAGAGTGAAGAAGAGAGTGAAAGATAGAAAAGAGGAGAATATAGAAGAGAATGGAAGAGAGAGAAGAGGAGAGTGAAGAGGAGAGTGAAAGATAGAAAAGAGGAGAATATAGAAGAGAGTGGAAGAGAGAGAAGAGGAGAGTGAAGAGGAGAGTGAAAGATAGAAAAGAGGAGAATAGAGAGGAGAATGGAAAGAAGAGAAGATGAGAAGATGGGAAAGGAGTGAAGAGGAGAGTGAAGAGGAGAGTGAAGAGGAGAATGGAGAGGAGAGTGGAGAGGAGAGTGGAAGAGAGAGAAGAAGAGAGTGGAGAGGAAGATAGTGGTCAGGAGAAGTAAGAAGAGCAGTTTACCGATGAGTAAAAATGAAACAAAAAAAACACCAAGAGTTGTGTTTATTTTTTCGAGAGGCTTAGCACACACACACACGCACACATTCTTCCACACTCATACCTTTGGACAGACACTTCGACAGACAAGTCTTCTTTGTATGTAATCATCTGAATGTTTGTTGGTCTGTCTGTCAGCTCAAGTGTGCAATTAATACGATAAAGATATGAGCCTGTCTCTGAACAGCGCCCTTTGTTTCTAAAAGTCATCTCTGAAGACTATCGCTTTAAAACATTTCCCACTGCCTAACAAGTCTGAAGGGAGGTAGGTAGCCTCATGTATACACTTGCTCATATAATTTAAACCAAGCTCTTCTTTTATCGTAATGGTCAATATATATTGCTGTCAAGTTCATCATTTACATTATTTATTCAACAGGAGTTGCTGTAATGGAATATCAACTGAAGGACACTGTAGAGCATAATTCTGCGACAGGCCTGGAAAATAAAATGTACTAAATCTTAAAGAGTACTGTGTTGACATTTTGGAATGCTTGGCATTAGGGAGAGAGAAACTATTAATATGTACAATGTGTATAAATAAAGATGTACAATGTGTATAAATAAAGATGTACAATGTGTATAAATAAAGATGTACAATGTATATATATACTGCAAGGCTTGAATTGTTGAAATGTTTAAAGATAAAATATGGAAATGCTGATAAAGGTACAATTCAACACTTGTTGTTAAAATATAAGAAAAGTAATATACATGTATATATATATAATATATACAGGGCCGGTCTTAACGATTTCGGGGTCCTATGCGAAACTGATTGCTAAGGGCCCAGTCTGGGTAGGGATAAGCATTATGTCAACATGAAGATTTTGTATTAGAAAATACTTTCGTCTTTGCAATCCATTGTTTATTCCATGAAAGCTCTCACCACGACGTTTTTTTTATTATCGCGTGTAGGATTGGCACTCCAAAATGACAATTTAGTCTATTTTTCTGGATATTCTAATAATTTCAGTTATAATATAACTAGGCCACTTAAAGTTCAAGACAAAATTTTAACATGGGCCAGCCACGCTGCTAAGTATGTAATGCGAATTTAAAATGTCAAGTTTTATTTCTATTTAGATGAACATACCTTGTCTTTGTACTAAAAGATAGTACATAGTCAGAGTTTTAAAAGCACATAAATGTTTATGTATTTCAGAACTGACATTATTGACTCATGTCCACTTTATGAATATTGGCAGGTTTTTATTGACGTAGAGATATAGTTTGACGACATTCGACTGTTCCCTTCATTAAGTATTAAACTTCTTACTGGACTCGTTTATCAGCGTGGACTACCCTTATAGTGTTGGCCTTTCGCCTGTGTTGTTTCGGTATTGAAGTGTTTGTCTTATCTTGAAAAGACTTAACGCGGAGGCACCTAACACAATTAATAGAAATATAGGTACTACGGTGTAGTTTTTACTATCCGGCCAACTATTCGGGTAGTGATATTCGACAGAAGCCGAATATCGCCGAATAGTGAAAAATTGCTAAATATTCGGCCGAAGCTGAAGACAGAGCGACTATTCGGTGCACCCTTAATATATATATATATATATATATATATATATATATATATATATATATATATATATATATATATATATATATATATATATATAATATATATAACACATACAGCACTATCAACAAACACTACTTTGGCTACACATTCATCAAAGAACATAGTATACATTAAATAAATGCAAAGTAATCTAATTAAGTTGAAAACAGGTAGATCTAGAACTTAATGTCCTCCTGGGAGATGGTAAAGCATGTGACCTGTGTTGAATGTATGGAGAACCAGTTACAAACCTTAGGTCAATGTACAGAAAAGAACTCAGTAACTTAGTTACAGTTGATATTTCCCTTTCACTTTCTATGAATGGAATGTAACTCTGCCTTTTCTTGTTCAAAACATCTGAAAAAAGTAACCATGTTATTCTTTACTTTATAATTACACTATTACAGTTGTTTTTAAAGTATTGGACTGTAAAAGTGCGTACACTTTGATGTGTTGCTTTTTCTAGATATTGATAATTGTTATGGCGTCCATGGATACAGGTATTTCCGTTGATAAACTCATTGCGACAGCGCCTTGCTATCTCAGGCCACAATGTTCTTCTTTACACTGTCTGATACTGAAGTTTTACATTTCCTGACTACATCTCAAGACAGCGGATTTTATTCTATTCTGTTTATTAATTGTAAGAATAACTAGAAGTGCGCAAAAAAGTCTTTTTTCTTATCTTTTATTAGCGGCCTTCGAAAGGGGAATAGCCGCGATTAGTTTTGTGTGGTCTGTTCGTCCGTCCGACCCGTTTAGATCTCATAAACCTGAATAGAAATTGAAAATAGGACATCCTGACCTTTAAAGTTCTAATTCAACGCAGCTCTGCATTCAAGGGAGTTCTATTTCAAATCCTTATTTCAGAAGAGCTAGAAGAGTCTTATTAGTGATGACGTATTGTCCTTCTTTGCCTAAATTGAAAAATAGCGCCAAATATTTTTTTTAGTTTTATTAATTTAACTATCAGATCCAGCTTGAACATAGGGCCGCCTTTGAGACTGTGTGATAACACTAATTCTCTTTGTAATCTTGTTATTGAGTTATTTCGTCTGGTCTATATTACGAGTCAATTGTGAAGCGTTCGGCTGTTATAGAGCTGTGTCTGACTTCTATGTACCTTCAATTATTCAAGATTAGTTTGAGTGTACGGGTGTAACTTTAGTGTGATATCATACATCAAAATCCATAAATAGCGTGCGTCGCAAAGCTAAATAAGTAATAGAGGAGTATAGGATACGTGTTGGTAAAAGAACAATATGATTCATCAAACAGTTCAAGTTTGATCTACAAGCCCTTCTCAGACAGGTACATTCCTTGTACAAAGCACATACCTTGTTTCATATGCTAGGACAAATTTGTACAAATGCCTGTGCTACTATGGAGTGGGCTGACTGAGTCAGCCACGAAACCAGTGACTTGACAGAGTTTTATTCATTGATTAACACGCATGATTAGACATAGGGACACGCTTAGGACGTGATCATCTTTTTTTTTAAAGTAACGTCAGTATTTTATAAGATAAGATAAGAGACAGACATCATAAACAAGTCAACTACTGTGGTCTAGTGCCTGAAAAGTGAGATATTTCGGTTTCCTTAGCCTCTACGGTAGAAGGGGAAAGCAAGGGGGCACGATGCCCGGGGCGCCACCTTCATGGGGGCGCCACACGCAACCTTTACTTCTATGTGATGTTCAATGAAGATGAGGGGGAGAGACAATAAGGTATCTTACCCAGGGCTCACGAATGACTCACTACACCTCTGCCTTTACGTGGTATCCACGTTGAAACGTCCGTTAGTGGAAGCAGACAGACAAACAACGTTAACAGAAACTTGCCTACGGCCAATGGTTTACTGTTCTAGACGGTCATTAACTTGTAGCACCAAATCGCTGGTAGACAACTAAGCCGCTTGTCAAACTTGAAATGACTTAAATAGATTTTTAACAATATTATGTATAACATTTATTACGATATAGACAAAGTCAACTTGAGATGAAATGAAATCTACTAGACTTAAGAAATACTAACAAATATTTTGAACTAGACCAACACACTTTATAAAGCACGTCTTTTCACTCTGGCGTTCTGGAGTTGTCTCTCCTTCCTAAAACGGCTTACGACAATGCCTTTTATTTTGCATCATTCACACCCAATCGCGAACTTCTTCCCACCGTCGCCATAGAAACACACACACACACACTCTCTATAACAATTACCTCGTTGGTGTGGACAAATAACTAACTGCATGCAATTCTCTTTGAGAACAACGGTGAAGTTCAACAGAAAACTCAAGCAGTTAAAAAAAAAACTGCAAAAAAACAACAACACGCTAAGTTGCTCCATGTGAGAGTTGTCTAGAAATATTTGAGAGATTTGAACTGCTGGTAGTAACAGAAAGAAACAGAGATTCAGGTGTTAAGAGTAGCAGCCACCGGATACACCGAGGAAATTGTGTTCACAGAAGTCCCAATCCCAGAATGATCACTACCAATAAGGGGGCCATGAGACAGAGGTTTGGGTAAAGAGTCATTTCTTCGCTCCTGATCGCCTTAATATGTTCTACCCTGTGACGATAGATAGATAGATAGATAGATAGATAGATAGATAGATAGATAGATAGATAGATACTAATACATAGGTTGTAAAAAAAACCTCAAGTTATTTGTTTTTCAATGTTACACAATTTTTGAAGGACAAGAAACAAATGGACAATTACATTCACAGTTAAATTCAAAATGTAAGAATATATCCTCTCTGTTTGTGTCTGTGTGCCTTTGTCTGTTTGTGTGTCTGTGTGTTTGTGTTTTGTTTAAATACTGTTACAAATGAACAGTGATAGGTAGACGTCAACGTATGACCCCGGCGAGATGACACAACAGCGAGTGTTCTCTGGAATCTACGCGTATAAACAAAGACAGGATGTGACGTGTCCTCACGTGTTGTTCCAGGGGACAAACAGATCTAAGAAGGAGGCAGTTACTAATGAACAGTGACAGATAGAGGTCAGTACGTGTGACCCCGGCTTGATGACACTGCAGCAGGTGTTCACTGGAATCTAGGAGTAAAAACAAAGACAGGATGTGACGTTTCCTCACGTATTGTTCCAGATGATACTAGCAGTGTTTGTGCAACTTTGGAGGAGCGATTAGGGACTCTATATAAGCCAGAGAGTTAATGTGAAAGTCAGTCGTATGGAGTCGTGAGTGAGCCGTTACGGTCGATACAGACGATGTAAGACGTGTGCGGCTCTAGTGGAAGAGAAATGTGTACGACTCGATGCAAGTTAACTAGGGTAGAGTTAACTGGAGTGGACTACTGTCGTTAAAGTCTATACAGCAAACTACAGTGGACTTGAGCCGTTACAGTAGATACAGTCGATGTAAGACGTGTGCGGCTCTGATTCGGTAGACTTGAGTACGACTTGGTTCAGCTTTGGGAGATCTGGAGCGACACTGTGAAGTGTGTCGTTGGTCTGTTCTGTGGAATACGGCTCGATGCAAGTTGAGAAGAGATGAATTTTAACGAAGCGAAGAGATGAATTGCAACGAAGTATAGCTAACTGTAAACTGACAGATATTATACAGTCTTCTACGCTACATGTTACAGTAACAAATTGTTAGAGTTAATAGTCAATAAAGTTATATGAAACTGAAAGTTGAGTCGTCAAGTTCTTTACAGTGTTTTTATTTGTGTGCCTACTAATACATTTAGCCAGAAGATTCAGAAAAACGTAAAAATACGAAAGTTAATCCTGGTCAATAGTGTGTGATATGAAATGTAACCCCCAAAGAATAGGAACAATTATAATTTAATTCTATTTGCAATGTAACGTACTACGTTCAATGTTTATCTACTAGACGCAATAGAGGAATTCTTAGGCTTAGAGTTGTTGTTTTTTGAGTGATTGTAAACATACGGCAGGTATTATAGAGTTAGAAAAACACTTTAATTACATAAAAAACAATAATGAAAGAATGGGTATAGAAAAATGATTTAGTTTCTCAATCTTAGTACAGACTTATAATATAAGAGAATCTGATGTTGACGAGAAAACCGGTTACAAAAAAAAATAAACAAACAACTTTGACATCACCTGCTTTTTAAAAAAAAATTAGAGAAGGTAAAGGTGAAGGTCATGGCGAAGAGCTCAAGATTCTAATGCAGACTTGGCGCTTTCAGGTCAAAGGGCACAGGATAGAGGTGAAGGTCGTGATAATTTCAATGCGGGTCAAATTTTAAAAGCTCAAGTGGTTCCACTCTTCCAGAATATCAGCGTGCCACTTGCTAGATGATAGGTACTTGCTCAAACATATCCTCCCACTCTTGGGCACTAGGCAAGATGGAAATCATCAACTGAGGTCATGGACAAATTATAAATTGTTATGCCGCACAAATATATGTATTAAAATATTTTTAAATGTCAGCCTTTTGATTAGATTTTTATCAACTTTGAACAATAAGTTGCATATTTCTAAATCTATATCCTTTACACGTTCAGGGTCTGGGGCCAAACATTCTCCAGCATCAGGGTATTATTCTTCACCATCATGGTCTGGAGCTAAATCATCAGGGTCTAGAGCTTCACCATCAGGGTCTGGAGCACCATCATCAGAGTCTGGAGCTTCACCAGCAGGGTCGGGAGCTTCACCATCAGGGTCTGGAGCTTCACCAGCAGGGTCTGGGGCTCCGGAAGAAAGACTTTTACTTTACACTAACCTTCACAAAAACATTCTCCTAGTGTCTACAAACTTTTTCCCCCTCCTAATAAGAAGAGTACAGATTAAAAAATAACCAATGAAGAGACGTGAGAAATGTTCCAGGTAGCAGAGAGAGTAGAGAGAGTAGAGAGAGTAGAGAGAGTAGAGAGAGCAGAGAGAGTAGAGAGATTAGAGAGAGTAGAGAGAGTAGAGAGAGCAGAGAGAGTAGAGAGAGTAGAGAGAGTAGAGAGATTAGAGAGAGTAGAGAGATTAGAGAGAGTAGAGAGAGTAGAGAGATTAGAGAGAGTAGAGAGAGCAGAGAGAGTAGAGAGAGCAGAGAGAGTATGTATGCTTGCAATTATCATCTCAAACTTATCTTCGTGTTCAGCAAGACGTCTCCATGTGGAGAAAGAAACTTGACATTGTGACTTACATTGGACGAGTAAAGACTAGAGCCGCATTCACAAATGTTCGCAAATATGTCTTATTTAAAAGAACGTTTTGAATTTATTCATTTTTTATAGCAGACACCTGGAAAACAGCAAGATAAGATACGTCTTATTTGGAAAAAAAATAAATAAAAAGACGCAACTTAATTTTCAAATCACTCTTTAAAAACATTTGTACTAATAGTGTTTTTATTTGATTAATACTAAATCTGAATAGGCCGTATAAAAGTATTTTTTTTACAGTAAAGGTTTCGCACCTTTATATCAGAATGTCGTTTCAGAATGTCGTTTTATAGATTGGCCTACGTTTCAACGCACGCTCTTATTACATGACATTCTTCTATTAATTGTGTGTGTGTGTGTGTTTGTTATTATTTTACATACTTAATATCGAAATATACAAATAAAGTTTACAAATCCCCTCGCTGAGAAGAGTCAGATCAGTGCGTACAAAAGAAAGTCTTTTCTAAGTTTTTATTTAATTCTGAAGTAAAACAGGTAGGCAGTCTGTCTTCCTAATTAAACACACATTTTAATCTCAATGGAGATGAATGCACGTGTGTCCAATGCTAAAAATGACTTACAGGGAATTCCCCCCCAAAAAACCTACACGTTCACTTTGTCTGGTGAATCTCTCTACAGATGTAACTGTCCTCACCCCCTTGAAGTGATCTACCCCTGCTCTCCTGGGTTCAACAATCGCTGCATTCAGAGAGGGCATTCCGTAAAATTATGGGATGGTGGTAGTTGAAGATAAAGACCTTTTGATAAAGATAAATTAGACTTGAAAGAGTCATTTTAGGTGCGGTCACTGGGGAGTTAGGGTAGGTTGGATTTTTTGTGAAACAAATCAGAGAAGTTTAAGATTGATAGAGAGTTAGGAGTGAATCGAAATATTCTATTGTATAAAGTGAATCTGAATGTTTTACTGTATGGAGTGAATAAAAAATGTTTTACTGTATGGAGTGAATTAAAATGTTTTAGTGTATGAATTGAATCAGTATGTTTTATTGTATGAAGTGAATCAGAATGTTTTATTCTATGGAGTGAATAAAAATGTTTTACATTATGAAGGGAATCAGAATGTTTTACTGTATGGAATAAATCAGAATGTTTTTTGTATGGAGTGAATCAGAATGTTTTTCTGTATGCAGTGAATCAAAATGTTTTACTGTATGGAGTGAATCAAAATGTTTTACTGTATGAAGTGAATCAGACTATTCTATTGTATGGAGTGAATCAGAATGTTTTACTTTATGGAGTGAATCAGAATGTTCTATTGTATGAAGTAAATCGGAATGTTTTACTGTATGGAGTGAATCAGAATGTTTTACTTTATGGAGTGAATCAGAATGTTTTACTGTATGAAGTGAATCAGAATGTTTTATTCTATGGAGTGAATCAGAATGTTTTATTGTATGAAGTGAATCAGAATGTTTTACTTTTTGGAGTGAATCAGAATGTTCTATTGTATGAAGCGAATCGGAATGTTTTATTGTATGAAGTGAATCAGAATGTTCTATTGTATGGAGTGAATCAGAATGTTCTATTGTATGAAGTGAATCAGAAGGTTCTATTATATGAAGTGAATCAGAATGTTTTACTTTATGGAGCGAATCAGAATGTTCTATTGTATGAAGTGAATCAGAAGGTTCTATTATATGAAGTGAATCAGAATGTTTTACTTTATGGAGCGAATCAGAATGTTTTATTGAATGGAGTGAATCAGAATAATTTAATGTTAACCATAGTTTGAAGGAAAATGTCAAGTGAAACAATGTCCGTAAAGACGCAACTGCTCACATTGCACTGTTTTTATTTTGACTAAGGTGTTCCATTTTAGATTGCGAACCATTGCATTTGGCTGCAGACTGCAAAGACACACACACACACAATGATAAAATTAAAGAGAGAGAGTGAGAGAGAGAAAGAGAAAGAGAGACGTTTCTGAGAGATAGAGCCATGTATGGAGAATGACAGCACAAACATTGTTTTTTTACTAAGAATGGTCGTCAAGTAATTTTCTGATATTGCATAGAATGATATCAAGTTTTTATTGTGATCAGTTCTGCTTTCACAGGTAGAGCTTTCGTTGTTTATGACAAAGCTTCTATCAACTCACTCTGTGTGTCTGGTACAAAGCTTCTATCAAGTCACTCTGTCTGGTACAAAGCTTCTATCAACTCACTCTGTCTGTCTGGTACAAAGCTTCTATCAACTCACTCTGTGTGTCTGGTACAAAGCTTCTATCAAGTCACTCTGTGTGTCTGGTACAAAGCTTCTATCAAGTCACTCTGTGTGTCTGGTACAAAGCTTCTATCAACTCACTCTGTGTGTCTGGTACAAAGCTTCTATCAACTCACTCTGTGTGTCTGGTACAAAGCTTCTATCAAGTCACTCTGTGTGTCTGGTACAAAGCTTCTATCAACTCACTCTGTGTGTCTGGTACAAAGCTTCTATCAAGTCACTCTGTCTGGTACAAAGCTTCTATCAAGTCACTCTGTGTGTCTGGTACAAAGCTTCTATCAACTCACTCTGTGTGTCTGGTACAAAGCTTCTATCAAGTCACTCTGTCTGGTACAAAGCTTCTATCAACTCACTCTGTGTGTCTGGTACAAAGCTTCTATCAAGTCACTCTGTGTGTCTGGTACAAAGCTTCTATCAAGTCACTCTGTGTGTCTGGTACAAAGCTTCTATCAAGTCACTCTGTGTGTCTGGTACAAAGCTTCTATCAAGTCACTCTGTCTGGTACAAAGCTTCTATCAACTCACTCTGTGTGTCTGGTACAAAGCTTCTATCAAGTCACTCTGTGTGTCTGGTACAAAGCTTCTATCAACTCACTCTGTGTGTCTGGTACAAAGCTTCTATCAAGTCACTCTGTGTGTCTGGTACAAAGCTTCTATCAAGTCACTCTGTCTGGTACAAAGCTTCTATCAACTCACTCTGTGTGTCTGGTACAAAGCTTCTATCAAGTCACTCTGTGTGTCTGGTACAAAGCTTCTATCAACTCACTCTGTGTGTCTGGTACAAAGCTTCTATCAACTCACTCTGTGTGTCTGGTACAAAGCTTCTATCAACTCACTCTGTGTGTCTGGTACAAAGCTTCTATCAACTCACTCTGTGTGTCTGGTACAAAGCTTCTATCAACTCACTCTGTGTGTCTGGTACAAAGCTTCTATCAACTCACTCTGTGTGTCTGGTACAAAGCTTCTATCAACTCACTCTGTGTGTCTGGTACAAAGCTTCTATCAACTCACTCTGTCTGGTACAAAGCTTATATCAACTCACTCTGTGTGTCTGGTACAAAGCTTCTATCAACTCACTCTGTCTGGTACAAAGCTTATATCAACTCACTCTGTGTGTCTGGTACAAAGCTTCTATCAACTCACTCTGTCTGGTACAAAGCTTATATCAACTCACACTGTGTGTCTGGTACAAAGCTTCTATCAACTCACTCTGTCTGGTACAAAGCTTATATCAACTCACTCTGTGTGTCTGGTACAAATATTTTACACGCTTTTTCTCCCACTTCCCATTCGCGGATCAAGTTTGCATAAATATTCATTGTGGCTATTAAAATATGAATCTATAAAAAAAATATAAATCAATTAAATGATTAGAGCTAGGTACCTAATTTTTTACTTTATTGAGAGATATTGTTGTATATTAGCAGTTCTTATCCTGATAAAGGTTTTTTTAAAACGTATTTTATATATTTTGTTCATGGGCGTAGCCAGGGAGGGGGGGGACGAAATTTAGTGACCTAATTTTAGCTTTGATTTTTTATTTATTTTAGGAGAGATTTTAGTACTAAACCATCACTTGCCCCAGCGCAGCTAAGGGGGTTTTGAGTTTTAAACCCCATACCAGGGGGTTTTGCAGTGAATCAGAATGTACAAACAATACAAACAAAATGTAAACTACAATTCCCAATTTCCAAGATTATAGCCAAGGAGGGTTTTGATTTTAAAACGCCCTTCGAAATTTACGATAACACCTCTTCTTCAATATTAGACTATCCATACATCAGTCACCAGATTCTATTAGCCTAGCCAAGAGGGGGTTTGTATTTAAACCCACCTCCAACGGGGTTTGCAGCTAAAAAACACCTTTTCAATATAAAAAAGCAAATAACAATATGAGTTTAGCCAAAGGGTGTTTGGAGTTTAATCCCCCCCCTCCATTGGGGTTTGAAGCTAAAAAATATCTCTTCAATATGAAAAAAAGCAAATTACACACTTAAAATTCTATGAACGTAGCTAAGGTGGTTTTGAATTTGTAAAAAAAAAAAAAAACTCCAGAGATTTTTTAGTTTAAAATCCCCCAACAGATGATTTTGACGATAAAACTTCCCTTTTTGAAATAAAATCTAAAGCAAACTACAGTCACCTAAGGCCAAGAGCGTAGCCACAGTGGCTGGGCTCCGTTAATAAAGTGTAGTGAATAGTCATCTGCCGAATTTGAAAAAAAGACTAAATGTGGCTCAACAAAGATGGCTAAGACGGATTTTAGGAGTCAATTATAGAGAACGGGTCGAAATCCTATGCAGAACTGGGAGACGACCCCTTAGTAAGGTTGTGACAGAGCATCGCATGAGGTTTGAGGGACATGTTCTCCGACAAAATAAATTACGCCTAATAGAGTTTTGATGAGATGGAGGCCATTACAAGGAAAGCGCAAACAGGGAAATCCACACTTTCACGTCACACTTTCATAGAGGTCCTCAGAGCCAGTGGGAGAAGGGGGCAGACATTGCCAATGACAGATTTTTGTGGAAACAGCTTGCAATCCAATGCGCCTAATGGCGACTGCGATCTTAGTAATTAAGAATTGCAGATTAGGTTTTTGATATAAAACTTTTTAATAGCAGGATTGAGCAATGTAGATACCTCAGAATATGTATTTTATTGGCTTTCAATACCGGATAGTGTTTGGCGCCCCCGAACTCCGCTAGGGGAGCTTATAGCGATCCCCCAGACCCATTTGCTGGCAAGGGCAGGGAGTATACAATTTTTCCAATAACTCTACAAAGAACATAAGGCTATTCTAGGGTACAATAAAGTCTTCCGAAAGAATGAAGGGTCATAATGTAATAAAGATTATTTATACACACACACACACAAATATATATATATATATATATACATATATTGGGGGGAGGGAGGCATAACCCCCCCCCCCACCGAAAAAAAAATCCTGACTACGCCAATGAATTTGTTAGTATTATATATTAAGAGAGAAAGACAGAGAGACATTATATACGTTATCTTTTAAGTATCTATCTATCTATCTATCTATCTATCTATCTATCTATGTATCAATCAATCTATCTATCTATCTATCTATCTATCTATCTATCTATCTATCTAATCTATTAATCTATCTATCTATCTATCTATCTATCTATCTATCTATCTGTCAGTCAATCTATCTATCTATCTATCTATCTATCTATCTATCTATCTATCTATCTATCTATCTATCTATCTATCTATCTATCTACCTATCTATCTATCTATCTATCTATCTATCTATCTATCTACCTATCTATCTATCTATCTATCTATCTATCTATCTATCTATCTGTCTGTCAATCTATCTATCTATCTATCTATCTATCTATCAATTTTTTTGTCTTTCTTTTCTTTATCTTGAGGAGAAAAGACCGAGAGAAGAAAAGAACAGAAAAAGTTATTTTAATATTTCTTTGTAAAATAAAAATACAAATTTGTGTGTGTATGTTAAAAAAAAAATCTTCTTACGAGTGCTCAGGTGCACTTGACCTAACAAGACGTGGGACTCGATCCAAGTTCAAGCCAGATCTATGCTGACATAGGTCATTTACTGCGAGATTTCTGTCTCAGTTTGTAGTCCACTTTGAACATTTGTCTGGGAGGAAGGAGTTAATGTATTGGTTGAACACATCAGTTGTAAAGTCTGTTCACATGACCGCGACAGACAACAACAACACAAGATAAGCTAATCGCCATCTAATAACATCCCACAAATGGAACATAATAGCTTATGGTGTAGTATTATTATAGGATAGAATTGTGAATCGATATAGCTCTTATGGGCACACAAACACACACATATATACATATATTTTTTAAATTAATATTATTTAATTACGACTAATATATTAACCGATTAATTAATTGGTTAATCTTTTTTTTTTATTGATTCAAGTGTTGGCATCCACAATAAACTATTTTTACAAAGTTTGAACCTAATCCGAGACATGGAAAATGGTAGAAATAAAGTCTTAAAGATTCCAGACAGACAGACAGACGGACGGAGTGAGTTAATGAAGCGTTGTAAAAAGAACTATGTTGTTAAATCATCTGTTTTCCATAGGGTAAAATGAAACATCCTTAAACCCTATTTCTTGACTGAATTTACACAAATATATTATTTTAGTTTTTTAACTACTAGTGTTTTAAACCTAGAACAAGGTGAGGGAGAAGGTTGAGAAGAATGGAACTATCGGGCACTAGAATCTCCATTTCTTTCTTTGTTGCTTTTCTTTTGAAATGCAAGACTCCAGTTTAGTCTCCGTTTTTTCCCCCGATTTGTCCGAGCATATAACCCACGGGTTATACAAGTTTCACCGCCGCATGACAGCTGTGCGAATATACAAAGGTGCGGTGTTTACTAAATTTATTTTACCACTACAATAGCATAACGGAATCCATACACATAGTGGTGGGCAGGGAAGGCCTTAGGGCACTGCAACCTATGCGCCAGCAGTGGGACCTCTTACTTTCATAGGCCCCGCGCTAATACTAGTTGTAAATTATTAAATTAAACCATCATAACTTATAACAGGGTTTCCCTGGCCTCCTGATTTCCCATGAGCTACTGGAAATCTTTTGAAATTGCAAAGTTTACGAAAAAATAGTCATGAAAATCTTTGAAATTGTTAAATTATCCAGAAAACTCATAATACTGTCCTTATAAATAGCCAAAACGGTCATTTCGGGGTGTCATTCAATATGGAAAACGCTAAAATCCTAATGGCGTTAAAAAAAAACACCCAATTGTCAACTTTCATTTAATTAAAATAATAAGGCGAATTTCAACCGAAACAGGAAGTTCCCATGCTTATATTACTATTATTATAATTTTCACTTATTATCCTTATCCCTACCGAGACTAGGCCCTGCCCAATCCGTTTCGCATAGGGCCCCGCAATATGTAGGTGGTAGGTCATTATACCTCCTATATTTAGCTGTGTGGTTGTGAAATATAGATCTATATTTGAAAGCTTTATATATAAACTTCAAGAAAAGTAATAGCAAGAACGCGCACAGAATATTTAATACACCAATGTCGAAACCTATAGACTACAATGTGTGTAATACATCCACAATCACTCACCAGTCTCACTAATGTCACTGTCCTCGCTCTAGTTAGTGAAGCCATCGAAACTTGTCTCCTATTCACTGTCTTCTTCCAATAAGAGAAGCATGTTGGCAGCAGCAGTTGGGTTATAATTAGACTCTTCAAATGCGAAGTATATAAGAGTGAAGCTTGTACGATTTTTTGTTTACTTATTTTGTAATTATATGCCGAAGAAATGAGCTAAAATACGGCTATCTTCTCTATACACGAGTTATTTAACATAAGGCACCAAATATTAACCAATATCACATTATTTGATATACAAATGTGGATAGACAAGATAAACATAATGATTCTGCTACTCCGCAAAACTGTTTGACACTATCTCCATGTTTTTTGTTAACTGGGTGAATGGAAAACAAATTGTCTAAACTTCTACATGTTCCTTGTTTGGCAAGTTAAAAGAAGGCGTGGCTTTGAAATGGCACAGCAACAGCTTTCGAATACATGCGTGTTACATGTTTCATTGGTCAAGATTTTTAAAGGCTCTTTGAGCACGCAGAGGAGATTCAAGAAAACACAAAAACCCAGAGGAAACCTTCATTCAAGAGAATATATAAGTCTATTTTTAATCTCAGGTAAAAGTCTGAGATAAAATCTGTCAGGGATTTGAACTAACGCCAGTTTATTAGAAATTCTATGGCCACTGATAAGGAATTCCTACATCGAACGAAGCTGAGATTAATCGATCGTTTGCTTTTGCCTGAAGTTTCATTTCTGTCGAAGCAAATCTCTGCTTCGTTCTGGGCTGCTGAATTGCACAAGGCCCGTCGTTCAGATCCCATGTCACCCCCCAGCTTGGGGAATTCCTTCATTCTACTCTGATGTGATCCCGAAGAACGGATATTTCCTCTTGCCCTGACTTCCGTCATGTTGGATGGCTTGGCGTGCGGTTCTATAGGCCTGGCTCAGTTTTCTATGTTACCTTCCCACTCGAGTCGTGAAGACTTAAGACTTTTATATTGACTGCAGTGGTTTCCACCAAGCAGGACTGGCCTTTAGAATAAGCAAACTAGGCAGCCGCCAAAGGCCTTCGATTGATGGGAGCCTCGCACAGGACTCAAAACCGTTTTTAGCGGCCCTTGACAGGGAATAGACCCTATTAGTTGTGTTGGATCTGTCCGTTCGTTCGTCCGTCCATCTGTCCCGTTTACTAGAAAAGATATTGAAAATCCGACATCATATTTTAGACCGTTGGGGCACCACATACGATCTGTCAACCTTCTTTCTCCATACTTCTCTGTCATTTGCATTTAATAGAATTTCATTATGATATTTTTTTCGATTTTTGAGTGTTTCCACACAAACTATCTTTGTAAGCTTGTTTTTAGAAGAACTAGCGAAAGTTGTCCTCAGTGTTATTGTTGTACACTAGGTGTTTAAGAAACTGACCAATTTTAGATTTGTGGCTGTTTATTTTTTTTTCTCTATTCCATTTTAGGCGTCCAACTTCACCTAGGATCTCCAGTTATATATTTTTGTATATGAAACTATTTGCACAATAACATTATTATAGGAAGAACATTTTGGAACCTGGACGCTGATCTCAAAAGCGGTTCTAACGATGTTCCTAGAAATTTGACAATTGATGTATATCGCTGAGAACAAAATTATTGGCTCGTTGTCCCCACGGGGAAAACTTTGGTTTGACTGTAAAAGGTTTTCATGGTAAAAGAGACATTTACATTTTGCTACAGAACTTGTTTTTTGTGTTAAATCTATCCTTCTTTAGTTAATACAAGAGAAATACAAAAGGCATTTCTAAAACAAGTTCTATATACATTTTAATGTCAATACGCTAGTCCAATAGACACACTCTAGAGTTGTGTGTGATATGGAGATTTGTTTCTAGAGAAAAACAGGACATTTTGTAGTACAATTGGTAGCCTATCTGAAGCCATAGATCTCTAAGCCATTACTTTTTCAAAGAGCTGCCCAAAGTCTGTAACCAATACTTTTCTTGATCTAGTTCACATGCCAAAAATGTTTTTAATGGTGAATCTAAATTTTAAAAAATCCGCATTTTTATTAAACTAGAAAATACCCCCCACCCCCCAAAAAAAGTTTTCCAGATTGACAAGTTCTCTTCCCCTGTTCTTTACCTGTTTTCGGCAAGTGTACTTGAATGTGTCCAAACGTTGGGCGCTACATTTCAGCTTCTTTTTTCCGAAGCACGGCCTCTTTGTTTACAGTTGTCTTTCCTTGACCTCTCAAGGACTCTCCATCTCTGACGTCCTACTCACTCTGCTAGTGTTTGAAGTTTTCAGCGTCAAGAAAAGGAGGGGGCTTTAACTGGGAACGTTTGTGCATGTGTGTGTGTGTAAACTAAACCAAGTGGTTCAGTTACTTGCTTGTTTCAAATTATTTTATAAATATAAAATAGATTTAAATCTTCTAAGTCCTTTAATAAAGACAGTGACTTATTATTGTTTGTAAATGAATTTTACCAAGTCTTGTCTTTTATAACAGTTTTCTTCTAACTCAAGTCTATTGTAGCTGTCATGTATGAAAGCTGTCATGACTTTTAAATATTTTGTTATATCAGTCATGTTTTTCAAGTGAAGTCTATTATAAGAATAATGACTTTAATATCGTATTTTAAAGCAGTCATTATTTTTGTAGCTTCAATCAGCTTCAGCAATCATGTCTTTATCACCAGCCAATTATAAATGTCATGTCTTATAGCCCTAATTAACAATGTCAATTAATATAGCTCCATATCATTATCAATTATATCTTCTTGCTCCAATCAACACTATCAATTACATCTTTTAGCACAAGTTACGACAGCAGAAATGTTTGTTTTTTATCTTAAATCAACAGTCATGTATTTTAGCTCCATTCAAGTATAGTTCTCAATGCGTGTAGCTTATAAAACTTCAACACAATAGAAATTAATATCCAATAGAACAATATCCCATAGACTGAAAATTTACTGAATACTAGTTACACAATATTTAAAATCTATACTTCAACTCTAGAAACTAAAGTAAACTACATCGCCATTAAATCAACGACCACACTCTGGGTTACATTCCATTCAAAGCCCCTCTCAACCTCTCATAAAGCAAAACAAGACAAAGCAAAAAAACACAATAAGTAGACAACCTGAATTTTTCCCTTCTCGAAAGTTAACCAAAACTCAGTTCTGAGACAACCAGAATTGCCCCCTTCTCTTAAGTTAACCAAAACTCAGTTCTGAGACAACCTGAATTGCCCCCTTCTCTAAAGTTAACCAAAACTCAGTTCTGAGACAACCTGAATTGCCCCCTTCTCTTAAGTTAACCAAAACTCAGTTCTGAGACAACCTGAATTGCCCCCTTCTCTAAAGTTAACCAAAACTCAGTTCTGAGACAACCTGAATTGCCCCCTTCTCTAAAGTTAACCAAAACTCAGTTCTGAGACACCCTGAATTGATCCCTTCTCTAAAGTTAACCAAAACTCAGTTCTCAGACAACCTGAATTGCCCCCTTCTCTAAAGATAACCAAAACTCAGTTCTGAGACAACCTGAATTGCCCCCTTCTCTAAAGTTAACCAAAACTCAGTTCTGAGACAACCTGAATTGCTCCCTTCTCTAAAGTTAACCAAAACTCAGTTCTGAGACACCCTGAATTGATCCCTTCTCTAAAGTTAACCAAAACTCAGTTCTCAGACAACCTGAATTGCCCCCTTCTCTAAAGATAACCAAAACTCAGTTCTGAGACAACCTGAATTGCCCCCTTCTCTAAAGTTAACCAAAACTCAGTTCTGAGACAACCTGAATTGTTCCCTTCTCTAAAGTTAACCAAAACTCAGTTCTGAGACACCCTGAATTGCCCCCTTCTCTAAAGTTAACCAAAACTCAGTTCTGAGACAACCAGAATTGCCCCCTTCTCTTAAGTTAACCAAAACTCAGTTCTGAGACAACCTGAATTGCCCCCTTCTCTAAAGTTAACCAAAACTCAGTTCTGAGACAACCTGAATTGATCCCTTCTCTAAAGTTAACCAAAACTCAGTTCTGAGACAACCTGAATTGCCCCCTTCTCTAAAATTAACCAAAACTCAGTTCTGAGACAACCAGAATTGCCCCCTTCTCTAAAGTTAACCAAAACTCAGTTCTGAGACAACCAGAATTGCCCCCTTCTCTAAAGTTAACCAAAACTCAGTTCTGACACTCGCTTAAAAAAACAAACAATTTGAAACTCTTTGAAAATATCACCATGAAGTTTGAATTATGTACCTGATCAAGTTCAGAGGTTTTAGAGGAGGCTTGATTGGCCCAATTTAAAATCTTTTATACAGAGCATGACCGAGAGTAGCCAGAACATAGAGTGATAGCCAAGTGCTAGTAGCTCCATTACTGACATCAAACTGACATTAAATAACATAACATCAAACTCTAACATCAAACTCTAACATCAAACTGACGTCAAAATAACATCAAACTAATATCGAATTGACATCCACATGCATTAAAATGGACATCAAACTGACATCAAATAACATCAAACTAATATCGAATTGACATCTACATGCATTAAAATGGACATCAAACTGACATCAAATAACATCAAACTAATATCGAATTGACATCCACATGCATTAAAATGGACATCAATCTGACATCAAACTGACATCAAATAACATCAAACTAATATCGAATTGACATCCACATGCATTAAAATGGACATCAAACTGACATCAAATAACATCAAACTAATATCGAATTGACATCCACATGCATTAAAATGGACATCAAACTGACATCAAATAACATCAAACTAATATCGAATTGACATCCACATGCATTAAAATGGACATCAATCTGACATCAAAATGACATCAAACTAATATCGAATTGACATCCACATGCATTAAAATGGACATCAATCTGACATCAAAATGACATCAAACTAATATCGAATTGACATCCACATGCATTAAAATGGACATCAAACTGACATCAAATAACATCAAACTAATATCGAATTGACATCCACATGCATTAAAATGGACATCAATATGACATCAAACTAATATCGAATTGACATCCACATGCATTAAAATGGACATCAAACTGACATCAAATAACATCAAACTAATATCGAATTGACATCCACATGCATTAAAATGGACATCAATATGACATCAAACTAATATCGAATTGACATCCACATGCATTAAAATGGACATCAAACTGGCATCAAAATGACATCAAACTAATATCGAATTGACATCCACATGCATTAAAATGGACATCAAACTGACATCAAATAACATCAAACTAATATCGAATTGACATCCACATGCATTAAAATGGACATCAATCTGACATCAAAATGACATCAAACAAATATCGAATTGACATCCACATGCATTAAAATGGACATCAATCTGACATCAAAATGACATCAAACTAATATCGAATTGACATCCACATGCATTAAAATGGACATCAAACTGACATCAAATAACATCAAACTAATATCGAATTGACATCCACATGCATTAAAATGGACATCAATCTGACATCAAAATGACATCAAACTAATATCGAATTGACATCCACATGCATTAAAATGGACATCAATCTGACATCAAAATGACATCAAACTAATATCGAATTGACATCCACATGCATTAAAATGGACATCACACTGACATCAAAATGACATCAAACTAATATCGAATTGACATCCACATGCATTAAAATGGACATCACACTGACATCAAAATGACATCAAACTAATATCGAATTGACATCCACATGCATTAAAACGGACATCAAACTGACATCAAATAACATCAAACTAATATCGAATTGACATCCACATGCATTAAAATGGACATCAATCTGACATCAAAATGACATCAAACTAATATCGAATTGACATCCACATGCATTAAAATGGACATCAATCTGACATCAAAATGACATCAAACTAATATCGAATTGACATCCACATGCATTAAAATGGACATCACACTGACATCAAAATGACATCAAACTAATATCGAATTGACATCCACATGCATTAAAATGGACATCAAACTGACATCAAATAACATCAAACTAATATCGAATTGACATCCACATGCATTAAAATGGACATCAATCTGACATCAAAATGACATCAAACTAATATCGAATTGACATCCACATGCATTAAAATGGACATCAAAATGGACATCAAAATGACATCAAAATGACATGAAACTGATATCAAACTGACATCACGTATTGGCATCTAAAAAAAGAGAAGGGAGTGGGGGAAAATGAGGGGGGGGGTGGTACGATGACAAAGATTATTAAGTCAACGTATCACAATATCAGCTAGATAAGCCAGTACTCAGTCGGATAAGCCAGTGCTCAAGTTAAAAAGATCTAATTGTTTTGTAAAGGGTCAATCTCTTGTTGGAATCGTCAAAAAAGAAAAACAACATTTCCGTACAATAACTTGGGTTGGGATGTGAGCGCCCAGACTCTGAAACATCCACACACGTACCAACAGAGACCTAGATACTAACACATCATTGGTGTATGTGGGTGTAGAGAGTTGACTAGGCTCATGTTACTATCCCAAATCTAACTGGAAGCTCAGCAATAAAAGAGAAAGTCCCACTATCATGGCTGTCACTATAAGGAAAACTCATTTTATAAAGAAATTATTTCTTTTAGGCCCAATCAGCTACATCAAATATATATAGCATTAAAATTATAATAATAATTATATGATTTAAAGTCCAAAATACTTTACTCTACTGTAATAGAACTGTTTATCGACGCTATCAGATCAACTTTGATTTCATATCTTTAATTCCACTCCTAGTTTTTATGTTACCTACATGAAAGTTGCTAAGTGCCACTACTTACATTGAGACACAATAAACTAACCCAATAATTACACGCCATATCTAATATTATCTTTTGACAAATCCCCCCCCCCTCTCATTATTTAAAAAAAAAGTCAATTTTTTTAAACACACACTTACATTCATAGATCTGTTTATACACACATACACATGAAATGAGACATACAATCCCCTATTTATCACCCTACACAGCCTACACATAGGCACCAACACTTTTATAGCATCCAACGTGTATCCAATCCCATCCACACTGAGTGAGTACTGTATTCGCTCTTCTAATGCTTATCTATCCTCCTACTCATAAATTCACTTCTACTAAAAAAAATAATAAAAAAGAGAATGCTTCATTATAGTCGATTACCTTTAATCCTGTTGCCTTCTGCAGCGTCCCCTTCCTATTTATCTGATCAGCCCCCAGGCAGGAGCCCCTGCAGGCCCCCTTCCGTCAGGTCTTATCAGTTAAAGCACCAATTTTCTTTTTGTTCTAAGTCCGAACAAGAGCTTACGGACTAACGAGACAAGGGAGAAAACTTTTCCAACAAAACAAACAAACAAACAAACAAACAAACAAACAAAGGTCAAGCCTTCAGCTCGTGGTGTCTTGTAACTCACTAAACAGAATAGAAATATTGAAAAACTACTTAACGCTAAATGAGTGACAAAAAATAAATAAAATAAAACAGTTTAAAAAACAACAACAAAGCTTATACGAAATGTAATTGTATCACTTAGTTTGGATCAGTCATCTGGTTACATTTGTTATGGATTAGATACACAACAACACAACAGGATGGCTGCCTGGTGGTGCGGTTTGTGCGATGGACTGTCGTTCGGATTTATCGATGGTCGAGGGTTCAAATCCTGCCCGCTCCCATCCCCCGTCGTCCTGCGGGAGGTTTGGACTAGGAAGTAAACTATCTTCAACTCTGAAGGAACATCCGAAACATGTAAAACATTTTACAAACATTTTTACAATAAATCTGTGCGAGTAGTAATATTCTTACCACTTGCTCTGCTTAACGATATGTCATGCTTTTACCTTTCTCACTACGCTACGATCGGACTTGAAGACTAGCCTTATTATTATTATGATCCCTTTACCTGTCTGGACCAGTTGATAAATTTTAATGTAATCGGTTATTAAAAGAATGAATTCGAATTCATGGCTCACTTATCGTCAAGCCAATATACTAACTACGGTCCAGTGGCGTAGCTAGGGTGGGGGAGGAGGGGGAGAATTTGAAAATCCCCCCGGGCCCCCAAATGAGTGTTTTTATATTAAAAACTATATATTACTCAAAACGCAGGGGTCCCCTAAGAGGTCAAGCACCCGGGCCCTTAAAAGATGGACAATTCCTAGCTCCTCCCCCCTGGAACTACCCTGCTAGTGAGCTCCTTACGTCCACATAGTTAGGTATTGTTTGTTACAAACTTACTTTAATGCGGCGACCTATGAAAAGGACTAATTCAGCTTACCACTTCAGCCAAATAATAATTACTAACAGTTAATTAACTAATTGTTTAATTTTTTTTTTATTGATACCTGTGTTGTCAGGTAAAAAAAAATTGCGAAATTTCACCTTGATCCGAGATTGGTGTAAAATGTTACCAGACAGAGAGAGACAGGCAGATTTGATATCAGCTTTTAAAAAAAAAAAAGCTAAATTATGTTAATTTTACTTCTCTATAATTGAGGTGGTGGCCGAGTCGTAAAACGCTTGGCTTCCAAACCGATGGGGATCTTATAGTCGAATCCATTGAATAATGGCGTTTTAAATCTCGTGATTCTTAGTGTGCTCTAAATCCACTCTACTCTAATGGTGGATTTTAAAGGCCCTGATCTGCTGTTTATTGACAAAGAATACACCTCAACAATCATTAACATCGCCGTAACCACCATCCCATTATAACAACTCACTCCGTCTGTCTGGTCAAAAATGTGTACACATTATTTCTTCGACACCCAATCTCGGATCAAGCTGAAAGTTTGCACAATTTTTTCTTTTACTTGACAAGACAAGAATCAATATATTTAAAAAAAAAATAAAAAAATGTTAATTTACTTTTAGTAATGAATTATTTTGTTTGGTATGTCAAACAAAGGAAAGAAATGGTACTTGACTGAAGTGGCGGTGTAAGCTGAACTAATCCCTTTGTAGGTTGCACCTCTAAATTGCAGTAAACAATAAATAACTATACAATCTTCCATAATTATAACAATGAGCAGCTATTTGCGATTCTTCCCTTTAGATAAGCTTTTTTTTTTTAAAATTATTATTGTTTTTAAATTTTTCTTGCTTTCTTGACCTGTTTTTGTTACACAGCTCATTGATCTATTGAACAGACTAAACCTTCTTTGTTCTTGGTTTTAACTTTCTGTAAAGTTTGTGTTCTTATTTTAGTGTGACGTGAGCTTTGATCTCAGTAGGTAGTCTTCGATCAAGTCTTTATTGAAAGTTTAGTTTTAAATATTTATTTTGATTATTTGTGCGTCCACTTGTGCATTCGTCTTCCAGTTATCCAAAATAAAATCAATTTACTATTTTTACCTTTATTACTTTTTTAGGGGGGGGGGGCAAGGCTTATTTATCTAGCGTTACCAGCTATGTGGTAGGAAAAACGCCAATTTAATGTTTCTTTAATAATGACCTACCTTAGCTTCTGAAAAACCAAAACAAAGATGAACGAAGTTTATAGACACTTAGATCTCGGAAGAAAAAATCATTGCAGAACAGCAGGAGATGAAGTTTGATGTCTGTCTTTTTTTTCCAGAAACAATGGTTTCATATGGTCCATGAAGTCCTGCCAGGCCTTTGTTCCAAGATAGTTTTTGTCACTTCCACAACATCAAAAGACCAATTCTGGCTTCCACTGGATGTTCTTCGAATTGAGAGTTGAGCTCAACGTGGAAGTGTTCACGTGGGATGCGTTTTAATGGGAGTTAAAAAGAGCTTTAATCTTGTTGTTACTTGGTGACGTCTCAGCCCTTAGATCTAGTGGTACAAGTTTTGTTTGACTTTTGTCGAGGCAAGGACTCGTTTACTGGAAGAGGGGACCTGGAGGTTTATATTTTTAAATGTACTTTTCACCTAAATGAAACAAGGATCCAGGTTTTACAGTGAACGTAAGAAAAGTGTAGACATCGCTATAAAATAAAAAGGAAAGTTTGACTACCATATACAACTCCCTACTAGCCAAAAATCTCCTGTAGGACTTCCAATACCAAGGTTTGACGGCAGAGTTCAGAGTAAGACATATTTTTTAAATAAAAGTTAATGTTGGCTACCATATACAACTCCAAATAAACACAAACTTCTTGTAGGACAGCACGGGATGGCGTAGGACAGCAGTGTATGGCGTAGGACAGCGGGGGATGGCTTAGGACAGCGGGGGATGGCGTGGGACAGCGGGGAATGGCGTAGGACAGCGGGGGATGGCGTGGAGCAGCAGGGGATGGCGTAGGACAGCAGGGGTTAGTTTAGGACAGCGGGGGATGACGTAGGACAGCAGGGGAGAAGTTTAGGACAGCAGGGAATGGCGTAGGACAGCTGGGGATGGCGTAGGACAGCAGGGGATGGCGTTGGGCAGGGCTTGAATTCGGAACCATCAAGAGGACAGCTCAATGCGCAAATAAAACCAAAAAAACAGCCAGAGGGTAGAAAAGGTGTTGAGTTTCTTTCATGCAGACAGCGTTGGGCCCTTCCGCCATCTGATATGTACTCAAAAGTAATGCAATTATTATTACACTTAAGAACAAATTTGGCGACTCAACTGCTAACACACTAAGGCATGTTGTTGTTGTTTTGTTTGTTACGAAAGGCGCCGTGTAGAACTCAAACTTTTTTTGGAGACATCAGAATGTAAATAGTTTTGAGAACCACTGCCAAGCGGTATAACCGGAACGCTGCATTTTAACACACGTCTGATTGTAGAATGAGCTTGGCGACACACAGCCATGGCACTTGTGTATTGAGTTCGCGTGAAACACCAAACTCCTTTCAGCGCGAGATTGTTACCTGCACAGCGTGAGCAGTTTTGTTGAGGTTTGAAAAGTTGCGTGAATATTTTAAACCTCTAATCTCTCCGTTTCTTTGGCGGTCCCGCCACGATCACTACAGAATTCAAGCAGTACGTGTGCAATGTGTAGCAGACGAGAAGAATTTCCACCAATGAGCATAAAGAGTTGTCTACAATCCGACCCTTCTTTACGCGCGTTTTTTTTTCTTTCCTTTTCAAATCTTTTATTTCCAGTTGGTCAAAGTGGTTCTCATACTATGACTTAAGGGCTACAATTAAAGAAAGATTTAAATATTTTATCTTCATAAGAAAAAAAGAAATAAAATGAAGAGCATGTTTATAATTCTGTTTCTTCAGTGACATCCCATTGAAAGTTATTACTCAAGACAATAAAGAGGGTGGGGGAGAGAAGAGCTTGAAAGAGGATATTGATTTATATCAACAATCAGATGTAATAAAATGATCTAAATAAATTTTAGTCGATCAGTTTTTCAGGTGACGAAATGGAAATAACTCTTTTGTTTTTTTTAAAGGGTGGTTGGGGGGGGGGGGAGTATTGCGTGTTTGGCTGATGAGTTTTGATGTAAAGTTTGAGTAGAATTGATGCAGATGAGAAGATATGCAGACGTGAGATAGGAGTCACGTGGAACTTATTGTATGGAGGACGTGTGCATTATTTTTTAAGCGAGTTTGTCTTTTGTTTTCAATCGTTTAGCATTTGGTTGGCGCTGCACATTTCTACACACACACAGAGAGGCACACATTTTGGCGCTGCACATTTCTACACACAGAGAGAGAGAGGCACACATTTTGGCGCTGCACATTTCTACACACACAGAGAGAGAGGCACACATTTTGGCGCTGCACATTTCTACACACACAGAGAGAGAGGCACACATTTTGGCGCTGCACATTTCTACACACACAGAGAGAGAGGCACACATTTTGGCGCTGCACATTTCTACACACACAGAGAGAGAGGCACACATTTTGGCGCTGCACATTTCTACACACACAGAGAGAGAGGCCCACATTTTGGCGCTGCACATTTCTACACACACAGAGAGAGAGGCCCACATTTTGGCGCTGCACATTTCTACACACACAGAGAGAGAGGCACACATTTTGGCGCTGCACATTTCTACACACACAGAGAGAGAGGGCACACATTTTGGCGCTGCACATTTCTACACACACAGAGAGAGAGGCACACATTTTGGCGCTGCACATTTCTACACACACAGAGAGAGAGGCACACATTTTGGCGCTGCACATTTCTACACACACAGAGAGAGAGGCACACATTTTGGCGCTGCACATTTCTACACACACAGAGAGAGAGGCACACATTTTGGCGCTGCACATTTCTACACACACAGAGAGAGAGGCACACATTTTGGCGCTGCACATTTCTACACACACAGAGAGAGAGGCACACATTTTGGCGCTGCACATTTCTACACACACAGAGAGAGAGGCACACATTTTGGCGCTGCACATTTCTACACACACAGAGAGAGAGGCACACATTTTGGCGCTGCACATTTCTACACACACAGAGAGAGAGGCACACATTTTGGCGCTGCACATTTCTACACACACAGAAAGAGAGGCACACATTTTGGCGCTGCACATTTCTACACACACAGAGAGAGAGGCGGCACACATTTTGGCGCTGCACATTTCTACACACACAGAGAGAGAGGCGGCACACATTTTGGCGCTGCACATTTCTACACACACAGAGAGAGAGGCGGCACACATTTTGGCGCTGCACATTTCTACACACACAGAGAGAGAGGCGGCACACATTGATAGGAAACATTTATTCTTTATTTATCACATTTATCAAGCCAATTTTATTTTGCTTCAAACTGAAGACGCGGTATCACCCCAAACAAAAAGCTAGGGGTCTATCGATCTGTCATCCTCCCTACATCCTCCTCTCTATGCCTCAGAAACGTGGACAGTATATTGAAAACAGGCCAAAAAAACAACAACTGAGCCACTTCATCATAACTTGTCTAAGAAAAATACAGAATGTTAAATGGGAAGAAAAAATACCAGATACTGAAATCCTCCGAAGAGCAATCTTGCAAAGCGTCCAAACAATCCTGATGCAGTCTCGTTGGGCAGGCTACAATTGCAAAATGGAAGACACCCTCCTACACACACACACAAACCTAAACGTCTCCTATATGACCAATTAAGGGAAGAGCTCACAAGATAGACAAGAAAACGCTTCAGGAACATCCTCAAAGCTTCTCTGAAAGCCGTCAGCATTGACCCAGCCACATTGGAGACTGAAGCACATGGTAGAGCAACATGACGTCGCGCTAAGAAAACGGGCGCACAAATTGCAGGGGACAAGAAAACGACGATTGCAGAAAAAAAAAGTGTCAGACCAATAACACTAGCTCCAGCTGGCTTGGTGCAGCCGAACATTCCGGACCAAATGAGGAGGCACAAAACCCCAGTGCAAGGCCCTCAGCCTCCTTGATGACAAAAATGGTCATTATAGAACCACGATTTATATATAAGCCAAAATTTTCTCCTTTGTAAAGTTGACCATTAGAAGTCCAGGAAACTTAAGCTTGTACACCAGCGATGCACAAACTACGTGAAAACTAGCCCTTGAAGCAGTCCTATATGCCCGCTCGAAATTTATGCCCAAAGACAATGACGAAGATTTTCACGGCGGAGTGGCCCTTGACGCGCGTGTTGGTCAGTTGGATGGTCTCCATGCCAAAATGCTGTTGATACTCAGTCGTTGGGTTATAACTCCAAACAGCTAGTACCATTAAACATATGTAGATGTACTATATTCTAAATTTAAAACAGCAAAGTTCTTTTAAAAACAAAACTGAATATAACTTTGATTTGCAACTAAAAACAGCTTTGAACGTCAAACAAGATATATGTAGAACACCAATTTTAAACAAGATCTAACTCACTAAGCGAGACCAATACTTACAGAGGGTCTGAACCGACACCAATCATTATAAAAGGTATCTATATACTGTCATGTGACGAGGCAATGAGCTATTGGTCTCCACTGACCTTAGGTTGCAACGTCACAAATCGGTTTGCAGGCCTACTATGACGATTGGTCTCGGTTCAACACTCACAACCCTATTTATCAACTTGAACTATGACAGACCACACCGTGATTTCGTCAGAGTTTATTCAGCCTGTTATGCTTGCCCTGGATGTGGCAAAATATGTATGTCACAGCTGGGGCTGCGCAGCCACAGGAAATACTGCACTCCTAACTAATCTTAAGACTCGAAGACAAGCCTTATTATTATTATTATTATTATTATTATTATTATTTAGCCTACGCAACTAAACAATCCGCCAACCTTTGCTCGTATTTATATCAATAAGAAACACCCACACAGTTCATAATAAATGGGCAACCCTCTGCCTCGGCTGAACTTCACACGTGACTGACTACGTCATCATTAGACATTTACGTTAAGCATAAAAATAATATTTTTTATAAAATGAACAATAAAACAAAAACAAAAAAAAAAGTCAACCTAAACCTTAAGCCTCATACATTTTTTATTTTTTTTTGCAAATTATTTTTCCAGTTTACCCGTGTTTCTCCCACAAAGCTAGACCTTCTTTATATCAAGCTTAGCTGAAACGAAAATAAATTGATCTTTGACCCCTACAGTGACGTCAACACATTAGTATGATCCAATTAAATTTGGATTTTTTTTTTTTTTAAATTTGAATCTGAGCCATTGACCGCTACAAACGTAACATGTTTTTTTTTAAAATGATTTCACCTGAGAAAATAATATCCAAGGATAAATAGTCAACGTAATGAGATAGTCGAGATGATATTTGTAAACAAAGGCACACATTGATAGGAAACATTTATCTATCTATCTATCTATCTATCTTAACCGTAAGATTCGGGCAGGAGGGGCTCGTTTGCCATGACTGGGTACCCACCTAGGAGAAGGAAAACTCTGGAATCAAATCTCTGTTGCCTTTGCAGCTATACCCAATCATGGGAAAGGCTTCTGGAGTCAACCCTGAAGAAACATCAGGAGCTGGCGACCATAAGGCAGTTTGCAGCACCCAGTGCTACACCCTCTCAGAACCAGCGACGCCGCTTACCTTAGACTGTATCGGCAGTGCCTTTCCTTTCGATACATCAGCTGCGTGGAGAGGGGGCAACTGTTGTGTGGGCGACATCGTTCCGACCACAACTAATGTCCAGGCATTGATCTCATTTCTATGAGATGCTCCATAGTCGCGATTTAGGGAGGCCAAAGATATATATATATATATACAAAAGGCGCAGAAGACCAAAAGAAAACGTAAACAGACCGCAGGCGGACAACAGCTTTGTCTGTACAAAGTACGAACAAATATGTAGGTCGCAACTGGGTTTGCGTAGTCATGTGAAACACTGCACTCATCCTAAATCTTCGGAATTGAAGACATAGCAATTATATATATATATATATATATACATATGTCACGGATAAATGTGTGTATGTATGTATAATCTATTTTTACAATCTGCGCGAATGACCGGAAGTGTGTTTTGTTTCAGAATTAGAACAGCGTGTGTGATATGCAGTAAAGCTGATTAAAGTTTGTGTTTGATGTAGAGGTTTCATTGTTTTATTTCGTTAACTAGAACTGAACCAGGGACACCTAGACTTATAGAGACCTAAGGTAGATGCTATCGAGTTTTTATTATAAATATAATAGAAAAGCTGTGACACTGTCTATAGGTCACATCTTATGAGGGAACTGAGTTTGTTTACTTGGAGTAGAATTTTTATTAGGGGCGGGACTACAAGCCAAATCTCTATAAGGTTAATTTGGTATGAGTTTGTTTATTATGAGATAGGTTGTCAATCAAGGGTCTGGACCACAAACCACACCTTTTATACTATTGGATGGGTAATAAGTTTGTTTACTTTGAGTTAAGTCTCAATTATGAGTCAGGACTACAAGCCAAACAGAGACTGACCAAGGGTATCTTATCTTCTTCTTATCTTATATAATACAGACGTTACTTCAAAAAAGAAGATGATTACGTCCTACGCGTCATGCATTTAGTCATGCATATTAACCAAATACTTAAATTCTGCCAAGTCACTGGTTCTTCTGGCTAGCTCAGGCAACCCATTCCATGCTCTAATAGCACTAGGGAAGAAGGAGCATTTGTACAAATTTGTCCTAGCATATGGGACGAGGAATGGGCCTTTATTTTTGTGTCTTTCAGAGTATTTTATTAAATTTTGTTTTTGTATTTGAAGATTATGGTTCAGTGTTTTATGTATAATTGCTACTTTACTTTTGAGTCTTCTGTGCTGAAGGCTTTCTAAATTTAGTGATTTTAATAATGGTGTTACCCTAGTCAAATGTGAATATTCGTTTGTTATGAATCTCACTGCTCTATTTTGCTATTTTGTGTTTGTTCCAGTTTCTTAATGTTTTCTTGAGTAGAGGAGTCCCACACGGTGGATGCATATTCTATTATTGGCCTAACCAAGGTTAAATAACATTTTAGTTTTATGTTCTTATTTGATTTATAGAAATTTCTTTTAATAAACCCTAATGCTTTGTTGGATTTTTTTATAGTTTCATCAATATGTGGATTCCATGACAGTTTTTCATTTATTATAACACCTAGGTATTTTGCGTTTTTAGTCTGTGTTACTGGTTTGCCATGAATAAGATAAGTGGAATTAATTTGTTTTAGTTTTTTTATTACTCTTAACAACTGACATTTTTCTGGGTGGTAAGACATGCTCCAATTTGATTCCCATTTCTGTAATTCATCTAATTCTCTTTGTAAAATATCTGTGTCTTGTTTTGTTTTTATTGTTCTATATATTATGCAATCGTCTGCAAATAATCTGACTTTTGTTCCTGAACTAATGCAATTTGGTAAATCATTTATGTATATTAAAAATAGTAGTGGACCCAAGACTGTTCCTTGAGGTACACCTGAGTTTACTGTTATTGGTGTTGATTTAGAGCCATTTATTATTACAGTTTGTTCTCTCCCTATCAGAAAATCTTTAATCCACAGATGCAGTGGACCGTTAATGCCGAAATATTTTAATTTTTTAAGAAAACTATGGTGGTGAACTTTGTCAAAAGCCTTGGAAAAATCTAGTAAGATAGCATCTATTTGTTCACTATTATCTAAAGGGAGGGCTCAAGAGACTCAACACCCCCAACTTCTTATTTGTTTAATCCATGACAATGTATTGATAGAGAATATAGACATTGACCATTCTTAAGCCAGAATGGATTAACGCAAATTGTTAAGACATATTGACACTGTCTAGAGGTCACTAGATGATGACACTAAGTTTGTTTACTTGAAGAGAAATGTCAATTAGAGCGCTGAACTACAGGACACACCCCGACAAGTATTTTGTTACACAAATAATGGCTGATAAAAGTCATCACTTATATGGCGTTACTTTAATGTCAAAACACGAGCCTAATGACAAGTTGATGGTGTAAAATACATGAACACAAACATCTACCCACTACACAACTTAGATTGTACTTAAGAAAGATTTACGCCATAAAACCAAGATTGAACTTTACCTTTGAAAGATTTGCATTAGTTACATTTAAGTTTATATATTCTGCATGAGATATCTCACATTCTACTTTACAATTAGCGGCCTCATACATACGCACACACCATCTCATGTTACAAAGATTAGTTTATGATAAGCATATCTGTAAAAAAAATGCTGTTGATTTTAATTTATCAATCAGTGATAGAGTTTAAAGTAAGAAAGTAATAACAAAATAATATGAATATAGGTATGTTATATAGAAGATTTGCAAAAACTTCACTAAAACGAGCTGTTTGAGTCATGTAGGTATTCGGCTCCGGCCGAATATCTAATTTTACTATCCGGTTATATCCGGCTCCGGCCGGATTTCAAAAATTACTATCCGGTGCACCTCTAACATATATATATATATATATATTTTGTTTGCTGTAGAAGATTCATATGTACATCTCAATCCAAATGTTCTGTAGAATGAAATATAAAAGGAATTGGCGGCTTTCTATTTTCAATCTACATATTATTCTACTCGACTATATTTTAGCCACTGAATTACTAATCATCTACGCTAATACATTGCTTTAAACGTTTCGGATGTTCCTTTAGATTTTAAAATACATCCTATCCCAAACATCCCGCAGGACGGCCTGGATGGTGACGAATTTGAAACCGGGACTATTGTGACAATCGAACGACAGTATATAGTGCATACCACAGGACCAAGTGGCCATCTTGTAAAAATATACAAGTTCACAATCATATGTAAAAAATAAAAGGTTAATCTCTTGAGGAACTTTCATACTTAAAGGTTTGATCTCATATCTTCTCTGCCTGTGGTGTCAGAGATATAGCTTCATCCAAGCGTCTCGGTTCTGGGTGGTGCCTTCGATGAAGTCCAGTATGATTGTTAGAAAGGTTTTTATCCAACAACCAGGTCTGGATATGGGGTTCTTCACTTCTGTCTTGTCTGAGGGCTCCCAGCGGTAGACGGCCATATTGATTCACTGGGCAAGATCAGGCCTTGCTGCGTACACTGCGCACCGTCTCCATTCGTGGCCGAGAACAGTGCTGACTGCGGGGAGCTTGTCTCATATTCCTATACTGTAACCGTCCGTGCAGGAACCGCCACTCCAGCTAATCCGGTCACTGATGACGGCCCCCTTTGTGGAACGGCGTGGCGGACTTTTTGGACTGGGGTGCGGGCTGTTTGTTTCATCCCTACCCCGAGTGAGAAAGAAAAAACGAAAAGCTCACCCAGGGAGTCCCGCAAGGGCCTGGTTCGCTACTCGTACTTCGCCTATCTAGTTCCACTACTAGACGTTTCCACTGAGGCGCCACGCTGAGGCGACGGGTAGCTGGAATCTTCCGAGGCCACCAACCATTTTCTTTTAGACTTCTCGGTTCTGGGTCCAACTCCCTCGTCTTTCCCATCTGCCTGACATCTGCTTGACATCTGCCTGACATCTGCTTCATTGCTGCACCATGTATTCCTGACACGTTCCCTCTTCTCTAGGGGGTTCCAGGTGAGGGTTTTTCTTGCGTTGTTAGATGCAGGCTTGCAAGGGTGTGGCCTTTCTTTATCAAGCGTCTTAGAAGGATGGTCTGCTGCTTTTTTTATGCCACCGTTCTTGGCCAGCGAATAATAAGAATCTTCCTGAGGCTGATATTGATGAATACCTTGATTTTTTTCATGAAATGTAAAAAACTGTACTATGTATTTGGTGCCTTTATTTTTTAGCAGTTATAGAATACAAAACCTTCCCATCAACTTTCTTTGAATATGTTCCAATAAACACTATTACTAGTTAGTTCTTTTGTTGAACAAATACAGTGAGTTGATTACATACTATTATTGATTTTTATTCAAATGTAAAATGTGTGTCAATTCTATTATAAAATACCACTGTTTGTGACATTAATTTAAATGATATTGAAAATTTTACAATGATATTTCTTAAAATTAGAAACAGACTTAACATCACCTGAACAGGTTTCTTTTGTTATACTTTAAGACAGAAGTGATATAACGTTGTGCTTTGACATTTGAACTTAAACTACCATCTAGAAGTGCCTACTGTCTGGGAATGTTTGGGCATATATCGAATTTTAATATAATAATCTTTTCCGATGTTTCTGCTTTTGCCAATTTATAATTTTTTAAACTAGGTTGTCATGCCCAAAAAGGTTTTACCCGGTGCGACGGCACTCCCTAGTGACGCTACTGCTCCCAGATACGTACCTGTACCCAAAAATGTCGATTAATATATTGGAGTAGACGGGCTAGGAAATTTTCAAAATTAGCCCGCACAGCTAAACAAGTTTCCCATGCGAACAGCATAGTGCACTATTACCTGCTAGTAGACCTACTAATCCTGATCATAATCACTCTATCTACTTTATAGGTCTAGACTAAAGCTCTAGAATATAGAATATATATAGAATCTAGAGCTAGAATAAATCTTGAATATATATAGAATCTAAGCTAGAATAAATCTTGAATATATGTAGAATCTAGAGTTAGAATAAATCTTGAATATATCTAGAATCTAGAGCTAGACTAGATCTAGATTTCTAGACTAGTTCTAGATGGGCGGTAAGCTGCTTTCACATAAATCTGTCACTGGCAATGTCTGAAGCTTCTTCCCACCTGCTCCATGAATGTGTGGCGCCAAGTTGTACTAGGATGTCATCAACTCTTACTAATCTAATGCATAATTCATTTTGTCGAAGAAAATGTCCTCAAACACTAAGCGACTCTCTGTCACAACCTTACTAAGGGGTCGACTCCCAGTTCGGCATAGGATTTCCTTGATTTAGACCCGATCTCTAGAACTGACTCCTAAAATCTGTCTCGGCCATCTTTGTTGAGCCACATTTAGTGTTTTTCAATTTTGCCAGATGAGTATTCACTGCACTTTATTAATGGAGCCCCGCCACTGGTAGAAATGTGTAACCTATCTTGAGAACGCTCTTAGAATTAGTTGACTGTAGATTGCTTTAGATTTTATATAGACAAGGGAAGGTTTATCTTCAAAATCATCTGTTGGGGTTTTAAACTAAAAAATCTCTGGAGTTGTCTTTTTTTAAAATTCAAAACCCCATTTAGCTACGCTCATAGAATTGGTGACTGTAGTTTGCTATAGAATTATATTAAAGAGAGAGGTTTTCAACTTCAAATATCTCTGTATGGGGATTTCAAACTCAAAACCATCAGGAGGGGTTTTAAACTTAAATAAAAAACATCTGGAGAAGCGGGGGGGGGGGGGGTTATCCCCCATTGGCTTGGCTACGCACAAATAATTTTCGTGTGTAATTTGCTTTTTTGATATATTAAAGAGGTATTTTAGCTTCAAACCCCGCTGAACGGGTTTTAAACTCAAAACCAATTTGGCTACGCTCATAGCATTTTGAGTGCGTACTTCGCTTTTTTTTGTATTGAACCCAATCCCCTGGCTACGCCCATGGTCTAGGCCTAGAATCTAGACTAGGTCTAGACCTACAATCAAGACTAGGTCTAGATCTCGAATGTAGAATAGGTCTAGATCAAGATCTTTAACTAAATCTAGAATCCATGCTATATCTAGAATTTAGACGAATCTAGACTAGACCTAGAATCTAGATATATCATCTAGATCTAGAATAGAATTGGTATGACTTTAAAACGTAAAATGACTAGACTGAGAGTTAGACCAATATTATGATCAGGATTTTTTTATGTAGATTTTAAAAGCATTATAGAAAATCATATACCAACTAAATACACATCAAACAAAATAAATAAATGCTGGTTTAATAATAGACTAAAGAAGCTTTGTAAACAGAAGGAAAACTTATAAAGAAAATTTAAAGAAACCAAGGCAGAAAGAGTTTACAAAAACTATATAAAAATTAAACACCTAACCCAAAAAGTAAGCAGACAGCTGCAGAGTGAATACATAAACAATGTAATATCTAAAGATACCAACAAAAACCTATGGTCATACATTAAGTCTAAGAAAATGGAAACAACAGGCATAGCACCATTAAAAGATGAACATAACATAATACATAATGATAATGAAACTAAAGCAAACATCCTAAACAAATACTTTGCATCAGCATTCTCAGCCCCAGGAGACAAAGACATATTTCTTAATTTGAACCAAGTAGACAACATAGAAGATTTAGTAGTACAAGAAAATGGAATTCAAAAACTATTAGCCAACACCAAACCAAATAAAGCGTATGGTATTCCAGCTAGATTACTCAAAGTACTAAGCAATGAGCTAGCCCCAGTGTTCAAAATACTCTTTCAGGCATCGCTTAACCAGGGCAGAGTACCAAAGGACTGGAAAGAATCTAATGTCACCCCCCTATTTAAAAAAGGAGAAAAATCTGATCCAGGAAACTACAGACCAGTATCACTTACCAGCATCACATGTAAAATCCTAGAACACATAATATGTAGCAACATCATAAACCACTTAGACAAACATAATGTCCTCACTCCATACCAACATGGCTTTAAGAAATATAGATCATGTGAAACACAACTAATAGGACTAATTGATGATTTTTCAAAAGGTTTAGATAATAGTGAACAAATAGATGCTATCTTACTAGATTTTTCCAAGGATTTTGACAAAGTTCACCACCATAGTTTGCTTAAAAAATTAAAATATTTCGGCATTAATGGTCCACTGCATCAGTGGATTAAAGATTTTCTGATAGGGAGAGAACAAACTGTAATAATAAATGGCTCTAAATCAACACCAATAACAGTAAACTCAGGTGTACCTCAAGGAACAGTCTTGGGTCCACTACATTTTTAATTTACATAAATGATTTACCAAATCAGGAACAAAAGTCAGATTATTTGCAGATGAGTGCATAATATATAGAACAATAAAAACAACACAAGACACAGATATTTTACAAAGAGAATTAGATGAATTACAGAAATGGGAATCAAATTGGAGCATGTCTTTCCACCCAGAAAAATGTCAGTTGTTAAGAGTAATAAAAAAACTAAAACAAATTAATTCCACTTATCTTATTCATGGCAAACCAGTAACACAGACTAAAAACGCAAAATACCTAGGTGTTATAATACGTCTGTATTATATAAGATAAGATAAGAAGATTTAGTAGGCTTACTTCTGGATAATAATGCACAATGCTGTTCGCATAACATTCACTTCTTAACTGTGCAGGCTTTTCTAAAAATTTGTCAGCGAAAGTCTGTTACTTGGCAGGGCATAACTTTGTTAAATTACAGTTGTTTTTTTTTTGAGTGTTGTATATATGTTTGAAGCCATTTTTAAAACATTTTTTTATTTTTTTAAGAAATAATTTTGTCATATTTTTTTTCAATAATTAAAATTGTATATAATTCACATTCACAAAGAAGACAAAAAATAATTAAATAGATATATGATAATGAAATTTACATTTTATTAAAATACATTCAATTCTGTAAATGACTGACAAAACTGAAGTTAATTCCTCGAAAAATAAATTGTTTACAAATTTTTGGAAAACAATAATCAGTTTATAGATGATATCGACATGATTTTTTCCTAGTTAGAAAAAAAATATTACTAAATGTGATACTACTGTTTACATAATAAATAAATCTGCACCCCTAAACTGTAAGAAGATAAATTAATTCCTAGCTAGCGTAGCTGAAAATCTTCCATCGTTAGGGGCCCGGGGGGGGGGCTTCACCTCTTTAAGGGCTCCTTCATTTTGAGTAATATTTAATTCTTACTTTAAAAAATACTCATTTGGGGTCTCCCCTCAAGTGGGGGCCCAGCGATTTTCAAATTTCCCCCCCTCCTCCCCCCATCCTAGATACGCCACTGCCTCTATTGAGTCTAATTTAGATTGTTATCAAGTGTATCATGAAGATATCTCAAAACTACGCGCTATAAAAGTAGTTGTTTTTTTAACTTTCAACTAAAACAAAGTTCGTATTAAGATTCTTTTTTAAAACAACATTGGAATCTATTCCACGAGTTAGTTAATAAAAGGAAAATCTATTTTATAATGATCCATTGATGCTTTTTCCATTGTAACCTTAGATTCAATTATTTTTTTTTTACCAATGCGCGAATCTATGAATGAAGCTTGATTTATTAATGAAGTTTGTGACCTTTTAACAAGACTTATCCCCCGTGAAGTTTTTAAGTTTTTCATTGAAAAGTGGTGAATTGTTTTGAAAAATCTGCTTGCATAGATAATTTTAAAAATTAGGTGGCTTACTTTGGGGAAAGAAAAAGAAGCCGTTGCATCAGAACTTCGAATGACCTAAAATATCATGTTGTCCGATTTTCATTTTCTCTTCTAGTTTCTGAGATCTAAATGGGACGGACAGACGGACGGACGGACGGACGGACAGACAGGCCACACAAAACTAATAGCGTCTTTTCCCCTTTCGGGGGCCGCTAAAAACACAAATAGTTTTATGTTCTATACATCAAATCAAATGCATTCAATTAAAACATCACTTATTCAGATCAAATCCTTGAGTACGAAATTGTTTGGAAAGAAAGTCAGTGCTCATTTCATCGGGACTATCCGGTTATTAGAACAAAAGTGATTGCGTCTCAGTGTTCCTCTAATAAATAAATATGTAGTCATTGGAGTGACTTCTTCACTTAATAGTGTTTTAAAAAATCCAATTCGCACCTACTTATTGGTACGATAGGATATGCTTTTTTTTTTTTCAGTTGGGATAGCATATATGTGTCTGCGTTAAGAATATAACTATAGATCGGTTTTAGTTTTTCTAATTAATGTACATGTCATACTTTGATTAAGTCACTGTCCTAAACATAATGAGGCTACTTTGTCTAAATATATCTAGATACCTACGTTTTTACAGGTTATTAGAACAAACAAAGATGATTTTCAGACATTAATTCATCAGAGTTATTTTCTCTTTGTTTACATTTTCATTTGTAAGTTCAGGTTTACGTTCTTTTAGCAATAAATTACAGGAAGAAAGATAAAGAAGAAAACAGCGATCGGGGCAGACAGGGATTTGAAGGGGGGGGGTAGGGGAACCTAAAGAAAAGTGAACGAAAATGAAAAGAAGAGAGAGATTAAAATATAGAAATGTAATAAAGCAAGGTCAAAGACGCCATACCAAAAGGTCACTGCTGCCAACTAAAACATAAACCGTTACGTTGACCTAAACTCAAAGAGTTGAGATATTTGGTGAAAACTAAATTGGGATATATTTTTACAATGTTTATCATTTCTTTCGTATTCTTGATATGAAATAAACTGAAAACGCCATTTATACAAATTCAGTACGAACAACGAAGTAAAAAAAAACATTAAAAAAATATTATTTTAAAAAAAAGCTTATATAAAGTGTATTTTTATCAATTCGTTTGCACCAGTCATGTAAATAACTTTGTAATAGATCTAGACCAACAACAATAAATCTGTGTTTGTATTTAGCGCTATTTCAAGCGTTTAGCTTTCTCACTACGCTATGATCCTATCACTTTCTCACTACGCTATGATCCTATCACTTTCTCACTACGCTATGATCCTATCACTTATTTGGAGTAGTTGGGAAAGGGGTGGGGGATATAGAAAGAAAATGAGATCTGGCTGAAGTTTACTGTAATCGCTTTTCAAAAGCATTTATTTAAAAAAAAAAAGCGGGATCGACCAAAATTCGAACTTATTACTCAAGCCTCCTCAATCCGACATGCTAACCACTCTGCTATTCGCGTATGAAAACAGAGGATCGTATAGTTATCTGTAGTTTGTTTTAAACTTACTCTAAAGCGGCGACCTATAAAGGGGACTAATTCAGCTTATACCACCACTTCATTCAAGTGTAATTTCTTTCCCTTGTTCGAGAAACAAAACAAAATAATTAATTACCATTAGTCAATTAACTAATTAGTTTATATTTCGCATTGATTCTTGTGTTCTTATGTAAAAGAAATAATTGTGCACAATTTTAAGCTTTTTTCGAGCTAGGATGTCGGAGACAAATATATATATATATAGTATAATTTTGAAGACCTCTATGTCCCTATGAAACATTAAACAATTATTCGCAAATTGCATTCAGTAAAACTCGTTGACATCTTGTTTCAATTGATTTAGAGTACATCGCCTTTAATTTCGATCTAAAGCAGCTCCATAACGTCACATCCGGTGCTTAACTAAAAGTGAAATTCGCACTTTTAATAATATAGATGATGTGTCATAGAGGGTGTGATGGACTCCCTCAGGGCACCGCTGCCTTGGGGCTTTAGATGCAACAGACATAAACAACAGTGATGAGGACTGGGGCGAACTGGGGGGGGCACATTTTCGCCTTATATTTTCTCCAGAGGATTTCTTCTGTCTCCCTTCCTCGTTCCAGGCGCCCTTCAATGTGACATGTTCTATCCCGCGTCTGTCGCCATACCTAACACCCGTTTAATCCTTTACAAACCAGACTGGGATGTAGGCTGTAGATTGTTTCTTCTATAGACAATAAGATAATACTCCCCTCCCATACCTCTGTAATTCCCCGCACTTCACACAGAAATGATTAAAACAAAGGGAAACAACCATGAAAACAATATTAACATTATTGGATGTAAAAAAATATACAATTGTTAACAATGACCGCGTACAAAAACAACAAACAATACAACCAAATAAAAAAAGTTCTGGACAAGCGTTTCATGACTCAATGTTCTGGACAAGCTTTGCATGACTCAATGTTCTGGACAAGCGTTTCATGACTCAATGTTCTGGACAAGCTTTGCATGACTCAATGTTCTGGACAAGCGTTTCATGACTCAATGTTCTGGACAAGCGTTTCATGACTCAATGTTCTGGACAAGCTTTGCATGACTCAATATTCTGGACAAGCGTTTCATGACTCAATGTTCTGGACAAGCTTTGCATGACTCAATGTTCTGGACAAGCGTTTCATGACACAATGCTCTGGACAAGCGTTTCATGACTCAATGTTCTGGACAAGCTTTGCATGACTCAATATTCTGGACAAGCTTTGCATGACTCAATGCTCTGGACAAGCTTTGCATGACTCAATGCTCTGGACAAGCGTTTCATGACTCAATGCTCTGGACAAGCGTTTCATGACTCAATGTTCTGGACAAGCTTTGCATGACTCAATGTTCTGGACAAACGTTTCATGACTCAATGCTCTGGACAAGCGTTTCATGACTCAATATTCTGGACAAGCTTTGCATGACTCAATATTCTGGACAAGCTTTGCATGACTCAATGCTCTGGACAAGCTTTGCATGACTCAATGCTCTGGACAAGCGTTTCATGACTCAATGCTCTGGACAAGCGTTTCATGACTCAATGTTCTGGACAAGCTTTGCATGACTCAATGTTCTGGACAAGCTTTGCATGACTCAATGCTCTGGACCAGCTTTGCATGAATTAATGTTCTGGACAAGTGTTGATGGCTAAATGTTCTAGACCAGCTTTGCATGACTCAATGTTCTGGACAAGCTTTGCATGACTCAATATTCTGGACAAGCTTTGCATGACTCAATGCTCTGGACAAGCTTTGCATGACTCAATGTTGTGGACAAGCTTTGCATGACTCAATGCTCTGGACAAGTGTTGATGGCTAAATGTTCTAGACAAGCTTTGCATGACTCAATGTTCTGAACAAGCTTTGCATGACTCAATGCTCTGGACAAGCTTTGCATGACTCAATGTTCTAGACAAACGATGCATGACTCAATGCTCTGAACAAGCTTTGCATGACTCAATGCTCTGGACAAGTGTTGATGTCTCAATGTTCTGGACAAGCGTCGCATCCTTACTGTGATCTACATATTTTGTCACATTTATCGCAGATAATATCGTTAGACTGTCGGTGTTCAAGTTCTCTGTTTCCAACAAAAGACAGATAGACTGCTGGTTTGCTGGGGATACTTCATTATTAATATACTGACCTGGGGGTGGGGACGGCGGATGAATGGTTTAGTGCTTGGCTTCCGAACCTGGGACCCTGGGTTAGAATCTCGGTGAAGGCTGGGATTTTGAACTTTAGGACTTTTAGGGCGCTCCCTAGTCCATCCAACTCTAATGGGTACCTGACTTTAGTTGAGGAAAGTAAAGGCGGTTGGTCCTTGTGCTGATGACCTATAGATCGCATCTTCTGAAAACAGATTTTTTTTTTTACTTTTTAATATTTTATTTATAATATTTTAATATACTTACATTATGACCAAAATTATTACAAATAAAACGACCTGCCATGGAAGGAAAGGGGAAGGGGCAAGGAAATAAATTTAAAAATAGATTGTCCCTTTATTAGTTATTATGTCCCATTTCTTGGTGTTTTGTCCCTTTTTCTGGAATGAAGTCCTTTACTTGATACTAACTTCAAAAAACATTAGCAATGAAGGAGTTTTTAATCCACAAGTTAATGAAATTGAGGCAACGGGTCTTCAACTGAACTACTGGTTAGTCCCCAGAAGCACTTGCAAAACTCAAAACAATCTAAAAAGACAAACGCAAAGCCTTCGAAGTTAAAATCAGACTGATACGTTCCTTGGTCGGGGCCACTTCCCTACATGCTTGCGAATCTTGGACGCTGATTTCAGAACTTAAGTGCAGGATACTAACAATGAAATTGAGATGCTACAGACAGATCCTTTGTGTCACTTACAGAGACCGCATCAAGAAGAATCTGGAGACAGGATTACAATGGGCATTTCCCATCAAAACCTTCTAAATACTGCCAAAAACAAATTTTAAAACTGTATCACCATATCACAATATCTTCAGGACTCTCAAAGACTTTCCTTCAGGAAACAGTACCAGGAAAAAAAAGAGGCAGACAGAGGAAGCAATAGGAAGACAAAATAAAGAACGTACGAATCTGTCATTGAAAGAGATTATATTCAAGTCAAAAGACAAGAGAGGATGGAGAAAGACGTTTAACAGATTATGTGTGGTGCCCCAACGGTTTAACCCTTGTCCTGATGCTTGATAATCAACAGCAGAAATAAAGATGTTGGTTTTTGTTTTGGTTTAAACTCTAACTCTAAGCAGGCCTCTGTTACGTGCGCAGCGAGGGTGAATGTGGAATGGTGCGAATAATATTTGTTGAAAGAGGACAGAAATAATAGAGAACTGTGAACGAGGAGATTATTAAGATTAGTTTTCGTTGAAAAGGATTAAATTTCTCATAATCTACAATTTGTGAGTTCTGTGTTGGTGTAAGATCAAAAGAGTCACATCTGCTCGTAATAAGTGAAACTGAACGGTCACGTGATGTCCACGGATAAAACCGAAAACACGGTCACGTGATATCCTTGTTTGATTCATATTAGGTCGTAAGTTGTATAGAAAAGCACGGGACATGAGTGGTATTGGTTTACGATTGGCGAATGAGGTCTAATCCAAAACTTGATCAGGTAGATAGAGAAACAAAACCAACAACAACAGATACCCATATTCATGGGGGGGGGGGGCGGGGGGCATGTGAGTGTGAAGTTCAAGAGACAACAATAAAACTAAATCACAAGTGTTAATGATTCCAATGTCATTATCAAGAACAGTTGGAAAATCTACTAGAAAATTAATCTCGCTCTGGCTACAATCCAACTGATAGAAATGAGAAAATGGTCTCAGTGCAAGTCCAAATCTAATGCCGTCTATCATATGACTTGCTCTGACCGGGCTACATGGTGCTGGAGGCGACATAGGTCAGAACAAGCTATCATAGCACAGTGCACACTTCCCAGTTTTATCAAGCAATGTTTGGTGTATCCGGTGTGCAAAATAAAATAAATGTTGATAAGCTAGGTGTTTTTTCAAAGGTCTGTGGTAATGTGCCAATTTTTGGTGTCAGCAGAAACAATTTTCTAAAGTTTTGTTCGTTTGGAACATTAAAAAAATAAGTTCAACTATGGAGAAAGTATAGAACTTTGACTCTAGGACTTACAACTTTCACTCTAGGACTAACAACTTTCACTCTAAGACTTATAACTTTCACTCTAGAACTTATAACTTTCACTCTATGACTTATAACTTTCACTCTAAGACTTATAACTTTCACTCTAAGACTTATAACTTTCACTCTAGGACTTATAACTTTCACTCTATGACTTTTAACTTTCACTCTAGGACTTATAACTTTCACTCTAAGACTTATAACTTTCACTCTAGAACTTATAACTTTCACTCTAAGACTTATAACTTTCACTCTAGAACTTATAACTTTCACTCTATGACTTATAACTTTCACTCTAAGACTTATAACTTTCACTCTAAGACATAACTTTCACTCTAGGACTTATAACTGTCACTCTATGACTTATAACTTTCACTCTAGGACTTATAACTTTCACTCTAAGACTTATAACTTTCACTCTAGGACTTATAACTTTCACTCTATGACTTATAACTTTCACTCTAGGACTTACATCTTTCACTCTATGACTTATAACTTTCACTCTAAGACGTATAACTTTCACTCTAGGACTTATATCTTTCACTCTAAGACTTACAACTTTCTTTTTTTAAAAAAAAAAAAAACTAACTCGCGGTAATAAGATAGAAATATCAACTCCCACGCTTCTAGATAGTGTTTTAATATTAGAGCTCAATTGTTTGTATTTATTTGGCAACAGTTCAGCTCAGTTTAGAGTCCTTGACATTGGTCAGTTTAGAGTTCTTGACATTGTTCAGTTTAGAGTTCTTGACATTGTTTAGTTTAGAGTTCTTGACATTGTTTAGTTTAGAGTCCTTGACATTGTTTAGTTTAGAGTTCTTGACATTGTTTAGTTTAGAGTTCTTGACATTGTTTAGTTTAGAGTCCTTGACATTGGTCAGTTTAGAGTCCTTGACATTGTTCAGTTTAGAGTCCTTGACATTGTTTAGTTTAGAGTCCTTAACATTGTTTAGTTTAGAGTCCTTGACATTGTTTAGTTTAGAGTCCTAGACATTGTTTACTTTAGAGTTCTTGACACTGTTTAGTTTAGAGTCCTTGACATTGTTTAGTTTAACGTGCACATTTGAAATAATTCAAAACTTTACAACATATAGATCTTTTGTGTGTAAATGACTTTAAATAATTAGATGTAGATAGATGTTGTTTACTTTTTTAAATATGCGAAGCATATCTTCACTCTTAAAAGCTCTAAATATATTTTTGACAGAATCCAAAGCAATTTCGTATTATTCCTTTGATTGAGGGTAAAAGACCCAACAAAAATATCCTGCACAGTACCTATGTTATAATCAGGTCATGCCTCGACCTATAACAACTATTTTTACTTTACAGCCACTTCAACTCTACAGCTAAATCGACTATTTTTACTTCCCAGCGACATCAAATCTACAGCCATATCAACTATTTTTACTTCCCCCGCTACATCAACTCTACAGCTAAATCAACAATTTTTACTTCCCAGCGACATCAATTACACAGCTATATCAAATATCAACTCTACAGCTGTATCCCTTATTTATTTCCCAGCAATCAACTCTTTGACAACCTAGTCCTGTATTTAATAAAGGAGGCAATCTCCAATAAAATAAATTTATTATGCAAAGAGGTGAGTTTGGACACAGCTCAAAATATAGTTGGGTTGTTTTAAGCGACTTGGGCAAGTAACGGAAAGAGTACGATATATAGACAGACAGACAGATAGACAGACAATGACATAGAGAGCCACGGTGCCCTGTTCGCTCGCGCTTGTTTCACCTGTGTGGTAATTCGCATCAACTTATCTCAAGTTTGCAAAGCACTCCTCTAAGCAGTCATTATCTCAAGGAGGGGAAACCACCCCAGGGCTATTACATCACAGTTCATGTGTATAAATAGGGGAGGCAACAACAACAAAAAAAAAGAAACAGGTACTTATTAGAATGATGAGATGTCTGGAACACACCTGTGGTCATTAGCATGTGTATGTGTTTGAGTTAAGGTGTGTGTGTGTGTGTGTGTGTGATAGAGAGAGAAACTAATGACTTGGACACAACATTAAGTCAGATTCGTCTCACTCGAGGAACATTAACTGGCGAGAGGGCCGTTGAAGATGCACCAGAGAGACTAGAAGTCTCCACCATAATGGCATTATTAGCCCCAATAATGAGACTTAGTAATGAACTCACAGTAATGAGTTTATAGTACTGAGTTGACAGTAATGAGTTGACAGTAATGTTCCACAGTCGACTAAATATTTTGTGGTACTGGCATTCAAGTATCTATTGGATAAATGAATCCATTTTTTAAAAAATTTCAATAGATATATATTTAAAAAAAGCGAGAGAGAGAGAGGGAGAAAGAGATAGAGAGAGGGAGAAAGAGAGAGAGAGGCAGTATTGAAGGAAAATCATGTGACACAAATGAAGGATTTTATATGAGTACAAAAAAAAAGGGTCAACGAGCAACAGCCCCGGTTGGTTACTAATGCCCAACTTGTGACCGCAGTTGTGTATCAAGGATTGGTCTCCTAAGTCACACAAGAAGTTACAAAAGGAAAAGACGGTCTCGCGAGATGTATAATGCCACAGGACATATATTATATATTCAGAATGAAGCACTTAAGTCTGAAATCCTCTTATACAGTCACTAAGGTAACATGGGACACTTGACACCTTTTTTTATTTACTAATCAAATTTATTCATCATTCACATATATAACCCATAAAAATAACCATATGTGATTAAAATTATGTTCTTTTTTTCTGTTGTCATGGCAGCGGCCGACATATTGGATTTTTTTTTATACCTAAAGCTTCAAAAATATTCAAGCTATTACCAAAAGATAATATGCATTGTGTAAAACTATCATGCCAAAACATTTTCTATTTTTAGTTTGAAAATACAACACAAACCTTTAATTTGACAAAAATGTTTTCTAACCTTGCTATAAAATACCATTTTTGTTGTCCTAGGCCTACTTCCTGCTTTTTGTTGTCCTAGGCCTACTTCCTGCTTTTTGTTGTCCTAGGCCTACTTCCTGCTTTTTGTTGTCCTGGGCCTTCTTCATGCTTTTTGTTGTCCTGGACCTTCTTCATGCTTATTGTTGTCCTAGGCTTACTTCATGCTTTTTGTTATCCTAGGCCTACTTCATGCTTATTGTTGTCCTAGGCCTACTTCATGCTTATTGTTGTCCTAGGCTTACTTCCTGCTTTTTGTTGTCCTAGGCCTACTTCCTGCTTTTTGTTGTCCTAGGCCTACTTCATGTTTTTTGTTGTCCAAGGCCTACTTCATGCTTTTTGTTGTCCTAGGCCTACTTCCTGCTTTTTGTTGTCCTGGGCCTTCTTCATGCTTTTTGTTGTCCTAGTCCTACTTCATGCTTTTTGTTGTCATAGGCCTACTTCCTGCTTTTTGTTGTCCTAGGCCTACTTTCTGCTTTTTGTTGTCCTGGGCCTTCTTCATGCTTTTTGTTGTCCTAGTCCTACTTCATGCTTTTTGTTGTCCCAGGCCTACTTCATGCTTTTTGTTGTCCTAGGCCTACTCCATGCGTTTTGTTGTCCTAGGCCTACTTTATGTTTTTTTGTTGTCCTGAGCCTACTTCATGCTTTTTGTTGTCCTAGGCCTACTTTATGTTTTGTTTGTTGTCCTGGGCCTACTTCATGCTTTTTGTTGTCCTAGGCCTACTTCATGCTTTTTGTTGTCCTGGGCCTACTTCCTGCTTTTTGTTGTCCAAGGCCTACTTCCTGCTTTTTGTTGTCCTGGGCCTTTATCCTGCTTTTTGTTGTCCTGGGCCTTCTTCTTGCTATTTGTTGTCTTGGGCCTACTTAATGCTTTTTGTTGTCCTAGGCCTACTTCATGTTTTTTGTTGTCCTAGGCCTACTTCCTGCTTATTGTTGTCCTAGGCCTACTTCCTGCTTTTTGTTGTCCTGGGCCTTCTTCTTTCTTTTTGTTGTCCTGGGCCTACTTCATGTTTTTATTGTCCTAGGCCTACTTCCTGCTTTTTGTTGTCCTAGGCCTACTTCATGCTTTTTGTTGTCATAGGCCTACTTCATGCTTTTTGTTGTCCTGGGCCTACTTCCTGCTTTTTGTTGTCCTGGGCCTTCTTCATGCTTTTTGTTGTCATAGGCCTACTTCCTGCTTTTTCTTGTCCTAGGCCTACTTTCTGATTTTTGTTGTCCTGGACCTTCTTCATGCTTATTGTTGTCCTAGACCTACTTCATGCTTATTGTTGCCCTAGGCCTACTTCCTGCTTTTTTTGTTCTGGGCCTACCTCATGCTTTTTGTAGTCATAGGCCTACTTCCTGCTTTTTGTTGTCCTAGGCCTACTTCATGCTTTTTGTTGTCCTAGGCCTACTTCCTGTTTTTTGGTGTCCTAGACCTACTTCATGCTTATTGTTGTCCTAGGCTTACTTCATGATTTTTGTTATCCTAGGCCTACTTCATGCTTATTGTTGTCCTAGGCCTACTTCATGCTTATTGTTGTCCTAGGCTTACTTCCTGCTTTTTGTTGTCCTAGGCCTACTTCCTGCTTTTTGTTGTCCTAGGCCTACTTCATGTTTTTTGTTGTCCAAGGCCTACTTCATGCTTTTTTTGTCCTAGTCCTACTTCATGCTTTTTGTTGTCCTAGGCCTACTTCCTGCTTTTTGTTGTCCTGGGCCTTCTTCATGCTTTTTGTTGTCCTAGACCTACTTCCTGCTTTTTGTTGTCCTGGGCCTATTTCCTGCTTTTAGTTATCCAAGGCCTACTTCCTGCTTTTTGATGTCATAGGCCTACTTCCTGCTTTTTCGTGTCCTAGGCCTACTTTCTGCTTTTTGTTGTCCTGGGCCTTCTTTATGCTTTTTGTTGTCCTGGACCTTCTTCATGCTTATTGTTGTCCTAGGCCTACTTCATGCTTATTGTTGTCTTAGGCTTACTTCATACTTATTGTTGTCCTAGACCTACTTCATGCTTATTGTTGCCCTAGGCCTACTTCCTGCTTTTTGTTGTTCTGGGCCTACTTCATGCTTTTTGTAGTCATAGGCCTACTTCCTGCTTTTTGTTGTCCTAGGCCTACTTCATGCTTTTTGTTGTCCTGGGCCTTCTTCATGCTTTTTGTTGTCATTGGCCTACTTCATGCTTTTTGTTGTCCTTGGCCTACTTCATGCTTTTTGTTGTTCTGGGCCTTCTTCATGCGTTTTGTTTTTCTTGGCCTACTTCATGCTTTTTGTTGTCATAGGCCTTCTTCATGCTTTTTGTTGTCCTAGGCCTACTTTCTGCTTTTTGTTGTCCTGGGCCTTCTTTATGCTTTTTGTTGTCCTGGACCTTCTTCATGCTTATTGTTGTCCTAGGCCTACTTCATGCTTATTGTTGTCTTAGGCTTACTTCATACTTATTGTTGTCCTAGACCTACTTCATGCTTATTGTTGCCCTAGGCCTACTTCCTGCTTTTTGTTGTTCTGGGCCTACTTCATGCTTTTTGTAATCATAGGCCTACTTCCTGCTTTTTGTTGTCCTAGGCCTACTTCATGTTTTTTGTTGTCCAAGGCCTACTTCATGCTTTTTGTTGTCCTAGGCCTACTTCCTGCTTTTTGTTGTCCTGGGCCTTCTTCATGCTTTTTGTTGTCCTAGTCCTACTTCATGCTTTTTGTTGTCATAGGCCTACTTCCTGCTTTTTGTTGTCCTAGGCCTACTTTCTGCTTTTTGTTGTCCTGGGCCTTCTTCATGCTTTTTGTTGTCCTAGTCCTACTTCATGCTTTTTGTTGTCCCAGGCCTACTTCATGCTTTTTGTTGTCCTAGGCCTACTCCATGCGTTTTGTTGTCCTAGGCCTACTTTATGTTTTTTTGTTGTCCTGAGCCTACTTCATGCTTTTTGTTGTCCTATGCCTACTTTATGTTTTGTTTGTTGTCCTGGGCCTACTTCATGCTTTTTGTTGTCCTAGGCCTACTTCATGCTTTTTGTTGTCCTGGGCCTACTTCCTGCTTTTTGTTGTCCAAGGCCTACTTCCTGCTTTTTGTTGTCCTGGGCCTTTATCCTGCTTTTTGTTGTCCTGGGCCTTCTTCTTGCTATTTGTTGTCTTGGGCCTACTTAATGCTTTTTGTTGTCCTAGGCCTACTTCATGTTTTTTGTTGTCCTAGGCCTACTTCCTGCTTATTGTTGTCCTAGGCCTACTTCCTGCTTTTTGTTGTCCTGGGCCTTCTTCTTTCTTTTTGTTGTCCTGGGCCTACTTCATGTTTTTATTGTCCTAGGCCTACTTCCTGCTTTTTGTTGTCCTAGGCCTACTTCATGCTTTTTGTTGTCATAGGCCTACTTCATGCTTTTTGTTGTCCTGGGCCTACTTCCTGCTTTTTGTTGTCCTGGGCCTTCTTCATGCTTTTTGTTGTCATAGGCCTACTTCCTGCTTTTTCTTGTCCTAGGCCTACTTTCTGATTTTTGTTGTCCTGGACCTTCTTCATGCTTATTGTTGTCCTAGACCTACTTCATGCTTATTGTTGCCCTAGGCCTACTTCCTGCTTTTTTTGTTCTGGGCCTACCTCATGCTTTTTGTAGTCATAGGCCTACTTCCTGCTTTTTGTTGTCCTAGGCCTACTTCATGCTTTTTGTTGTCCTAGGCCTACTTCCTGTTTTTTGGTGTCCTAGACCTACTTCATGCTTATTGTTGTCCTAGGCTTACTTCATGATTTTTGTTATCCTAGGCCTACTTCATGCTTATTGTTGTCCTAGGCCTACTTCATGCTTATTGTTGTCCTAGGCTTACTTCCTGCTTTTTGTTGTCCTAGGCCTACTTCCTGCTTTTTGTTGTCCTAGGCCTACTTCATGTTTTTTGTTGTCCAAGGCCTACTTCATGCTTTTTTTGTCCTAGTCCTACTTCATGCTTTTTGTTGTCCTAGGCCTACTTCCTGCTTTTTGTTGTCCTGGGCCTTCTTCATGCTTTTTGTTGTCCTAGACCTACTTCCTGCTTTTTGTTGTCCTGGGCCTATTTCCTGCTTTTAGTTATCCAAGGCCTACTTCCTGCTTTTTGATGTCATAGGCCTACTTCCTGCTTTTTCGTGTCCTAGGCCTACTTTCTGCTTTTTGTTGTCCTGGGCCTTCTTTATGCTTTTTGTTGTCCTGGACCTTCTTCATGCTTATTGTTGTCCTAGGCCTACTTCATGCTTATTGTTGTCTTAGGCTTACTTCATACTTATTGTTGTCCTAGACCTACTTCATGCTTATTGTTGCCCTAGGCCTACTTCCTGCTTTTTGTTGTTCTGGGCCTACTTCATGCTTTTTGTAGTCATAGGCCTACTTCCTGCTTTTTGTTGTCCTAGGCCTACTTCATGCTTTTTGTTGTCCTGGGCCTTCTTCATGCTTTTTGTTGTCATTGGCCTACTTCATGCTTTTTGTTGTCCTTGGCCTACTTCATGCTTTTTGTTGTTCTGGGCCTTCTTCATGCGTTTTGTTTTTCTTGGCCTACTTCATGCTTTTTGTTGTCATAGGCCTTCTTCATGCTTTTTGTTGTCCTAGGCCTACTTCCTGCTTTTTGTTGTCCTGGGCCTTCTTCATGCTTTTTGTTGTCCTAGTCCTACTTCATGCTTTTTGTTGTCATAGGCCTACTTCCTGCTTTTTGTTGTCCTAGGCCTACTTTCTGCTTTTTGTTGTCCTGGGCCTTCTTCATGCTTTTTGTTGTCCTAGTCCTACTTCATGCTTTTTGTTGTCATAGGCCTACTTCCTGCTTTTTGTTGTCCTAGGCCTACTTCCTGCTTTTTCTTGTCCTAGGCCTACTTTCTGCTTTTTGTTGTCCTGGGCCTTCTTCATGCTTTTTGTTATCCTGGACCTTCTTCATGCTTATTGTTGTCCTAGGCTTACTTCATACTTATTGTTGTCCTAGGCTTACTTCATACTTTTTGTTGTCCTAGGCCTACTTCCTGCTTTTTGTTGTTCTGGGCCTACTTCATGCTTTTTGTAGTCATAGGCCTACTTCCTGCTTTTTGTTGTCCTAGGCCTACTTCCTGCTTTTTGTTGTCCTAGGCCTACTTCCTGCTTTTTGTTGTCCTAGGCCTACTTCCTGCTTTTTGTTGTCCTGGGCCTTCTTCATGCTTTTTGTTGTCCTGGACCTTCTTCATGCTTATTGTTGTCCTAGGCTTACTTCATGCTTTTTGTTATCCTTGGCCTACTTCATGCTTATTGTTGTCCTAGGCCTACTTCATGCTTATTGTTGTCCTAGGCTTACTTCCTGCTTTTTGTTGTCCTAGGCCTACTTCCTGCTTTTTGTTGTCCTAGGCCTACTTCATGTTTTTTGTTGTCCAAGGCCTACTTCATGCTTTTTGTTGTCCTAGTCCTACTTCATGCTTTTTGTTGTCCTAGGCCTACTTCCTGCTTTTTGTTGTCCTGGACCTTCTTCATGCTTTTTGTTGTCATAGGCCTACTTCCTGCTTTTTCTTGTCCTAGGCCTACTTTCTGATTTTTGTTGTCCTGGACCTTCTTCATGCTTATTGTTGTCCTAGACCTACTTCATGCTTATTGTTGCCCTAGGCCTACTTCCTGCTTTTTTTGTTCTGGGCCTACCTCATGCTTTTTGTAGTCATAGGCCTACTTCCTGCTTTTTGTTGTCCTAGGCCTACTTCATGCTTTTTGTTGTCCTAGTCCTACTTCATGCTTTTTGTTGTCATTGGCCTACTTCATGCTTTTTGTTGTCCTTGGCCTACTTCATGCTTTTTGTTTTCCTTGGCCTACTTCCTGCTTTTTGTTGTCATAGGCCTACTTCATGCTTTTTTGTCCTGGGCCTTCTTTATGCTTTTGTTGTCCTAGGCCTACTTCCTGTTTTTTTGGTGTCCTAGACCTACTTCATGCTTATTGTTGTCCTAGGCTTACTTCATGCTTTTTGTTATCCTAGGCCTACTTCATGCTTATTGTTGTCCTAGGCCTACTTCATGCTTATTGTTGTCCTAGGCTTACTTCCTGCTTTTTGTTGTCCTAGGCCTACTTCCTGCTTTTTGTTGTCCAAGGCCTACTTCATGCTTTTTTTGTCCTAGTCCTACTTCATGCTTTTTGTTGTCCTAGGCCTACTTCCTGCTTTTTGTTGTCCTGGGCCTTCTTCATGCTTTTTGTTGTCCTAGGCCTACTTCCTGCTTTTTGTTGTCCTGGGCCTATTTCCTGCTTTTAGTTATCCAAGGCCTACTTCCTGCTTTTTGATGTCATAGGCCTACTTCCTGCTTTTTCGTGTCCTTGGCCTACTTTCTGCTTTTTGTTGTCCTGGGCCTTCTTCATGCTTTTTGTTGTCCTGGACCTTCTTCATGCTTATTGTTGTCCTAGGCCTACTTCCTGCTTATTGTTGTCTTAGGCTTACTTCATACTTATTGTTGTCCTAGACCTACTTCATGCTTATTGTTGCCCTAGGCCTACTTCCTGCTTTTTGTTGTTCTGGGCCTACTTCATGCTTTTTGTAGTCATAGGCCTACTTCCTGCTTTTTGTTGTCCTAGGCCTACTTCATGCTTTTTGTTGTCCTGGGCCTTCTTCATGCTTTTTGTTGTCATTGGCCTACTTCATGCTTTTTGTTGTCCTTGGCCTACTTCATGCTTTTTGTTGTTCTGGGCCTTCTTCATGCGTTTTGTTTTTCTTGGCCTACTTCATGCTTTTTGTTGTCATAGGCCTTCTTTATGCTTTTTTTGTCCTGGGCCTTCTTTATGCTTTTTGTTATCCTAGGCCTACTTCCTGTTTTTTGGTGTCCTAGGCCTACTTCCTGCTTTTTCTTGTCCAAGACCTACTTCATGCTTTTTGTTGTCCTAGGCCTACTTTATGTTTTTTGTTGTCCTGGGCCTACTTTATGTTTTTATGTTGTCCTGGGCCTACTTCATGCTTTTTTTATTGTCCTAGGCCTACTTTATGTTTTTTTGTTGTCCTGGGCCTACTTCATGCTTTTTGTTGTCCTAGGCCTACTTCATGCTTTTTGTTGTCCTGGGCCTTCTTCATGCTTTTTGTTGTCATAGGCCTACTTCCTGCTTTTTCTTGTCCTAGGCCTACTTTCTGATTTTTGTTGTCCTGGACCTTCTTCATGCTTATTGTTGTCCTAGACCTACTTCATGCTTATTGTTGCCCTAGGCCTACTTCCTGCTTTTTTTGTTCTGGGCCTACCTCATGCTTTTTGTAGTCATAGGCCTACTTCCTGCTTTTTGTTGTCCTAGGCCTACTTCATGCTTTTTGTTGTCCTAGGCCTACTTCCTGTTTTTTGGTGTCCTAGACCTACTTCATGCTTATTGTTGTCCTAGGCTTACTTCATGATTTTTGTTATCCTAGGCCTACTTCATGCTTATTGTTGTCCTAGGCCTACTTCATGCTTATTGTTGTCCTAGGCTTACTTCCTGCTTTTTGTTGTCCTAGGCCTACTTCCTGCTTTTTGTTGTCCTAGGCCTACTTCATGTTTTTTGTTGTCCAAGGCCTACTTCATGCTTTTTTTGTCCTAGTCCTACTTCATGCTTTTTGTTGTCCTAGGCCTACTTCCTGCTTTTTGTTGTCCTGGGCCTTCTTCATGCTTTTTGTTGTCCTAGACCTACTTCCTGCTTTTTGTTGTCCTGGGCCTATTTCCTGCTTTTAGTTATCCAAGGCCTACTTCCTGCTTTTTGATGTCATAGGCCTACTTCCTGCTTTTTCGTGTCCTAGGCCTACTTTCTGCTTTTTGTTGTCCTGGGCCTTCTTTATGCTTTTTGTTGTCCTGGACCTTCTTCATGCTTATTGTTGTCCTAGGCCTACTTCATGCTTATTGTTGTCTTAGGCTTACTTCATACTTATTGTTGTCCTAGACCTACTTCATGCTTATTGTTGCCCTAGGCCTACTTCCTGCTTTTTGTTGTTCTGGGCCTACTTCATGCTTTTTGTAGTCATAGGCCTACTTCCTGCTTTTTGTTGTCCTAGGCCTACTTCATGCTTTTTGTTGTCCTGGGCCTTCTTCATGCTTTTTGTTGTCATTGGCCTACTTCATGCTTTTTGTTGTCCTTGGCCTACTTCATGCTTTTTGTTGTTCTGGGCCTTCTTCATGCGTTTTGTTTTTCTTGGCCTACTTCATGCTTTTTGTTGTCATAGGCCTTCTTCATGCTTTTTGTTGTCCTAGGCCTACTTCCTGCTTTTTGTTGTCCTGGGCCTTCTTCATGCTTTTTGTTGTCCTAGTCCTACTTCATGCTTTTTGTTGTCATAGGCCTACTTCCTGCTTTTTGTTGTCCTAGGCCTACTTTCTGCTTTTTGTTGTCCTGGGCCTTCTTCATGCTTTTTGTTGTCCTAGTCCTACTTCATGCTTTTTGTTGTCATAGGCCTACTTCCTGCTTTTTGTTGTCCTAGGCCTACTTCCTGCTTTTTCTTGTCCTAGGCCTACTTTCTGCTTTTTGTTGTCCTGGGCCTTCTTCATGCTTTTTGTTATCCTGGACCTTCTTCATGCTTATTGTTGTCCTAGGCTTACTTCATACTTATTGTTGTCCTAGGCTTACTTCATACTTTTTGTTGTCCTAGGCCTACTTCCTGCTTTTTGTTGTTCTGGGCCTACTTCATGCTTTTTGTAGTCATAGGCCTACTTCCTGCTTTTTGTTGTCCTAGGCCTACTTCCTGCTTTTTGTTGTCCTAGGCCTACTTCCTGCTTTTTGTTGTCCTAGGCCTACTTCCTGCTTTTTGTTGTCCTGGGCCTTCTTCATGCTTTTTGTTGTCCTGGACCTTCTTCATGCTTATTGTTGTCCTAGGCTTACTTCATGCTTTTTGTTATCCTTGGCCTACTTCATGCTTATTGTTGTCCTAGGCCTACTTCATGCTTATTGTTGTCCTAGGCTTACTTCCTGCTTTTTGTTGTCCTAGGCCTACTTCCTGCTTTTTGTTGTCCTAGGCCTACTTCATGTTTTTTGTTGTCCAAGGCCTACTTCATGCTTTTTGTTGTCCTAGTCCTACTTCATGCTTTTTGTTGTCCTAGGCCTACTTCCTGCTTTTTGTTGTCCTGGACCTTCTTCATGCTTTTTGTTGTCATAGGCCTACTTCCTGCTTTTTCTTGTCCTAGGCCTACTTTCTGATTTTTGTTGTCCTGGACCTTCTTCATGCTTATTGTTGTCCTAGACCTACTTCATGCTTATTGTTGCCCTAGGCCTACTTCCTGCTTTTTTTGTTCTGGGCCTACCTCATGCTTTTTGTAGTCATAGGCCTACTTCCTGCTTTTTGTTGTCCTAGGCCTACTTCATGCTTTTTGTTGTCCTAGTCCTACTTCATGCTTTTTGTTGTCATTGGCCTACTTCATGCTTTTTGTTGTCCTTGGCCTACTTCATGCTTTTTGTTTTCCTTGGCCTACTTCCTGCTTTTTGTTGTCATAGGCCTACTTCATGCTTTTTTGTCCTGGGCCTTCTTTATGCTTTTGTTGTCCTAGGCCTACTTCCTGTTTTTTTGGTGTCCTAGACCTACTTCATGCTTATTGTTGTCCTAGGCTTACTTCATGCTTTTTGTTATCCTAGGCCTACTTCATGCTTATTGTTGTCCTAGGCCTACTTCATGCTTATTGTTGTCCTAGGCTTACTTCCTGCTTTTTGTTGTCCTAGGCCTACTTCCTGCTTTTTGTTGTCCAAGGCCTACTTCATGCTTTTTTTGTCCTAGTCCTACTTCATGCTTTTTGTTGTCCTAGGCCTACTTCCTGCTTTTTGTTGTCCTGGGCCTTCTTCATGCTTTTTGTTGTCCTAGGCCTACTTCCTGCTTTTTGTTGTCCTGGGCCTATTTCCTGCTTTTAGTTATCCAAGGCCTACTTCCTGCTTTTTGATGTCATAGGCCTACTTCCTGCTTTTTCGTGTCCTTGGCCTACTTTCTGCTTTTTGTTGTCCTGGGCCTTCTTCATGCTTTTTGTTGTCCTGGACCTTCTTCATGCTTATTGTTGTCCTAGGCCTACTTCCTGCTTATTGTTGTCTTAGGCTTACTTCATACTTATTGTTGTCCTAGACCTACTTCATGCTTATTGTTGCCCTAGGCCTACTTCCTGCTTTTTGTTGTTCTGGGCCTACTTCATGCTTTTTGTAGTCATAGGCCTACTTCCTGCTTTTTGTTGTCCTAGGCCTACTTCATGCTTTTTGTTGTCCTGGGCCTTCTTCATGCTTTTTGTTGTCATTGGCCTACTTCATGCTTTTTGTTGTCCTTGGCCTACTTCATGCTTTTTGTTGTTCTGGGCCTTCTTCATGCGTTTTGTTTTTCTTGGCCTACTTCATGCTTTTTGTTGTCATAGGCCTTCTTTATGCTTTTTTTGTCCTGGGCCTTCTTTATGCTTTTTGTTATCCTAGGCCTACTTCCTGTTTTTTGGTGTCCTAGGCCTACTTCCTGCTTTTTCTTGTCCAAGACCTACTTCATGCTTTTTGTTGTCCTAGGCCTACTTTATGTTTTTTGTTGTCCTGGGCCTACTTTATGTTTTTATGTTGTCCTGGGCCTACTTCATGCTTTTTTTATTGTCCTAGGCCTACTTTATGTTTTTTTGTTGTCCTGGGCCTACTTCATGCTTTTTGTTGTCCTAGGCCTACTTCATGCTTTTTGTTGTCCTGGGCCTTCTTCCTGCTTTTTGTTGTCCCAGGCCTTCTTCCTGCTTTTTGTTGTCCCAGGCCTACTTCATGCTTTTTGTTGTCCTAGGCCTACTTCATGCTTTTTTTGTCCTGGGCCTTCTTTATGCATTTTGTTGTCCTAGGCCTACTTCCTGCTTTTTGGTGTCCTAGGCCTACTTCCTGCTTTTTCTTGTCCAAGACCTACTTCATGCTTTTTGTTGTCCTAGGCTTACTTTATGCTTTTCGTTGTCTTAGGCCTACTTTATGCTTTTTGTTGTCATAGGCATACTTCCATTCTTTTTCAGACCCTAGGCCTACTTCATGTTTTTTGTTGTCCTAGGCCTACTATATGCTTTTTTGTTGTCCTAGGCCTACTTCATGCTTTTTTGTTGTCCCAGGCCTACTTCATGCTTTTTGTTGTCCTAGGCCTACTCCATGCGTTTTGTTGTCCTAGGCCTACTTTATGTTTTTTTGTTGTCCTGAGCCTACTTCATGCTTTTTGTTGTCCTAGGCCTACTTTATGTTTTGTTTGTTGTCCTGGGCCTACTTCATGCTTTTTGTTGTCCTAGGCCTACTTCATGCTTTTTGTTGTCCTGGGCCTACTTCCTGCTTTTTGTTGTCCAAGGCCTACTTCCTGCTTTTTGTTGTCCTGGGCCTTTATCCTGCTTTTTGTTGTCCTGGGCCTTCTTCTTGCTATTTGTTGTCTTGGGCCTACTTAATGCTTTTTGTTGTCCTAGGCCTACTTCATGTTTTTTGTTGTCCTAGGCCTACTTCCTGCTTATTGTTGTCCTAGGCCTACTTCCTGCTTTTTGTTGTCCTGGGCCTTCTTCTTTCTTTTTGTTGTCCTGGGCCTACTTCATGTTTTTATTGTCCTAGGCCTACTTCCTGCTTTTTGTTGTCCTAGGCCTACTTCATGCTTTTTGTTGTCATAGGCCTACTTCATGCTTTTTGTTGTCCTGGGCCTACTTCCTGCTTTTTGTTGTCCTGGGCCTTCTTCATGCTTTTTGTTGTCATAGGCCTACTTCCTGCTTTTTCTTGTCCTAGGCCTACTTTCTGATTTTTGTTGTCCTGGACCTTCTTCATGCTTATTGTTGTCCTAGACCTACTTCATGCTTATTGTTGCCCTAGGCCTACTTCCTGCTTTTTTTGTTCTGGGCCTACCTCATGCTTTTTGTAGTCATAGGCCTACTTCCTGCTTTTTGTTGTCCTAGGCCTACTTCATGCTTTTTGTTGTCCTAGGCCTACTTCCTGTTTTTTGGTGTCCTAGACCTACTTCATGCTTATTGTTGTCCTAGGCTTACTTCATGATTTTTGTTATCCTAGGCCTACTTCATGCTTATTGTTGTCCTAGGCCTACTTCATGCTTATTGTTGTCCTAGGCTTACTTCCTGCTTTTTGTTGTCCTAGGCCTACTTCCTGCTTTTTGTTGTCCTAGGCCTACTTCATGTTTTTTGTTGTCCAAGGCCTACTTCATGCTTTTTTTGTCCTAGTCCTACTTCATGCTTTTTGTTGTCCTAGGCCTACTTCCTGCTTTTTGTTGTCCTGGGCCTTCTTCATGCTTTTTGTTGTCCTAGACCTACTTCCTGCTTTTTGTTGTCCTGGGCCTATTTCCTGCTTTTAGTTATCCAAGGCCTACTTCCTGCTTTTTGATGTCATAGGCCTACTTCCTGCTTTTTCGTGTCCTAGGCCTACTTTCTGCTTTTTGTTGTCCTGGGCCTTCTTTATGCTTTTTGTTGTCCTGGACCTTCTTCATGCTTATTGTTGTCCTAGGCCTACTTCATGCTTATTGTTGTCTTAGGCTTACTTCATACTTATTGTTGTCCTAGACCTACTTCATGCTTATTGTTGCCCTAGGCCTACTTCCTGCTTTTTGTTGTTCTGGGCCTACTTCATGCTTTTTGTAGTCATAGGCCTACTTCCTGCTTTTTGTTGTCCTAGGCCTACTTCATGCTTTTTGTTGTCCTGGGCCTTCTTCATGCTTTTTGTTGTCATTGGCCTACTTCATGCTTTTTGTTGTCCTTGGCCTACTTCATGCTTTTTGTTGTTCTGGGCCTTCTTCATGCGTTTTGTTTTTCTTGGCCTACTTCATGCTTTTTGTTGTCATAGGCCTTCTTCATGCTTTTTTTGTCCTGGGCCTTCTTTATGCTTTTTGTTGTCCTAGGCCTACTTCCTGTTTTTTGGTGTCCTAGGCCTACTTCCTGCTTTTTCTTGTCCAAGACCTACTTCATGCTTTTTGTTGTCCTAGGCCTACTTTATGTTTTTTGTTGTCCTGGGCCTACTTTATGTTTTTATGTTGTCCTGGGCCTACTTCATGCTTTTTTATTGTCCTAGGCCTACTTTATGTTTTTTTGTTGTCCTGGGCCTACTTCATGCTTTTTGTTGTCCTAGGCCTACTTCATGCTTTTTGTTGTCCTGGGCCTTCTTCCTGCTTTTTGTTGTCCCAGGCCTTCTTCCTGCTTTTTGTTGTCCCAGGCCTACTTCATGCTTTTTGTTGTCCTAGGCCTACTTCATGCTTTTTTTGTCCTGGGCCTTCTTTATGCATTTTGTTGTCCTAGGCCTACTTCCTGCTTTTTGGTGTCCTAGGCCTACTTCCTGCTTTTTCTTGTCCAAGACCTACTTCATGCTTTTTGTTGTCCTAGGCTTACTTTATGCTTTTCGTTGTCTTAGGCCTACTTTATGCTTTTTGTTGTCATAGGCATACTTCCATTCTTTTTCAGACCCTAGGCCTACTTCATGTTTTTTGTTGTCCTAGGCCTACTATATGCTTTTTTGTTGTCCTAGGCCTACTTCATGCTTTTTTGTTGTCCCAGGCCTACTTCATGCTTTTTGTTGTCCTAGGCCTACTCCATGCGTTTTGTCGTCCTAGGCCTACTTTATGTTTTTTTGTTGTCCTGAGCCTACTTCATGCTTTTTGTTGTCCTAGGCCTACTTTATGTTTTGTTTGTTGTCCTGGGCCTACTTCATGCTTTTTGTTGTCCTAGGCCTACTTCATGCTTTTTGTTGTCCTGGGCCTACTTTATGCTTTTTGTTGTCCAAGGCCTACTTCCTGCTTTTTGTTGTCCTGGGCCTTTATCCTGCTTTTTGTTGTCCTGGGCCTTCTTCTTGCTATTTGTTGTCCTGGGCCTACTTCATGCTTTTTGTTGTCCTAGGCCTACTTTATGTTTTTTGTTGTCCTAGGCCTACTTCCTGCTTATTGTTGTCCTAGGCCTACTTCCTGCTTTTTGTTGTCCTGGGCCTTCTTCTTTCTTTTTGTTGTCCTGGGCCTACTTCATGCTTTTTGTTGTCCTAGGCCTACTTCCTGCTTTTTGTTGTCCTAGGCCTACTTCCTGCTTTTTGTTGTCCTAGGCCTACTTCATGCTTTTTGTTGTCCTGGGCCTACTTCCTGCTTTTGTTGTCCTAGGCCTACTTCCTGCTTTTTGTTGTCCTGGGCATTCTTCATGCTTTTTGTTGTCCTGGGCCTACTTCCTGCTTTTTGTTGTCCTAGGCCTACTTCCTGCTTTTTGTTGCTCTAAAAACAAACGTTGATTGAAGACATGCATAAAGTTTGCATACATTATAGGTATAATTAATGAAGAAGTAGTTTCATAAAATAAAATATACTTTTGGAACAAATAGCAAAAAAGACTCACACACACATAACCAAATATGTATTTGTAAAAAATCTTGCACCTAAAGACGATATATACTGTTTTATTTTTATACATAGAAATGGCTGGGCAACAGAAAAAATACGATTAGATCAAAACATGAACTATGATATATCACTAGAGATATTTAATTATTTAAAATTGTGTGGTAGAGAAAGCTTTGCTTCTAAAAAAATATAATAAATAAATGAAAGAATGTGTTTTTTTATATTGAAAGAATCATCCGATGTGTACATTGTATCAAACCACAGAGCCGAAAATTGAACCGAGTCGACCCTCAAGAGTATATCAGATATCTTCCAGAGACCTAAATCTCATTATAACGGTCTTCAAACCTCATCCAGAGACCTAAATCTTATTGTAAAGTCTTTAAACCTCTTCCAGAGACCTAAATCTCATTGTAATGTCTTTAAACCTTTTCGAGAGACCTAAATCTCATTGTAACGTCTTTAAACCTCTTTCAGAGACCTAAATCTCATTGTAATGTCTTTAAACCTTTTCGAGAGACCTAAATCTCATTGTAACGTCTTTAAACCTCTTTCAGAGACCTAAATCTCATTGTAACGTCTTTAAACATCTATTAGGTAGTGAGATCTCTTGTAAATGTCCTTTAACTCCAAGCACTTCAATAATCTCTTCGTCAACCTTTCAGCACACTTTCCATTGAGCAGCTAATGTCATTAAAGTTTGATCAACAAAGACGTCTCAGTAGAAGCTATCAGCAAGACCATTGTAAACATTCACGGTAGTTCCCTACTAGACACTTCTCAGAACAATGAATCTCATATAAAAGCACCACACTATTTAAATTTTTTTTTATTTGGTTGAGCGTTCTTTGAGTGGTGCAAAAGAAAGGGGCGTGTTACCCAAGGATCATGACAATATTTGCAGTGCCCATGTCTCTCCCCACCCCCTCTGTCAGCTTCTGGCTTGATCAGCTATGTCGCAAGGAGGCCATGCAGTAACGTCAGGTTATTACCCCATGTTTCATCTCGGTCATGTCAACAGCCCTATTTGTACAATAGCACTTCCGCCTTCAGGCTACGCCAACTGATTGGCTCACCTATTTTGTCTATAATTGACACAATACAACAGAAGCGTCTCTTTGAAGGGGGGGGAGGGTTGATTGGCTCTATAACGAAATATCCTCAATTAACAAACACTTACACACATATGTGAGTACAAACACTTACACAGATACATGCAGATACATTAGTATTCAAAGAACCCCCAGATGTAATGCCTTCTAGCTTTCTAATGTAATAACCATCATATTCGCTCATTCCATTGAGGTACAAGGCAGTCACAACTATATTGGGATTTAATATAAAAAGACATACTTATAGACATACCGTGGCTAAGTGGTTAAGCACAAGTTAAGCGCTTGGCTTCGAAACCTTGGATCCTGGATTCAAATCTCGGTGAAGACTGGCGATTTTTAATTTCGAGACTTCTAGGGCGCCCATGATCTACCCAACTCTAATGGTTTTTTACTTGAGTTGGGGAAAGTAAAGGCTGCTGGTCGTTGTGCTGTCCAGATGACACCAAATGAGGTACAAGGCAGTAAAGAGTAGAGAAGACATACGCTTGCTAAATGGTTAAGCGCTTGGGTTCGGAACCTGGGGTCCTGGGTTCGAATATCGATGAAGACTGCGATTTTGAATTTCGGAATATTTAGGGCAACTCTGAGTCCAATCAACTCTGATAGGTACCTGACTTTCGTTGGGGAAAGTACATGCGGCAACATGACACCCTGCTCGTTATCATTTGCCCTATAGATCGCAAGGTCTGAAAGGGGTCTTTACATCTCATCCACAACGGTATTAAACTAAGAACTCTGAATGACTGGTCTATAAGCTATTATATTAATTATCAAAGTCCAAAGTTGCCATTATATGCACTATTAAATGTCTAGTAAATGTTCGTTTTAATGAATCATATAGGCAATATGTATTGATACAAAGCTTATATCAACTCATTCTGTCTGTCTGTGTGTCTGTCTGTCTTTCCTTTAAAAAGTTTGTACACGTTATTTCTCCCACACACAATCTCGAAATCAGGTTGACATTTTGCACTATTATTTCTAATACCTGAGAAAAGAAAAATCAACAACAAAAAAAAAATCAAACAATTAGTTAATTAACTTTTGGTAATTAATAAATGCAAAGCAGACTGGCAAACTGAATCACTTCAATTACAAATGTAAAAAAAAAAGTCCAAATTAACATTCAGTTACTACAAAACAAACTCATCAATATCAAATTCTGTGCACTTTAGATGATCACACTAAAATGTTATGAGTTTGTCTACAAAATGTGATTGAATTATACTTTATTATTTGTTAAAGTTATTGATGATACGAAGAAGTAATTTCTTTCATCAAACTAAATAACGTAATGGGAGTTTGTATGCTCATTAAGTTTGGTGTCAGAGATTTATATCAGAGATTTCAGTCTGTCTTAAGTTACTCTAATCTAAAGGTTTATGAACCTCACGAATCGACACATTCATAGAAAACCAAAAATCTGACAGCCACCGAGAATCTAGTGCTCAAGTACCATTACGGAAAGACAAGATAACAGTCAAAAGTCTGTAATAACTTTTAAGAGTCGACCTGGAGCAAGCAGCAAGTTCAGAACTACCTAACAGCTAGAGTGCATGATGGGAAGATTTGAATTTGGAAATGACCTTTGATAGAGTCGAACCATTAGTCATTTAAGATTATTTAGATCAAGAGTTCAAGGAAACTTTTGGTTCAGAGGTTGCGTGTTACTTGAGTATGTACCCTCTTACTCGATACAGACTCATACATTCTGGCTCTATTTCTTATCAAACTTATGACTAACTCGGATGAATATTTTGTATAAGGAAATTTTCTAACATGACAATTAGAGAAAATAATTGAAGTAGAGTTTACTCATAATTAAGCTTAAATCTACTCACTCCTTCCGTCCATTTTCGTCCAACTTCATGGGCGTAGCCACGATTTTTTTCGGGGGGGGGGGATTGGGTTATTTTTTTCTACCCCCCCCCCTTTACCCCCTTCGCGCCAAAAAAAAAAATATGTTTGTATGCATGTGTGTGTGTGTACATAATTAATCTGTATAACATTTTGACGGTGCTGACGCTTCATTCTTTCGGAAGACGTTTTTTGTGCCTTAGAATAGGTTCTTCCTGGAGTTAGTGTAAAAAATGTAGATTCCCGCATTGACAGCAAAGGAGTCTGAGAAAGCGCTCAAAGCTTCTCCAGCGCGGGGCGGAATCCCGCCGCCAAACACTATTGCCGATATTAAAACACCAACAAAATGTATGTTCTGAGGTACCTACAGTGCGTTATCCTGCTATTAGAAAGTTTTATTTCAAAAACCTAATGTACTATTCTTACTGACTTAGATCCTCCAGCGCCGTTCGCACCTGCTCTGAGGACCTCCTTGAATGTGTGGCGCCAATTTGTACTAGGATATCATCGCAACTCTTATTATGCGTAATTCATTTTGTCAGAGAACATGTCCCGCAAACCGCATGCGACGCTCTGTCACAATCTTACTAAAGGGTCGACTCCCAGTTCTGCATAGGATTCCATTGATTGAAACCTAATTTCTATAACTGACTCCTAAAATCTGTTTTAGCCATCTTTGTTGAGCCACATTTAGTGCTTTTCAATTTTGGCAGATGACTATTCACTGCACTTTATTAATGCAGCCCAGCTACTGGTAGAAATATGTAACCTCTCTTGACTACGCTCTTGGAATTTAGATTTTATATCGAAAAGGGAAGTTTTATCTTCAAAATCATCTGTTGGGGGTTTTCAACTAAAAAATCTCTGGAGTTGTTTTTTTTTTTAAATTCAAACCCCATTTAGCTACGCTTAAACAATTCGGTGACTGTTGTTTGCTTTATTGAAGAGAGAGATTTTCAACCTCAAAACTCTATGTAGGGGGATTTTAAACTTAAAACCATCTGGAGGGGTTTTAAACTTTAAAAAAAAGCCATCTGGAGAAGGGGGGGGGGGGTTAAACTCAAAACACCATTTGGCTAAGCTCATACAATTTTGAGTGTAATTTGCTTTTTTTTTATATTGAAGAGGTATTTTTTAGCTGAAGGGGGGTTCAAACTGAAAACTCCTTTAGCTACGCTCATAGAATTTTAAGTGTGTAATTTTTTTTTTTTCTATATTGAAGAGGTGGTTTTATCGTAAATTTTGGAGGGGGTTTTAATATCAAAATTTTCCTTGGCTGTGCTCTTGGAATTTGGGGATTGTTGTTTGCATTTTTTTTGTTTTTGTTTTATAGAAAAGGGGGATTAAACTGCAAACCCCCCTGGTAAGGGGTTTTAAACTCAAAACGCCCTTGGCTTTGCTGGGGCAAGTGATGGTTTAGTGTTAAAATCTCACCTAAAATAAACAACATCAAAGCATAAAGTCAGTCACTATATTTCGCCCGGCCCATGTGGGGAAAGGGGAATTTCATTTCGGGGGGGGGGGGGGTTGAACCCCCCCTCCCAGGCTACGCCCATGCATTTGTCTGCCCTTCTGTCTGGTCAAATTGTTCACGTTCTTTCCTTCCCTTCCCATTCTCGGATCAAGTTCAAACTTAGAGTCAAATTTGTAATGGTGATGACAACACATGAATCAATCAAATGAAACAAATTATTAAATCAATTAATCGTAACTAATTAATATTGATTTATATTTAAAAACTGTACTAGCAATCGGCAGCGCTTGACCAGTGACAATAATTGCGCTCAGTCGCACAGCGACTAACAAGCGTAGCCAGCGATACCAATCGGAAAGAGCAGACGACAAGCTATTAAAAAAACAACAACAAAAAAACATCAACATCCATTTTAGAAAGTTGACCATCAAGATAGAAAATGTTATACACCTCTTATACACCTGTTATACACCTGTTATACACCTGTTATACACCTGTTATACAACCGTTATACACCTGTTATACACCAATTATACACCTGCTATACACCTGTTAAACAACTGTTAAACACGTGTTATATACATGTTATACAACTGTTATACACCTTTTAAACAACTGTTATACACCTGTTATACACCTGTTATACACTTGTTATACACTTGTTATACACCTGTTATACACCTGTTATACACCTGTTATACAACTGTCATACAACTGTTATACACCTGTTATACACCTGTTATACACTTGTTATACACCTGTTATACACCTGTTATACAACTGTTATACAACTGTTATACAACTGTTATACAACTGATATACAACTGTTATACACCTGTTATACACCTGTTATACAACTGTTATACAACTGTTATACACCTGTTATAAACCTTTTATACAACTGTAATACAAATATTATACAACTGTTATACAACTATTATACATCTGCCATAAACCTGTTATACACCTGTTATACAACTGTTATACACCTGTTATACAACTTTTATACAATTGTTGTATACATGTTATACACCTGTTATACACCTGTTATACAATTGTTATACACCTGTTATACTACTGTTATACACCTGTTATACACCTGCTATACACCTGTTATACAACTGTTATAAGTCTGTTATACACCTGTTATACAACTGTTATACAACTGTTATACAACTGTCATTTACCTGTTATAAACCTGTTATACAACTGTAATACAACTGTAAAACAACTGTTATACAACTGTTATACAACTATTATACAACTATTATAAATCTGTTATACAACTGTTATGCACCTGTTATACACCTGTTATACAACTGTTATACACCTGTTATAAACTGTTATACAACTGTTATACACCTGTTATACAACTGTTACACAACGTTTATACAACTGTTATACACTTGTTATACAACTGTTATACAACTGTTATACAACTGTTATACAACTGTTATACAACTGTTATACAACTGATATACAACTGTTATACACCTGTTATACACCTGTTATACACCTGCTATACACCTGTTATAAACTTGTTATAAACCTGTTATTCACCTGTTATAAACCTGTTATTCACCTATTATAAACCTGTTATACACCTGTTATACGACCGTTATACACTTGTTATACACCTGTTATATAACTGTTATACACCTGTTATACACCTGTTATACAATTGTTATACACCTGTTATACTACTGTTATACACCTGTTATACACCTGTTATACACCTGTTATACAACTGTTATAAACCTGTTATACACCTGTTATACAACTGTTATACAACTGTTATACAACTGTCATTTACCTGTTATAAACCTGTTATACAACTGTAATACAACTGTAAAACAACTGTTATACAACTGTTATACAACTATTATACAATTATTATAAATCTGTTATACAACTGTTATGCACCTGTTATACACCTGTTATACAACTGTTATACACCTGTTATAACCTGTTATACACCTGTTATACAACTGTTACACAACGTTTATGCAACTGTTATACACTTGTTATACAACTGTTATACAACTGTTATACAACTGTTATACAACTGTTATACAACTGATATACAACTGTTATACACCTGTTATACACCTGTTATACACCTGCTATACACCTGTTATAAACTTGTTATAAACCTGTTATTCACCTGTTATAAACCTGTTATTCACCTATTATACACCTGTTATACAACTGTTGTACACCTGATATACAACTGTTATACACCTGTTATACACCTGCTATACACCTGTTATAAACCTGTTATAAACCTGTTATTCACCTGTTATACAACTGTTATACAACTGTTATACACCTGTTTTATAACTGCTATACAACTGTTATAACCTGTTTTACACCTATTATACAACTGTTTTACAACTGTTATACAACTATTATACAACTATTATACATGTGTTATACAACTGTTATGCACCTGTTATACACCTGTTATATACCTGTTATACAACTGTTATATACCTGTTATACACCTGTTTTACAACTGTTATACACCTGTTATACACCAGTTATACAACTGTTATACACATGTTATACACCTGTTATACAACTGTTATACAACTGTTATACAACTGTTATACACCTTGTATACAACTGTTATACACCTGTTATACAACTGTTATACAACTGTTATACATCTGTTATACAACTGTTATACAACTGTTTTACACCTGTCATACACCTGTTATACAACTGTTATACATCTGTTACACAACTGTTATACAACGGTTATACAACTATTATACACCTGTTATACAACTGTTATACACCTGTAATACATCTGTTATGCAACTGTTATACACCTGTTATACACCTGTTATACAACTGTTATACAACTGTTATACAACTATTATACAACTGTTATGCAACTGTTATGCAACGTAAAAAAGAGAAGCCATTAATTTCATGATCGAATTGAAATAGCCAATGTAATGTCATTCCATATCAGAAACGGGTTTGTCAAAGAATTTGTTTATAATTGAATAGTTTGTTGTTTTTGTTTGTTTTTTCTTTGCTTTTCTCGTACGACAGTTGGAGCGCGGTGGCTGAGCGTTAAAGCGCTTGGTTTCCAAATCGGGGGTCACGGGTTCGATTCATGGTGAAAACTGGGATTTTATTTTTTAATCTTTGGGCGCCTCAGAGTCCACCCAGCTCTAGTGGGTACCTGACATTAGTTGAGGAAATGTAAAGGCGGTTGGTCGTTATGCAGGCCCCATGACACTCTAGTTAACCGTGGGTCACAGAAACATCATCTGTCCTATAGATCACAAGGTCTGAAAGGGAAACTTATTTGTTACGTACGACAGTGAAATGAAGACTGAACGACAGCTGAGAATGTCTTGTCTCCCATATACTGTTATGTAAATAATTTCATAAGGCACAATTGTTATGTATAGTTATGTAATCTTGACGTCACCTGTTTAATTGTAGAAAGGCTGGGTGTAAAGATGATTTTATTAAACATATTTTATTAATACATACATGGGCTCAAAATGTCAAAAATGCACACAAAGTGACTTAACGTAACACAGTAATGCACACAAAGTGACTTAACGTAACACAGTAAGCAGTGTCACCCAAAGTGGCACAATTCAGACTGAAACATTGTCAGTCGATATTACCCAATCACACAACCTTGCACGTATTTCAAAAATATTAATTTTTTGTTTAAGAACTTTATACTGTTTTAGAATATATATGCTACATTGATACAGGAAACTTAAAAAGGTTGTGGCTCAAGGCTACTTGTGTGGGGGGGGGGGGGGCATAGAAATCTAGAAGAGAGCTGCTTGACGAGACAAGAAAAAAAAAGGAACTACATTACCCCACGTAACATTCGCGGCGAAAAAAAAAGGGGGGGGGAACAAGTAATTTTCTCTGTATTCACCCGTCACTACATAGCAGGGCCTGACTTAATTATCGTGAGACGAATCTCTAGGGACCCAGTTTGAGTAGGGAAACGGATAATAAGTTAAAATTAAAAGTTTATATTGGAAAATAAATTCGTCTTTGCATTTTATTCATTCTGTACTATGTACAAAAATTACTTTATTAGCAAAGTGATACAATATATCAAAAGAATTCCAATCTATCTTCGTGAATTGTTGACCACAAGTAATTCTTCAATAGTTTGAGGGTCGAGAAGCTTCTTTCACCAGATTACACAACTAAGGGCAATGCATAATGCCGTTTTTACTTATCGCGTGTAGCATTAGCGTTTTCCATATAGAATGACACCCCAAAATGATGGTTTTCGTCTATATATTTCATGAGATTTGTATGAGTTTTCAAAAGATGTTTAATATTTTCCGGAGATTTCCGGGACTTTTTCGTATATTTTGCAATTTCAGGAGATTCCTAGGAGCTGTTATCTGTTATAAGCTGTAAAATGGTTTAATTACTGGTATTGTATAAACCCTTTTTTTTTTTAATCGGTGTTTGGTGTTTACTATATTTGATGACACCCCAAAAAGACAAATGTGTCTATATTTTAGGAGAATTTTATGGGTTTTCAAAAAGATTTTAATAATTTTCGGAGATTTCAAGGAGCTACTGGTAAATCAGGAGGCCGTTGGAAAATATGTTTTAAGTTATAAAATGGTTTAATTTAATAATTTACACCTAGAAAATTTGCGCAGGTCCTATGAAAGTGCGGGGCCCACTGCGGTCACATAGAATGCTAAACAGCGGCGTATGCTACGCCATGGGTCGACTAGTATATTATATCTTCCTCAGATAATACGGAGACAGTAGGTTTAGAGTTAGTCTGTACAGATTTAGAGCTAAATAAACTCACCCAGTAAACGATTGTATATTCTCTTATCAAAGGGAACTTACGGATTGTTGTGACTGGCCCTCTTCTTTTTTAAAAGATCTTACAGACCTTTCAGTGTCAAACTAGCCTTACACTTTACCTGTTATGGTGTTATAGCCTACACCCTAGACAGTGGTTATGGTGATGTTCTGGAGAGCTTTGGTTATACAGAACTATTAACAAACAATTTCAGCATTGTATCTTATAAGTCTTGTAGAACAGGTTACAAATGGGTAATAATCATATGGTACGCGATTAGTGGAAAGTACACAAATGCTATTGAAAATTTTCACACGCAGTCCGCCCTAGTTGTAGACCAATGACAGAATGCATGGTGTGATGGATTTCTGTTTACATAGACAAAAGATAGAAGTCGCATGGATTTCTGTTTGTTGAACAAACCGTGGTTAGGGTTTTATCTGAAATAATTACGACTTATGTTTCAGACTACGTTTAATCCAGGGGCGGGCATTTCCACACGATTTAGTCTACAACTTGATTGCATATGATATGCATAAAGCTGAGTCCTCGTATTGTATTTCTAAGAGGCTGAGGCCTGTGGGAAACCTCTTTTTTTTATGCGGCCCCCAAATTGGGAATAGACGCTATTAGTTTTGTGTGGTCTGTCTGTCCGTCCGTCCCGTTTAGATCTCGTAATCTAGATAAGATATTGAAAATCCTACATCATGATATTTTAGACCTTTCAGAGTTCTGATGCAAAGGTTACTTTTTTCTTTTCTGAAAGAGAACAATTTAATTTTTAAGATCAACTATGTAAGCAGTTTTTTTTTTAATACTCCATTTTTACAACTATTCCATATTAATAGAAACAAACAAGAGACGCTGTTTAGTAGGGGAGATGATCATTTACCATATTCTTAACACATTTGTGCTAACGGCTTTAGGTCTGTTACAAATTTAGTTACATGACTGACCCAAACTAATTGATACTATTACACTTCACATAAGCTATATGTTTTTAAAAAATATTCTATACAATGTTTATGATTTATTTCCTTTGTTATTCGATGCACTATCATTGCATGCTTAGCTTTCATTCGTTGGACATTTTGTCTTCGGTGTTGTTGTTTTTTTTTACTATGTTTTGTCCACCATATTTTGTCCACTTTGATTTGTCCACTATGTTTTCTTCACAATGCTTTGTCAATTATATTTTCCCAATATATTTTTTCCCCTTTATATTTTGCACACTTTGTTTGCCCACCTATATTTCTACCCTGTATGTTTAAATAGATCCACACTTTGTTTGCCCACCTATATTTCTACCCTGTATGTTTAAATAGATCCACACTTTGTTTGCCCACCTATATTTCTACCCTGTATGTTTAAATAGATCCACACTTTGTTTGCCCACCTATATTTCTACCCTGTATGTTTAAATAGATCCACACTTTGTTTGCCCACCTATATTTCTACCCTGTATGTTTAAATAGATCCACACTTTGTTTGCCCACCTATATTTCTACCCTGTATGTTTAAAAAGATCCACACTTTGTTTGCCCACCTATATTTCTACCCTGTATGTTTAAATAGATCCACACTTTGTTTGCCCACCTATATTTCTACCCTGTATGTTTAAATAGATCCACACTTTGTTTGCCCACCTATATTTCTACCCTGTATGTTTAAATAGATCCACACTTTGTTTGCCCACCTATATTTCTACCCTGTATGTTTAAATAGATCCACACTTTGTAAGAAGCAGTAACGAAACCGTCGAACTGCTGTTTGGCGATCGAGGCGTTAAATTCAATTATACTTTATTCTTAAAACGTGTTTCTTTCTCCAACCACCGCACCATAAAATCACTGAGCGATAAAAACGGATTATATCTGTTGTTACTGGAATCAACTCTTCACCTTTCAGAACTGAAGATAAATTTTTTGTACTTTTGAAGATTTCTTGTCTTTAAAGTTCGCTTGCACTTTTAGTTTCGAATGTCTACCCCCGCCACACTTAACGCAACTAACCGCTCTGGAGTCCTGGGTTTCCGTTCAGCTTCATTTAGAGTTAGCATCCAGCGTGTGTGATTGTCTCGACGATGAGGCTGACCTTGTTCCCAAGTGCTCACTCATTTTGACTGTCTACGTGTATAAATCGTCATCGGTTATAAATATGTGTGTGCCTATGCCTTAAACAAGTGTACTTTTAAAAAAGAGTTTATATAGGTTTAATGTATATAATGTATGGAATGTATATAATGCATATAATGCCGAACTGGGAGTCGATCTCTTAGTAAGGTTTTGACAGAGCGTTGGATGAGGTTTGCGGGACATGTTCTCCAACAAAATGATCTACGCATACTAAGAGTTGTGATGACATGGAGAAGTCTTCATGTAACTTGGCGCCACACTTTTATGAAGGTCCTCAGAGCAGTGGACACCAGGTGGGAAGAGGCTTCTGACATTGCCAGTGACAGATTGTTGTGGAGACAGCTTGCCGCCCAAGGTGCCGAACGTCTTGGGAGGATCTAAGTAAGTATCATGTATGTAATGTATATAGTGTATATAATGTATATAGTGTATATAGTGTATATAATGCATATAATGTATATAGTGTATATAGTGTATATAATGCATATAATGTATATAGTGTTTATGATGTATCTAAGTGGTGTTTTTTTTACTATTCCTCCTATCAGCTTGCAAACGCTTCAAGGAAACTGAATGGAACCTGGACACTGGATGGATTTTTCGAAATCGACCCTGTTATTTTATTTCCTAGAAATTTGACCATTTCTGTATAAATTTGGGAAAAAAAAATTACTAGCTGATTCGCCACACCGTAAAAACTCTGGTTTGACCGTTAAAAATTTTGTAATGGTTTGACCGTTAAAAATTTTGTAGAATATAATCAACTTAAAATGAAATGTGGCTATTTCAAACACACTTTCGTTGGATGTTCTCGCACTCGGCTCAAAAGTTGCTTTGTGTCTTACAAAGGAGGAATAGAAAAAAAAAAGAGGTCCATTCAAGGATGACTCCACATTAGATTGGAAGGAGGTCAATTCAAGAATGACTCCACGTTAGATTGGGAGGATAGTGATAGTGATAGGAATGTAGACCATGACCAGGTAGTGTATATTCGGAGATGTCAATACTTCTTGCATTTAAACTTCGCTTTATCGATGTTTATTCGTGTCTGCATATCATTTGAATTATAGTTGTGTTCCTAAATCACAGTCATAAGCTTTGAATGTTTGCCAGTAATATTTAGAATTGAAAGGATGAAATAAGTGTATGAAATAAACGTACATATGATGAGTCATATGAGAAATACGACATATTAGATAGGCATATAACAGAAGACATAATTGTCTCCCTTTTTGTCACAATACACCAATCTAAATACATAGTAATTACTTAGTGTACGTGTGTAGAGGAAATGTAGAAAGTCAATGGAAGACTGTTGACATTTTTAACTGACTGAATTAACAGACAGAAAGCCCACAAAAAAAAACATCATTTAAGATACTTTTTTTAAAACAAAAAACAAAGCTTATACGGAGGATGGGTTGTATAAATTAATTTGGATCAGTCATGTAATTAATTTTTTTATAGACCTAGACTCTGAGCAATTAGAAATATTTTTACACATTTTGTCTGTTTAATTAATTCAATACAACATGTTCCTGTCATTTGTCTGTTTAATTTGTTCAATACAACATGTTCCTTTCATTTGTCTGTTTAATTTGTTCAATACAACATGTTCCTTTCATTTGTCTGTTTAATTTGTTCAATACAACATGTTCCTTTCATTCGCTGTTTAATTTGTTCAATACAACATGTTCCTTTCACTTGTCTGTTTAATTTGTTCAATACAACATGTTCCTTTCATTTGTCTGTTTAATTTGTTCAATACAACATGTTCCTTTCACTTGTCTGTTTAATTTGTTCAATACAACATGTTCCTTTCACTTGTCTGTTTAATTTGTTCAATACAACATGTTCCTTTCACTTGTCTGGACCAGTTGGGAAAATAGTAGAAAGGTATATCTGGAGAATTTTACCGTAACCAGATTTTAAAATAATTTAAAAAAAAAAGGGGGGGGGGTACGACCTGTATTTGAACTTATGTCTCACGCAAGCCAAAATACTGCTCTAGTGAGATGCTTATGACCATAGATGATGTATAGTAATATATTGTTGATACAGCGCAAACATTCTTCAGTTTAATTAATTCTAATTGCGCAAGCCACATTCTCATATATATATATATATATATATATATATATATATTGTTTGTTTCAAACTTACTTTAAAGCGGTGATCTAGAAAGGGGAGTAATGCAGCTTACACCACCACTTCAGTTAAGTACAATTTCTTACCCTTGTTCAAGATACCAAACAAAATATTTTATTACCTATAGTCAATTGACTTATTGTTTTTTTTTTATTGCTTCTTGTGTTGTCAGGTACAAGAAATAATTGTGCACAATTTCAGCTTCATCCGAGATTGGTTGTGGGAGAAATAACGTGTACAAACTTTGTACAGAGTGAGTTGATAGAAGCTTTGTACAAATAAGCTTTCTACTAAATTAATATTGTGAAACTTCTACTCTGAAGGACGCATGCATTTATATACCATAATAGAGTTATAAGAATTTTTCTTATATTTTAAAAGTTATGTTAGCACGTACCATAGGACCCATATATATTACTCTAAATTGTTCTGTTCTATTACAACAATTAGCACCTCCCTTGAAGCATTCCTTGACTTTCCCCGGCGCCTCCTTTGATATCCTTCACATCACATATCTACCAAGTGATACCCCACAGTCAGTCTTCATTGCACTGCATTAACAAACTCTATAACAGACAATTAATTCTCTCCACCTTTTTCTACCAGACTTCATTTGACGCGGCATCAGTTCTAAAATAATTGATTAGTTATAAAATAATTGATTCCATCCTCTGAGTCTCAAACTCACACACAGAAGCTAATTTGTTGTTCTCTTTCTCTTTATCGAAGCGAGGAAAACGCCCATAATTTGGCATCTTATGAGAGAAAATCTTCATTGTGCAGGCCGAGCGCCCCGTCTTCCTCCCCCGAATACCCCCTCTCCTGGCGTTGAATAGCCTTCATAGTTATAACCAGTTATTGGCTTGGAGTGATTCGAAAAAAAAAAATCTCGAGGAATTGAATCCTTGCTGCTTATTAATCATCATACGATGAGTTGGAATTCATGACTTGACAGGAATGCGGTGAGCAGTAGCGTGGCTAGGTGGGGGTAGGAGAATCAGGATGGTGCAGTTGATGTTTTCATTTTATCATTTTCTAAATACTTTTTTGTCTAAATTAATATTTTATTATATTACTTTTATATTTTTAAGTAAAAATTAATTAATTAATTAAAGAAAATTCATTAGTGAAAAAATAATATTAAGTCCCATAGGAGTAAAAGCAATGGTACAAAAAAAAAGAAATATTATAAAAATAAAACTTGAGAAAAGCAAATAATATCTCTGTAGCGCCCACACATAGAAACATGACACAAGGAGGAGAATGGTTTAGAAAAGATCTTATTGCCGTATTCTCGTTCAAGACCATCTCTAGCATCTCGCTATGTGGATTTCTTTTTTTCTTTAATAGAAAGCTTTTGAAGACTGATATGAACGCCTTTCTTGTCGAAGTTAGTAACTATAAACTTACAACAATATTGTTAGGAGAAACAGGATATCAATGGGAATAGGTATACAATACAAAAACGGTGACAATAAACAGAGGTGCCAAATCCTTTCGGCCTGGAGTGGTACAGGACGTGGTGAGGCCTGGAGTGGTACAGGACGTGGTGAGACCTGGAGTGGTACAGGACGTGGTGAGGCCTGGAGTGGTACAGGACGTGGTGAGGCCTGGAGTGGTACAGGACGTGGTGAGGCCTGGAGTGGTACAGGACGTGGTGAGGCCTGGAGTGGTACAGGACGTGGTGAGGCCTGGAGTGGTACAGGACGTGGTGAGGCCTGGAGTGGTACAGGACGTGGTAAGGCCTGGAGTTGTACAGGACGTGGTGAGGCCTTTAATGCGCCGCCGTTTTGACTAAGGTCGTTTTAGCCACGAATGTTTTGTCGCCATGGATACTGGAACTTGTTTTTAGAATTCTCACAACATACTTTCAAATAGAGCTAATTACAACTAGTGAGTTTCGTACCCGATAACGCCATGGATGGACATAAAGCTTCACATTCCCACATTCCCACACATTTAAGCTGACGTGGTCATTGTCAGGAAGATAATTTAAGTACTCCCACACTGCAATGCCAAAACCAGCATGTTGGTATGACATTATACCAAAGGCTTGATTCCAACCTGACGTGACCCACAACCCCCATTCTTATATTAGAAGTGAGGAGATCAGCCGTATTCGAAAATAAAATAAAATTCGCCTTAATTCATCATAACATCATTTGCCCCTAGACTTTCGCCGTGGGTTTCTGTTTCAGCTCGCCTAATCCAATCCCTCCACTTTTCCCGGTCAGCAGTTTGTTCTTAGCAGACTAACAAGAGAGAGTCCGGTCCACTCTTGTACGTTGTCCTGACAGCTTTCCTTTGAACGACCCTTTCTTCGAGCTTCTTCCCCTGCACCTTGAAGGAGGACTTCGACAGTGAGTCACATGTAGGACAAAATGGTCGAACCAGCTCAGCTCTCTTCAAATTATTGAGGAGTTTCCTTTTTTTGCCAGCCAGAGTGTTGACTTGTGAAAGTACAAACTAATTTCTCTTCTTTTCCTGGTATCTGATCCATAAAGAATTCTGACATGAAGTGACCAGGTAAATAAAAGACGAACGTATTTTCAATTAATTTTAATATATGTCGACAAGTTGCCAAAAATGCGTCTCCACTTCGCCACATCGGCGTCGCCACAACGTCCTGCTTCAGTCCTGTGAGTGAGAAACAATGTTCAATATATCGTTAGTGCTCGTAAAGACTTTGATTTAGGAAACAGTATCAACAAAAAAAAAGAAGAACAAGCGTACAAGAAAGCGATGGTAAAGACAGCACCAAATAAAAGACAGGTCTGTCACTATGCAGATACTCCACGTAAGGCAAAAGACATAAAAGAGGCACACAGGTTGTGACGTTGCAGGTCAGTGTTCAGGCCTTATATGACGATTGGTCTCGGTTCAACAGACTAAGGGGTTAAGTGCAGGTAAAGGTGAATGTATGAGAACTAACAATTTAACTGGCGATTCTCGAAATCTTTTTTTTTTTACAATAAACGCTCTATTGTTGTTGTTGTTTTGTAGATATGTGGGTGGGGTTTTGAGTGGGGTAGCAGGGAGATGGTTTCCGCTCTGGCCTTAGGGATGGCTCTCAGCAAACACAACTCAGCTCTAGTAGGGTTTTGAACTCGGACCTCCATTGAGCCAAGCGGTTTATGTCACTCAGCCACACGCTGATGTTGATAATGTTGATACTTGACGTTGAAAACAATTTGTACACATTAATGTTGATAATGTTAAAACTTGATGTTTATGAGACAATGCTGAATGAAACAAACCGGTAGTGGGCCTTGCCGGAAATTGGGGGGGAGGGGAAGTTATTTAGAATTAAATACATTTCAATAGCATTGACTTCATGGGCGTAGCCAGGATTTTTTTTGGGCGGGGGGGAGGGTTGGGGGGATTTTTTTCTACCCCCCCCCCTCGCTCCCCCCCCCCCGAAAAATATATATATGTTTGTATGGATCGATGTGTGTGTGTGTGTGTACATAATTAGTCTCTATTACATTCTGACCCTTCATTATTTTGGAAGACGTTTATTGTGCCCTTAAATAGGTTCTTCCTGGAGTTAGTGAAAACATTGTAGACTCCTCGCCTTTGCCAGCAAGGGGTCTGGGGAAGCGCTGATAGCTCCCCCAGCACGGGGCGGAGCCCCGCCGCCAAGCAGTATTTCTGGTATTGAAAGCCAACTAAATGCATATTCTGAGGTACCTACAGTGCATTATTTTGCTATTAAAAAGTTTTATTTCAAAAACCTAATGTGCTATTCTTACTGACCTAGACCCTTCCGCGCCGTTCGGCGCATTTGCTGGCAAGCTGTTTCCACAAAATCTGTCACTGGTAATGTCTGAAGCCTCCAATCTGCTCTGATGCCCTCCATGAAAGTGTGGCGCCAAGTTGTACTAAGATGTCATCGCAACTCTTATTATGCGTAATTCATTTTGTCGGAGAACATGTCGCGCAATCCTTATGCGACGCTCTTTCACAACCTTACTAAGGGGTTGATTCCCACTTCGGCATAGGATTTCCTTGATTTAGACCCGATCTCTGTAACTGACTCCTAAAATCCTTCTTAGCCATCTTTGTAGAGCCACATTTAGTTCTTTTCAATTTCATTGCACTTTATTAATGGAGCCCAGCCACTGGTAGACACGTGTAACTTCTGTTGACTACGATCTTGGAATTAGGTGACTATTTTGCTTTAGATCTGTATCGAAAAGGGAAGTTTTATCGTCAAAATCATCTGTTGGGGGGTTTTAAACTAAAATATATCTGGAGTTGTTGTTTTTTTTAATTCAAAACCACGTTTAGCTATGGTCATATAATTTAGTGACTGTAGTTTGCTTTAGAAATAATATCTTGAGGGGTTTAAAACTTTTAAAAAAGCCATCTGTAGGAGAAGGGTTAAAACTCAAAACTCCCCATTGGCTTGGCTACGTTCAAACAATTTTGAGTGTGTAATTTGCTTTTTTTTATATTAAAGAGGGGTTTATATCGTACATTTTGGAGAGGGGTTTAAAATCAAAATCTTACTTAGATGTGCTCTTGGAATTTTTGGATTGTCGTTTGCATTTTTTTTGTTTTATACAAGAGGGGGATTTAAATGCAAAACCCCCTGGTAGGGGGTTTTAAACTCAAAACCCCTTGATAGTGGGTTTCAAACTCAAAACTCCCTGGTAGGGGGGTTTTAAACTTTAAACCCCCTTGTAGGGGTTTTCAATCTCAAAACCCCTGGTATAGGGGTTTTCAAACTCAAAACCCCTGGTAGGGGGTTTTAAACTCAAAACCCCTGATAGGGAGTTTTAAACTCAAACCTCCCTGGTATGGGGTTTTAAACTCAAAACCCCTTGTTATGGGTTTCAAACTCAAAACCCCTCAAAACCCCCTGGTAGGGGGTTTGCAACTCAAAACCCCTTTGGCAAGTGATGGTTTAGTATTAAAATTACACCTAAAATAAACAAAAATTAAAGCAAAAGATCAGTCACTAAACTCCGACACCCCCCCCCCTCCGGGGAGATTTCATTTCGGGGGGGTTGGAACCCCCAAATCCCCCCTGGCTACGCCCATTATTGACTTAATCAGACATAAGATAAACCTATTTTATAGCACTAAAGCTCCAAACTCCAGTTATGTTTCATTGACTTTATAACCTTTTGGCTAAGGTTATAGTTTGTGACCCAGGTCGCTTTGCTGACAGATAATATAATATTTTCCCAACGTTTATCGCTGTACAATTTTGTCTTTGTCAATAGAATTTCTGACGTCGTGGGAGTACTCATTCATAATCACTGTCTGTGCAAAACCACTACAGAATATTCGCATGAGTATTCATCAAAGTAATCGAATCTAACCTCTAGACAATGAGCTCTTTAAAAAAAAAGTTGAATCGGCTTTCCTTCACGCCCCCGCCCTCTATGTCCCTAGTTCTAACATTAAGCATGTGACATGTTTGGTCTAGTCGATACTATCTATTGGCCGACATTTGTAATGAGATTGATACCAGAGTACATTCAATCTCCAGATCGACACGAGTACAGTACAGCTATTAAGGGAATGTGATGACTGGGGAGGGGGGTGTTTAGTTAAATGTTAAATCAAAATGGAGAAGCAGGTTGGCGAAGACGTCGTCTGCTGTGACTCTTTCATGTGTTGCTGCCTAACAATGTCCTTAAGACATTGTACGTGTTTGGAAACGATCTTTGCAACTTCGCCTCTCATAAATGAAGCTAATCCTTAATAAACCTAAACTGTCTCAGGCTAATCCTTAATAAACCTAAACTGTCTCAGGCTAATCCTTAATAAACCTAAACTGTCTCAGGCTAATCCTTAATAAACCTAAACTGTCTCAGGCTAATCGTTGGTGTTCCATGATTTTTTCAGAAATTGCAGAACTTTCAGTATTTTCCTTACTTCTGGTGTGAACATTTGCGATCCAGGACCCTTCCTTTAGGATTGTCATCCATGTGGGTTTATTATTCAGGACCCTTCCTTTAGGATTGTCATCCATGTGGGTCTATTATTCAGGACCCTTCCTTTAGGATTGTCATCCATGTGAATCTAATATCCAGGACCCTTCCTTTAGGATTGCCACCCATGTGGATTTATTAACCAAGACCCTTCCTTTAGAATTATAATTCATGTGGATTTATTATCCAAGACCCTTCCTTTAGAATTGTCATCCATTTGGATCTATTATCCAAGACCCTTCCTTTAAAATTATCATCCATGTTGATCTATCATTGATTCTTTCTTCAAGTCATTTTTAAATACATCACTTTATTTTAAAATTGGGTGACCTGCACCTGCCCAGCCCTGGACAGGGCCTAGTTAAACTGTCGGCAACACGAGTTATAGTTTAATGCACCCAAGAAATATTTAGCACTGACATGTAATATCTGAAAGTATGGAGAGCTCTAAAAAGTCCCCATATCTCAAACAGCTTAGGGCCTTTTCAAGTCTAACTACGACACTGGCTTGTATTACATTTCCTATGTTCAACATATTTGTGTATTAGAGTTTCACTCATCTCATACTTACTCAATGAAAAATACGTAAACAATGCAGATGGACAAAGGTGGAAATATTAAATTTTGAAATGTTCATATTATTATACATATCTCACTCAGTAACTAGGACTGTGCGCTAATGTCTTCCAGTTTCAAACATTGGTGGGGATGTTGATCTTCGATGCAACTTGATTAGAGATTTAATGTTTGTATGTGACCTCCCTTGAGAGTTTAGGCGTTGGCACAGTTTAAATCTTGTAACAGGAGAGATACAGTGACATAAAGAGAATGGGGAAGACAACTCTAGTGAGGCGACAAGATGCATGTCCACTACTGATGTGAACTAAATGTAGTCTAGGACTTCAGCGCACCCTTCGCTCAACTTTAGATTCAAAACTACATTACCAATGTTTTTTCTAATACAAAGCAATGTCTCAACACAGATTCCTTGAAGTATCGATATGAAATATACTATTTATAATGGCCAATAGTCGAATACGTGTATGTTATAGAGTGTGTGTTTCTATGGTAACGGTGGGAAGAAGTTAGCGATTTGGTTGGTGGCTATGTAGTGTGCATGATGCAAGATAAGTGGGATTGTCGTCACCGGTCTTAGGGAGGACAGAAAACTCAAGAACACCAGAGTGAAACGACATGTTTTGTAGTGAGTTAGATTGTGTTCTAAATACCATAATATATTATTACTAAAGTCTACTACATAAATTTCATTATATCGCAAGTTAAATTCGTCTCTATTGTAATAAAAGTAATGTTTTGTTCACAAAGAAGGTATTCAAGTTATTTGAAGTTTTACAAGTTAAAACACAAAACGGCTACAGAGGTTTAGTTGTCTGTTTGGTGCTACCAGTCAGCGATCGTCAACAACCGTGTAGCGTGTAATGAATTGTGTCACGTGACAACTTGAGGAGGAAAATATTGTCACTGGAAAATTTTCGGTCATGGCGTAAGGGGTGTGGGTTCGGAGAGTAATGGTTTCAGTTCAAACAGGTGGCTCAAACAGGTGGTCAGACGTGGACGTTGTAGGTCAATGCTTAAGTCTTCTATAACGATATGTCTCACATGAGGTGTAGTTCTTAATTCAGTTTTATAATTAAACAAGCAGAAACGGCATCAATACCAATTGTTTGAGAATATGAATCAGTAAATAATGGACGCCGTATCATCTCCTTAGTAGGACCTTTAATGCTTCCCTCGCAGAAGTCATCAGCAACAAGAGGAATTAAGAACATTTTTGGGAAGAAGACATTTTATTGCGTCTTCACCAATGCAATTCTAGAGGCCGGTTACAACACGTGCTGCTTCGTACCAGTAGGATCTTAGAAACGATCAATCCCATTACAAGCGTACAAGCTCCATGTAAAGAACTAGGGTTAGTTCTTTAATGGGGCGTAAGCCCCAACTGTAGATCAGTAAAAGCGTACAAGTATTACAAAGTACACTCAACCAAGGAGTAGAAAATTAGTATTTATTTACAGCTTTAGAATGGGTTACACATATACTATAGAATACATAATCAGCAATACTAAGAGTATTAAATGTGCCCAAATTAAATACTCCAGGGCGCCTGGACCGGATTCAATAATAGATTACTCATGGGTATCATGACACAGCATAGCATTACCCCAAAAATTCAGTACTCACACATAGCAAGAATAATATCTCCTTAATCTAGACATAACTGAAAACAATCATCAACACCCTACTCAGACCAGGTCAGCTCTCCCACTGACTAGACTGACCACCGAAAACCTTCTTGTCCCCCCTTGAAAACCCCGTGCTAAAAAAATTCACAACTCACAACTAATAAAATAAACACACACACACACGATATCTCACCCCTTACACACCCCTGCTCTTGACTCTCCCCTCCTTTGAATGTCTCTAGCCACTCCAATCCTTACTTCATGGAACAGTTTTTGACCATCGCTATTTTTTTTAAGTGTGATAAAAAGATAGTGGTGTTGTAGACGCCTGGAGAATGCATTTCTGAAGACCCCGCGACGTACTAGCTGGCTAACGGAAGGGTATCAAGGTATTAAATCTTTCTCTCCTAATTGACGATGCCAACGTTGAGTTGACCCCATTAAACTAAATAGATTTTTGTTTTTAAAAACTTGTATTTGTGTTGTGTAAAAAGAGCATGTATTATCAAAACAGCATATAGTGAAAAACAAATTAGCAAAATGAATCCGAACGAGGAAAAAAATCAAATCTGGTGAGAAAGAGTTAATATATGTTTTATCTGGTTTGGGAGCTTTTTTGAGGAAGGTTAACAAAATAGATATTTGGAAATACAAAATCAGATGACTTGTTTGAGAGGCTGACAACTTCTATGATTTCTATGTTCCTGTTTATGGTTTTGGTAATAATTTTCATAATTTTGATTGCCATTTGGCTTGATGAATGTGGGATCACTATTTCTCATTTGGTCCACACTTTGAATGGGATGGTTTGAGGCCCAAGACAGTTTTATATTATTGGATTCTTGTACGTTGAATGGAGTGAGCCATCCAAATAATTTTAAACTAAATAGAGAAAGAAATAAAAACTGCCCTATCGTAATTAAAAGTGATGTGAGATTCATTTACACTTCAAGAAAACTGTGTCGTCTGCGAGAAAGCAAAAGAAAACAATTGTGACAAAATTAATTTCTCGTGAATTCTCGCGTCGTCCATAATCGATTAAGAGATGTCAGTTCACAAGGGTGAGACATCAAGAGACAAAAGAAAAGTGAGAAATAAAGAGGAAGTTTCACTCAACAGATTTGGAACATAGATTTACACAGTAGATATACACAGTAGATTTACACAGTAGATTTACACACTAGATTTACACAGTAGATTTACACAGTAGATTTACACAGTAGATTTACACAGTAGATTTACACAGTAGATATACACAGTAGATTTACACAGTAGATTTACACAGTAGATTTACGAAGTAGAATTATAAGGTAGATTTACACAATAGAACTATTGAACTGTAAATTTACATAGTAGAATTTTAAGGTAGATTTACACAATAGAATCATGAGATAGATTTACACTGCAGAGTTAAAAATTATAATTATACGGAAGATTTATGGGGTAGATTTACACACTAGATTAACAAAGAAGAAGAATAGGTTCGATTTAGAAATTAAATTTACAAAGTACATCTACAAAGTAGATTTACAAATTAGAATTATAAATAGATTTAGCCTACAAAATAAATTTACACAGTAGATTTACAAATTAGAATTATAGATTTACAAATTAGAATTATAGATTTACAAATTAAATTTATACCATAGACTTACATAGTATATCTACGCAATTTACAGAGTAGACTTACACAGTAAATGTAAACAGTAGATTTAAAAAATAGAAATATAAGGTAGATTTACACATTAAATTTACACAGTAGACTTCCACATTGGATTGGCGCGTTAGATTGTCACAGAACATTTACAAATTACATTTGGACACTTGATGTATGCATTAAATTTACATAGTACATTTTAACAGCAGATGCACAAATATGATATTGATAGTACATTTACAAGTAGAGTTACAAGTAGATTTACAAATAGATTTACACAGTATGCTTACATATACACATAACATTTAAACAAAGATTTGCACATCAAATTTATAAAGTAAAATTATTTACCTACTTAATCCAGTGCACTCCCAGGGGAACATAGGGCCGAGACCACATCTCTCCACCGAGCTTGGTTCTGAGCAGCTTTCTTCATCTGCTCCCATGTTATTCCAGTATCCTCTTCACAGATGACTGATCTCTTCCAGGTTTGCTTGGGTCTGCCCACTTTCCTCTTTCTTTACTGATTCCAATCAAGTGCCTGCCTTGCAACATTGGTAGCTGGTTTTTCGTAGGGTGTGTCCTATCCAGCTCCACTTTCGCTTTTTTTAATATTACAAGATAATACTTTCTAGCGAGTTCAGCATCATACGCCCGATACTTTTAGAAACATAGTTTTAAGTTTACGACATTAGATTTTTAAACTTAAAGGAAGAAAAAGAGAAAGAAAAAGAGAGAGAGCGATCAGCGCTGAAGTAGAGAGTAAAATAAAGAGATAAGCATTGAGAAAGAGATAAAGAGAGAGGTAGAAATAGAGTAGGACAGTGAGACATAACGCTAGGACAAACAGAAAGACAGGCAGAGAACGAATGGCTAAAATGATAAAAATGCAAGACAAAGGAATGATATAAAGTGAGAGTTTATTAGAAAGAGAGAGCGAGACGGCTAGAAATAGGATAAACATAAGGACAGAGACCAAGAGAGAAGACTATAGAGATGTCGACAAAGACCAATCGAGACACCAAAACAAATATATACTAATCTAAATATTGAACAATCTGCGTTAATTTCAATATATATAAACATGATTAGATTACCTTGTATATTAGTGAATTTAAAACCCCAAAGCGAAGAGTTCCTTAGCAACACTGGCTCCGACGTGTCTAGACAAGCTTAGTAACTGGGATTCTTTCTCTCCTCCGAGATGGAAGAGTGAACTATAGAACTAACAACAAAAGAAAACATACATAATGTATTTATGACTCAAGATGTAACTAAAGCAAAAGCTGGGGAATACGTTTTGTTGTGATTCTAAATATAACAAATAACACTTTTTTTAAAAGGCAACTTCTTCTTTATGAAGCTGATCATTTTTTCCTAACAGCTATTATTTTACTCTTAATAACAAATAAATGATTTAAAAAATAGATGGAACATTTTTTATCCCAACCCAATGCCCCCTACTCACGAAAAAATATCCTGGCCAGGCGAATGTATATATCTACTCAGATTATATACAATTCTAAGGATCTACCTATTGATACAGTCTTTGGAAGGCGGGGCGCAAAATGTTCCTGAATGTCTATTTATAGATTTAACTTTTAATGAACACAAGCGGGAATACCCGCTGACGTCATTTCTGTTCAAGCTAAGGATTGTCGAGACTCGAGACCTAATTAAATTTTAATTCCAAAAATGATAACGGCCAACCTACAGTTTACCCAGTGTGGCTAATTAGCTAGTAATTATTTACCCTAAGATATATATATATATAAACTGTCAAATTTCTAGGAAATAGTTAGAGCTGTTTTCGAGATCCGAGTCCATGCAGGTTCCAGGTTTCAGTTTCCATAAAAAGTTTGCGAGGTGAACAGAGGAATTGTAATGAGTTTAACACAAAAACCTCTTGAACTGACAAACCTGAGGTAACCAAAGTGCAGACTATTAAGCTTCTTTAGTACACTTTGGAAATGTCAACGTTTGGTCGACGTCGTTAATGTTGGCCAGTAGAAACCTTGCGAGGCAGATCATTGGAGGCCAGTCTGCAAAGGGAGCTTATTTGGGTCTGATCAACGTTTGCCTAACTAATGTTATTTTGGCCCGTAGATTCCTTAACAAATGTTTAGGGTCGAGCCTGAGAAAAGGAGGTTATTTGGACCGTTAGAAGCCTGACAGAAGGAGGACAGGTAGAACTTAATTAAGGAAGGTTAAAAGTCGAGGCAGGAGCTTGATTGAGAGATTATTAAGAGAGATTATTAAGAGAGATTATTAAGTCTGGGGGACGTGGACCAAAGAAGATTAAGAATAAGATTAGCTGCCTGCCCATTTTCTGAGCTTGTAGAAGCTTGATCGCTGTAGTTTGAAAGTTTGCTCAGTGGAAAGAATCCAAACGTTTGTTTTTACCATACCTCTATTCAACTAGCACCTTCGTGGAAGTTACGCTATAAAAAGCAATTTAAACACAAAATACTTTCTTTATGCTAAAATTATTTTTGCTACCAACGAAAGAGCTTCCGTTCTAAAATAACTGTACAAAAATTGTAATACCCTTTAAAAAGCAAGTCCATCATTTTGCTCAACAGATACACCAAAAAGATAGCTATTTATAATTTTTCTGCCAAAAAAGAAAAATATACAATATTTGAAGTCCTAAAGAGAAAACGAAATGTAGCTCCGAATACCCAGACACTGTGTCACTTAACATCTTGTGGAGCTGAGATTGAGGTTGGAACATCTCAAGGGAAAGGGAAATGTTTTATTTTGAAAGCTGAATCCTGCAATACATTTTTTTTTCTATTTTATTAATTTATTCAGAGACAACGAGAGCACTCTTGAGTTGTCAATAAATAATTGTAAAAAATCATTAAAAAAGGAAAAGTAAGTACCCACAAAGACAATGTTGCATTTAAACTAAAAATGGGGCGTGGTGGCTAAGTGGTACAGCCTGGCTTCCGAACCGAGAGGGTCTCGAGTTCAAATCTAACTAAAGACACGGATTCAGAATTTTGGGATTGTTAGGACGTCCTTGAAGTCCACCCAAACAATAGGTGGTTGGTCGTTGTGCTTACCACATGACACCTTCGTTAATTGTCTACCTTAGAAATTAATGACCTTTACATCATCTGACCTATGGATCACATGGTCTACAAGGGATACTTTACTTTACACTAAAAAAGATGTATATGTTAAGCTAAGAGACTTGAGGAAGTTGATGATTCAATGCTGTGCTGCATATTAACATAGACGTCCGTGTCCATCATATAACTTGCTTTGTAAGGTTGTAAGGACGAAGTAGGTAATCCAAGCTCGAAGCTCCTTCCGGTCAAAAACATTAAACTGCATACAAACTGACAGTCCGATCCATCGCTTTAATTTATCCAGCTATCATTTCTTTGTTCATGCTGACTTTAAGTGCTCCTTTTTATGGTAACTGACCAATGGAGCAGGTCCAACAGTAAGGCTGACTAAGTAGCATTGAAACCACATGACTATCTATCAAGGGAGCTGGAGTTCGAATCATCAATAGATCTGATTTGTGGTCATCACAATGGCAGCACGGAGATATTCTCCCATGTACCCCTCCCACAAATTATCTACTGAAGATATTTATGTAAGTTCTGTCCTACTGACTACTACATTTACCCAAAAATTATGTTTACTTTTTTTAAAGAGAAATAAATCTATTAAGTATGCATATAGGTTGGACATAATTTGAAAGAACAATTAATAAGTAGTTTGTCGTATTATCGCGTGAACTGCAGTACTAAATCACGTACATAGATCACTCTACTAAAGAAATCTTTTTTTTTAAGGAAATGTTTTTTTCTTTTTTTGAGGATTGGAATGAGATTGACCCTTTACAAAACAATTAGATCAATTAGATATTCATTATAAGACATCAATTAGGCCAGGTTCGCATTTAACTTCACATTCACGTTCACCTATATATGATCTGCTGGACCGCTGGGGGCACCACACAAGATCTGTCAACCTTCTTTCTCCATTCTTTTCTGTCAATTGTCTTTGATAGAATTTCATTCTGATGTTCTTTTTGAAAATATTGATACCTGCCTTTTTACCTGCCTGGGTGGACCACTTCGGGGGCCGATTTTGAGTTTGTGTTGCCTCACAAACTTGTCTTGTAACCTTATTTTTTTTAAACTGGTGGTTCATAAACCTATACTTAAACTTATTTTTTGTAAAAACAGAATGCAGGAATGTATCCTCATGTACATTTATGTATATATATATAGTAGTCCAACCGTTTTTTTTTTCTCATTTACTCTTAATTTCGCAAATGAAGTTCCCTAAGTGTCTACGACACAATATTGTACTATTCTTCTAAACAAAGGTGGCAGGTGAAATATTAAATCTGCTAATTCAAAGCACTTTATTCATAATGCCCAGCCACAATTAGGAAAACAAGTCTATGTGTAACACACTTCATTGAAAGCGGGCTGTCTTAATCACACTATCTGCCGTTTGCAACGCATCATCTCATCTCTGCCTGTGGTCCCTTCTGGGGCATAGGCCACCAACCAGCTTCTCGGTTCTGTGCGAGTCGTTTGCTACGCCATAGTGAAATCCAGTGACCTAAGCTTGCTTTAGTTTTTTCTCAGGAAGTCGCTTGATTTCTTGTAAATTTAATTCTATTGAGTGGAGGAATGTTAGAAATATGAAAAATGAGTGACGTAATTCTTTGTGGATGGGAAGATGAACTTCACTCTCTTCTCGGCTAAGCTCAGGGAAGTTTGTAACTAGAGTTCGCTTTAGTTGTTATTCGGCTGCTGCTTGAATTCTCTCGTACGTTTACTTTATACATAGACCCGCTACAGGTCAGAAAAAGGGTAAAATGTGTGAGATATCTTATTTCGTTTCATCGGGGGGGGGGGGAAGGAAGGCAGGGTTTGAACCCCTACCCCACACAATTTGAGATTGAATGTTTTAAAATATGTTTCATATTCTCAGAATAGTATTCTGCGATGTCTGAAAGTAATCTAGCAAGAGTTTTACCGAAACATAAATTGTTAGTTACCATACAGTGTTTACTGACATAGAAGAGAGCACCTGGCTGAAGGCGGCTTCAGATCATGACAGCTAGAGATCATTCTTTCAGGCCGAGGGATACATATCTGAGACAAAAATAAAACCCAATGCAGAAAACAGACGTATACGGCTAAAAAAAATGTAATCGAACACCAGCGGACAATAGTTATGTCTGGGTTGGTTGTGGCAAAATATGTAGGTCGCAGCTGGTGATGCGTTGCACTACTCATTAATCTTTGACGCGAAGATAAGCCTTATTATGATATGGAATATAGAGTCTACGATTTCATACTTCCAAATTGATTCTTTTGATTTAAATTCCCTTTCACCAATTCTCTTTGACTCGGTATCCTAATCTGACCTTTAACCTAGTTTGTTTATCATTAGCCAAACTCGAGAGTTATTTATGCCCAGCCTAAAACTCTCCCAGACTTCTCACGGAACAAAGTTAAGCTCAGCTCAAACTTGGGGCTTAATTTAAAACCACAACCCTGGAACAATATCTCAATGCATCCTCCTCTAACAATATGTACAGAAGGATTCTGAAACTAGATAATGAGTCATATTTTGAAATTTGTGAAAAAAAAATCATTTTTGGAAATAGAAAATAAAAGTAACATGAACGGTCAATAAGTGGTGTACCTATTCTTGCATACAGTTAAGATGTGTCTTGAATTATTTCGTTCTAAAGCTTGAACTCGTTTATGTTTCAGAGATTTCAAACTACATTGAAACTGAACTCGAGATCAACTCTAAACAAATACATTCTACCGTTCCTTTCAAGGAAGCTATTTGAACATGCCTGGGCTATTCATTGACGTACGAGAGGCCTGTGGAACACTAGGACATCTTTTGTTTCTCTAAATACAGCACAAGGAAATCGTTTCGTTTTATTGAAATGTCAAGTTATTCTAAAAGCTGTTTTACATCTATTGAAATTACATTTTTTTTAAAGTTATTTCCCCGTAAAAATAAAACCCGAGAAACAAATACACAGACAATAATATACAGACAATGAAAAAGTAAAACTTGTACAAGATAAATCTAATTATGAACATAATACTGTGGATATGAGAGAAGGACTAGTTTATACTGAATGCCTTAACATCAGCAGTTTGGTCAGCGACCTGAAACAAGAAAGGTACCCGTTTGGGTTGGGTGGATTCAGAGGCGTTCGAAAGATCCAAAATTTAAAATCCCAGCCTTCCCGGTGATTTGAACCCGAAACCCCTTGGATCGCAGGCCAAGCGCTCTATCACTCGGCCACCACGCCAAAACAGAGCTAAAAATAAACGTTACAGTCACGTGACTGGACTATTTTCTTTTCAGCGGATTAATGCCATAGTTTTAAGCTGCACCCTCCCAGCCCTTCTCCCCCACTAACACGTTAGTTCAATTCAGAGACAATAGAGAGAACTAGCGGTACTCTTCTGTCAAGAAAGAGAAGAAACAAGACGGAAAATTAGCATAGCAATCAGACGCAACGGTTGCTTGAGTCTTTTTCAACACCTGCCGCGCTGAATTCAATTAGAGACTTGTTCTGTTGGAGGTACTGTGATGGAATAGACGATGTATGTTTTTTTGAAAAGAGACATTTCTGATAAAGTTAGTGTACTTTCTTTACTTTTTGGCTGAAATGGATAAACGGAAGTGGGTACAAGAATTTCGATTATAGCGCTGAGTGTATTACATACCTCGTTTTGATACCATGCCGGAAGCAGACATTTACTTTCCTTTTTTCATAAACATGTAGCAACCTTGACTTTGAGTGTTTGAACTTTGAACTTGTTTCTCTTTCAATTAAAATCAATATATATCTGAATCTCTCTCTCTCTCTCTCTCTCTGTCTGTTTCTTTCTTTCTATCTCTCCACATCTCTTTCTTTAACGTTCTCTATCTTGTTATTGTTTTTTTTCCTCTCTATTTCTTTTTCTTTGTCTCTCTGTCTTACATTCTCTCACTTTCTTTCTCTTTTTTTTTCTCTCTCTCTCTTTCTCTATGTTTTTCTTTCTCGTTCCCTCTTATTTTATGTTTTCCTCTCTTTATTTCTAGCTCTTTTTCTCTCTTTCTTTTCTCTGTATGTGTACAAAGCATGTATGAACCCACTCTGGTGTCGGGGTGGAATGGCGTAACACTTTTTTTCTCCAAATTCCCATCTCGGATCAGGTTGAAACTTTGCACAATTATTTATTGTCGATGACACATGAATCATTAAAAATAACGTGATAGTTAATTAGTCGTTATTAATTAATTTTGTTTTATCAAGAGACATCAGGGCAGGACCTAATAAGTTACGGAAAGATAAGCCTTGTGTAGAGTATTGGGTCGTTCGCTAAAAATTTAAAAGTTAACAATAGACCATATAACCTTCTTATTTTATAAGTACTTGGTTAGCTCAGTGGCTAACCTTTCACACCGGCCCTCACCCCCTCGGTCAAAAAAATAGTAAATGACTGGACCATAGCGCTCTAAGCTTGTTATAACTGTCAGGGTTATGTTAAGGCCTTATCTCGTTTGCCTGGGCCCCTGACATTCAACAGGCACCTTCGTGCTTGCAATAAATAAGTGACTCACTGTTGACAATGTAACTGTTTAATGATATGAATATAAGTTATGATGACAAATTGATGGAGTAATGACATTGAATTTGGAACATTCTAATATTGTGAATCTATTAATTAAACAGTAATTCTACACCTTGCTGTCCGACAACGTGATACATAAATGCTCGCAATCACAACAAAACACTGCTGAATCTAGTATTTAGTGTAGAACTCCAATCCCATACTAACTCCCTGTAGAGACATAAAGACAAACTAAAAGAACCAGTCAAGTATACTATGGCATCGAAAACAACTGCGAAATGCAGTCATGCCTTAGATACTCACCCTAAACAGGGGAACACAGAAGAATCTCAAAGAAAACATTTCACCAGCATAACAAAACCACTCCATAAACTTACAAGCAAGGCAACAAAAAGAAAGTGCGTTCAAAAATTGTGCACTTAATAAACATTTGTGCTATAATACCATAACTTACGCACCGACAATAAGCATGAAAGTTTAGTCATGCTATAAGCATGAAAGTTGAGTCATGTTATAAGCATGAAAGTTGAGTAATGCTATAAGCATGAAAGTTGAGTCATGCTATAAGCATGAAAGTTGAGTCATGTTATAAGCATGAAAGTTGAGTCATGCTATAAGCATGAAAGTTGAGTCATGCTATAAGCATGAAAGTTGAGTCATGTTATAAGTATGAAAGTTGAATCATGTTATAAGCATGAAAGTTGAGTCATGTTATAAGCATGAAAGTTGAGTCGTGTTATAAGCATGAAAGTTGAGTCATGCTATAAGCATGAAAGTTGAGTCAAGTAAAAGAATTGAAAATGTATTAGAGATTGATTCAAAATGCAGTTTCACTTACTATAAGGTTGTAGATTTTTAAAGAAAACAAAGTATTTTTGAAAGACATTTGACCTGTTCTCTCTCTCACCTCTCTCTCTCTCACCTCTCTTTCTCTATCACTGAAACCGCCATTGAGAGAGTTCAAAGTTTAAAAGTTCACTAGAGTGATGTATAAATAATAAATAAGTGCATGCTATAGGGTGTACAGAATGAAGAATCCAAAATCACTCTTGAGACAATAAGAACAAAATAAATGAAAATTGGTACTTTGTGTCCCATTATTCAACTGCAGTTGGCCTATCTTCTATGTTTTTACAGCTAATCACGTGACCAAACCTATCCAGTCTGTTGAATAGATTGAGCGTTGCTGTGTAAGCCTCCGGAATATAAAGTTTCTACATTTCAAAAAACATTGATCTGATGTAACCCAAACAATATTCTTAATCGGCTGCTGTAATCCTATGTAATATTTTAACTTGTAGAAGCTATCCTTCATTGTCTCCTTAAGTCTATCCAATTAAAGACCGTTGTTTGTTTTAGCATCTATGCAGATCGGGTGCCAATTGTATTATTATTTTTTTTTGTTTCGATGCCAGGTTTATCATATCGCGTCTGTTATTTATTCCAAAAAAAAAAAAGCAGCCTTAACAATAACTGTAACTGTACAATATCTGCAACCAAACAACAATTTGTAACAGTAAATTGTCTGAGTTGGGATACATTAGTTGTATTTAGACAAGATATACAAACAGGGCCGCCGCTACCTATTGTGCAATGTGTGCATTGCACGCAGGCGGCCGAGTGTTAGGGGCGACCAAATCATCATTCCAATGTTACCTTTATTTTTGTAAATTTCTAGTTTAATACAAAAAAAAATACATTACTAAAATATTTTAAAATTTTACAGACATTCTAATTCTTCCAATATCCTTAAGATAAATATTTTAAAAAATAAAAAGATATTCGTACATAAGAAGCTGTTTTGGAAACATTTAATACAAAAAATGGAGTGGCGCGAGAGGAATTCCTTATTTTTCCATAAGCGCCTTCATATTTCTGATTGAATTTTCGCGGGTTATCTGTTATATAGATCTGTTTCGTATGACGCTTACAGAAGCAGATCAGTCAAAACATTTTTGTTCTTCTTAGTAGGCCTATCTACTTACTATATGGCTGCCTGGTCGTGCGGTTTGCACGCTGGACCGTCGTTCAGATTTATCGATGGTCCCGTGTTCAAACCCTGCCCGCTCCCATCCCCCTGCGGGAGGTTTGGACTAGGAAGTAATTATCTTCAACTCTGAAGGAACATCCGAAACATGTAAAACATTTTACAAACATTTTTATAAATATTGTTGTTTAATCAATACCCCGCGCTGTACGTAGATCTTGTAATTTAAGGTTAAAAACATTTTCACTTTTATGTTACATGGCTGTAGAATATTTTTTGATCATCATAAATGTAGATCTAACCTAACGACCGACCAACATTAAGAGGGGGGGGGGCGGCGAAAAAAATGTTTATTTTCATTGTATTGTTAAACCTTGTCTGATTATGACCAATATTTACTAATTAAAATACCTTAAGTAAAAGACTTTGTTTCATCTTTTAATAATACCTTATCAAATGTAGACAGTTTTTGCGATAGGCATATGCATCAATATGAGTTTAAACTTTTTGAAGTAAACATTTCAAAACATAACCGCTAGTTTGATTCTTCTGGATTTTTCATGAGATTGGTCGAATTTCTACCGACTATTGCACTTCATTTATAGGACGATTTTTGTGTGTGTTTGTGAAGAAGATTATCTTAAAAAAGATCACGCCCATTTCAGACGTCCGTGCGCTGTATATATTTATATATGTCGAATAATACTATTAACTAGGGCTACCTCTTTATTACTAAATTAGATTACTATTACTACCATTACTAGATTTTTTTTTGTACAATGATGAATAGTGCGTTCTAAAAAAAAACTCATTAACATTGGCCTTTTTATATTATTTCTTCTTAGTACGAGAAAAAAGATGTAAATGCTTGGAGAAAGAATTTCTGAAGCTAAAAAACCCAGAATACGCTCAGCGAAGGGGCCCCGCCCCGAAATCAGACCGACTTGAAAGGAAATCCGTCTATTGTTGAATTCTATCACCAGAAAGAACTTTTTACAACGCTTATAAATGAAATAGGCAACACTAGTTCCAAAGGGCTCGTTTTATATAGCTTCTCTCGGTCCCCAGCTTCTCAAGGGGGCTGGAACGCAAATTATTTTTTTTTCAGTAGGGGTCGCCACCCGAAATGTTTGAGAAACACTGCTTTAATATGTTTTATTTCAAGTCATTAAATAAATGACTTGTACTTAGAATTATTTATTTTATATCGATTTAAGAAAAATATTCAGCGCTGAGTTGCTTCATTATGAGCTAGTGATTTGTTGGATAAATCCGCCGTATGTCAGATGGTTGTGGATACAATGCACATCTGTTCAAATTACGATCGAGATAATCTGTAAATATGTAAAAAAAAATCATTCTCTTGAAAAGAAAACGACAGATGCAACGCATTAAAGAATCCATGATTTTAAAAAGTAGCCTAAGCAATCCTTGATATTATATTATCGGCAGTGTCTCGTTTTTAAAGGATCCACAAATAGTTCCTTGGACACACACAAAATGATATTTCAATCCATTATTACAGGCTATTTCAAAATTTTATTGAAATAGACAATAAAATCATTCAAATTGTATTAGCACAAAAATAGGCCTACTTTAAAAAAAAATTAGATTCTACACCAGATATGTCTCCTACCAAACTAATCACTATTATTATTGCTTCTGGTTCTTATACATCACATGTAGAAATACATGAACATTTTCTGGGGTTTCGCCCAATTACTGATACAACTGGAGAAGACCTTAATAACGTCGCGATGGAAAAAAAATACAGAATTGGAACTCAAACTTGAGGAATACGACAACGGTGTGAATATGAAAGGAGAAAAGATGGAAAGCTCTATTAAAAATGGATTTAAATCAACGGGTGCTTTTGGTCCAGCTTAATTGTAATACATTTCTTTTTCTATAAAAGAAAAGGGGGGGGGCGGCATTTTAAAATTTAGCACGCAGGCGGCCACAACCCTCGCGGCGGCCCTGTATACAAAGCATAGATAGTGAATATTTTATGTTGGATAGTTAACACATTGCCATTCTATCTGAGATTAGATAGATAGATAGATAGATAGATAGATAGATAGATAGATAGATAGATAGATAGATAGATAGATAGATAGATAAACAGACAGACACACATATACACTGATACACAGACAGACATAAAAATTGATACATACATACATACATACACACATACATACATACATAATACATACATACATACATACATACATACATACATACATACATACATACATACATACATACATACATACATACATACATACATACTGTCACGAGTCGATACATACATACACATTTACATTGTTCATATACAAATTGCTTACTTAGTTGATTACCTATCTGTGCAATTTATTTTTGTTTTGTGTGCACGAAAAACAAAAAAACCAGGAAAACAATTACCCCCTTTTGAAAATCGCCCCCCCCCCAAAAAAAAGTCCTGATTACGCCCCCCATATTTATAGCCGCTCTACGACCAGAAATCCGTCAGTCATAGAACGACTCTGATTCATCTCTTAGAAGTTACTCTGGAACACATTATCACGTGACTGTGGAGCCCTAGTGTGGAGAGACGTTCCCGTCCACATATAGCGCTGGTTAAGATGACATTCGCTTTGATGGTAGAGAATCCAGCCCATTTTTCATTTGGCACGCTTTTCTTCCAGAGCTGAGTCAAAGCCGTGGTCGCTGTCCATAGTTTTCTTGGTCACCATCTCTCTCCACATACTATGTGACATAGTGCAGTCTATGGCTATGTCTTCCCAGTAGTCAACATCAGTATCCACTGCTTTGAGGTCACGTTTGATCACATCCGCGTAACCGAGGTGCTTGACGACCAGTTTTTCTTGAGTCAGTCGCGGGTTGACCATAGAGAATGACTTTCGGGATACGCTTTTCCTAGGAATGGCCGCGGCGTGTGACTAATTTCGCGAAATGGCCGAGGCGTGTGACTAATTTCGCGAAATGGCCGAGGCGTGTGACTAATTTCGCGAAATGGCCGAGGCGTGTGACTAATTTCGCGAAATGGCCGAGGCGTGTGACTAATTTCGCGAAATGGCCGAGGCGTGTGACTAATTTCGCGAAATGGCCAAGGCGTATGACTAATTTCGCGAAATGGCCAAGGTGTGTGACTAATTTCACGAAATGGCCAAGGCGTGTGACTAATTTCACGAAATGGCCGAGGCGTGTGACTAATTTCGCGAAATGGCAGATGCGTGTGACTAATTTCGCACATTGAGAAACGATAATGGCGAGTTCGCGAAACGGAAGAATTCGTGATTTGATGGTAACATACATATTACGTAATTAAAAAGTATTTATTTTATTGATCTATTTATGTATTTCTCTAACCTCTAGTCTGATCCTACATCCTGACCTTACCACTGCATACGCTTAATAGAAAACCGGTCAGAATTAACTCGTAGGTCAAGCAAGGGCAAACAAAACTGGCGCCAAACCTTCATCAAAATTTAACTAGCTATCATTAAAAAAAACACACTTTCTTGTAGCCGTTAGGTTCTCCCCCGCACTGAGAGGGTTTGAACAGCCGATGGCCTCGTCCTGGGGATCAGACTCACAGGCAGTACACGTCTTTTGAACTCAACGAATAGAAATCAAAACATTCTAACAAAAAGACAATCACACAAGTGAACGAAGTGATCCCCCTTCTTTCTATATTTAGCCACAGACCGCGCGGCTACATCGCACGAACAAAACGCCATGTTCTAAATTATTTATGCTATGTTAGTTTAGTTTTATTTTTTTTTACCCTTGGTTATTTCTAAATAGTATGCGGGATTTGAATACAGCGATCAGGGTTCATCTGGAGTAATCAGGATTTGGGGTGGATAGATTTGTGGGTTAGAAAGGGAGATAAATCTTTCTGATAAAATGACAGTAGTGAGTTGGTTGGAGCAATAGGCGGGAAAGCATTCAAAGAGAATGAAGACTTCTTTGGTTGGGACTGTTGATAAACTAATTCCCCACCCTCTGGCATTAAGTGCAGACCCCCCCCTCCCAGCTACTCCTTCACTAGCGTCTTAGCTTGCTTAGCGGTTTATCCAACGTGAACTGGGAGGCGGGTTCTGTTTGTGTTTGGTTTAGGATGTTCGGTTGAGGAAGCAGACGACAAGGCGATTCAAAGAAATTGTATATATTGATTTGTAAAGACCTGGAGCTGATGATGATTTGCTTTTAAGATAAGAAATGGTGAGGATTTAAGATACGCAATGGTGATAATTTGGTTATAAGATAAGCAATGGTGATAATTTGGTTATAAGATAAGCAATGGTGATAATTTTGTTATAAGATAAGAAATGATAACCGTTTCGTTATACGACCAAAAAAAAGATTGTATTATTAGGCCAAAAACTGACAATGATATATTTCTTTCTAAAAGATAATATAAAAATTAATCAGGCTATAATTATTATTTTATTTAGTAAATTGTCTACAGAAGTTATATGATAATATGACAGTTTTCGGTATCAAATGAAGAATGCTTAATTCAAAATCGTATATATTTGTATGATTCCGAATCAGATATATAAATCCCAATAGATATTTTTAGATTTCTACCATAAATAAAATTATCCATTAAAATGTTTGTAACCCCCCACCTTATAATTTCCATAACTTAAATGTATTTTACACTTTCGTTCTCAATTTGGAAATACAATTTTTATCCGGAAATATTAGAATACCGGTATCGTGAAATCGAATTTTCTTTTTTTTTTTTTTTTCAGATCTAAATGTGACGGACGGACGGACAAATATAGAACACAAAAGCAATAGTGCTTTTTCCCTTTCGGTGGCTACTAATTATGGGATACTTTCTTATAGTTTTGTACAGTGTTAGATCTGAGAGAAGTGCAATTATAACAATGGAAGTACAACATTCTAGATTTTCAAAGTCAACATTTCAGTCAAGTCAAGCTAACCGTCAAACGGAAAAAAATAGGAGGGGGAGTTTAAAATTGTTAATTAACAAATAGGAGAAATGTTTAGATTCGGAATTTGAAGCTGCCAAAACTGTCTCGCGGTCTGCCTCGAGCTTTGATTTTTTTTTTTTTTTTTGTGCGCAAAGCAGACACCGCGACAAAACACTGGTATTTACAAACAGGTGATGACAGAGTCGCTTTGTTTACACGCTTCCTGACAATGTGTTGGTTACTTACGGGGAATCTGATGCAGTTATTGACAGTTGCGGGGCTCGTTCATAAAAATTGGGTGGTGACATCGGGTTCGAAATCCTGGTATCATTAACTTGATACAAGTCGCATATTTAGTAGTCACAATTACCTCAAAGCTTCTCTGAAAGCGTTCAGCATAAACCCAGCCAACTGGGAGACAGAGACAGGGATTTTCAAATACAATAAGCTCAACTTTATTCCTTTGACAATAGCTCAAGTCAGATCTTCACGGAAGATGGAGGGTGGAACCAGGACACGGATTTCAAATAACGGATCCAACGATCTTCCTATAAAGTTAACAGTTGATGTATATCGCTGAGGAAGGAATTACTAGCTAGTCGGCCACAAGGGGAAAACTCTATTATGACCTTTATAATTTGTTCAATGTAAAAAAAAATATATATAAATTTGGCTAGAGAGCTAGAACTAGATCTAGATCCACATAGGTTTTGAAAGAGCTATCGCATTCTTGAAAGGTTTAAAAAAATGTTCCATTGGTTTTCAATCAAAGATTCATTAGTTATTAAGTAATTTTAAAAACAAAAAGGATCGCTCTATAAGTTGTATAGAGGTATTGTCTTTTCTTTTTAGAGCATTTTAAATGTTTTTCTTGTTTATATTTCTTCATTTAGTAATTTTATTTGTTGTCTTTGCTAAATGTAGTCACTAAAATGTTCAAACACTGTAGTAGCCGTTTGAAGTAGAAGTCTAAAGACAATCAATACTCTCATTTTATTGACTCACTTTAATGACGTAATCATGCAAGTGTGTTTTTTTTTTAAATTCTTTGATGTTATTTCCCTGATGATGACACCCGCGCCATTTATAGGCCACAACTGATCTAAATGTACAACTGTGAGCTGCACGTAGAGCATGTGTTTGACCTTCCAAGGATTCAGATCTAGAGCTTCAGTCTTTATATTCTAACAGATTGGGATAGATGGCTTGAGAGATAATTCATTCCCATTAAGTAAATAAATTAATTAATTACGAAATATTAAAAATATATAATTATTGTTATATCGCATATATATAGTATAGTATATATATATACTAGCCTGACATTACCCGCGGCCAGCGGGTCCTAGTTTGTGTTTACTAATCTAGTGGATTGGATTTAGATGCATGTTAAACTTAGCTAATGTTCCTTTCGCTACGAAAATACCCGAAGCTGATACATTCATATCTATTAAAAACAAAAGGAGCGATAGATGAATAGAATATAAAGTACAATTGAAACGGGTTTACCCGATTTGTTAAATGAATGGTATTACAACCCCCCCCCCCCCCCCGAAATGAAATCCTCTTCCGCAGGGAACGGAATTAAGTGACTTATTTTTGCTTTCATTTTGTTAATTTTAGGTGAGATTTTAATACTAAATTATCACTTACCACAGCACAGCCGAGGGGGTTTTGAATTAAAAACCCTCTACCAGGGGGTTTTGAGATAAAAAAAACTATCAGGGGGTTTTGAGATACAAATCCCTCTACCAGGGGGTTTTGAGTTTAAAACCCCCTACCAGGTGCTTTGAGTTTAAAAACCCCTAAAGGGGTTTTGAGTTTAAAACCCCCTACCAGGGGTTTGCAGTTAAATCCCCCTCTTCTATAAACAAAACTAAAAAAATGCAAACGACAATTCCAAATTCCAAGAAAACAGCTAAGGAAGATTTTAACTTTAAGACCGCCTCCAAAAATTACGATAAACCCCCTCTCAATATAAAAAAAAGCAAATTACACACTCACAATTCTATGAGCGTAGCCAAAGGAGTTTTGAGTTTAACCCCCCCCCCCTCCAGTTGGGGTTTGAAGCTATAAAGTACCTATTCAATATTAAAAAAAAAGCAAATTACACACTCACAATTCTATAAGCGTAGCCAAAAGGGGGTTTGAGTTTAAATCCCCCTCCTCCAGATGGCTTTTTTTTTAAAGTTTAAAACCCTCTCCAGATGGTTTTGGTGTTTAAAATTCCCATACAGGGTGTTTTGAGTTGGAAACCTCTCTCTTCAATATTATTTTAAAGCAAACTACAGTCACCAAATTCTATGATCGTAGCTAAATGTTGTTTTGAATTTAAAAAAAACAACAAAAAACTCCAGAGATTTTTTAGTTTAAAGCGCCTCAACAAATGAATTTGACGATAAAACTTTCCTTTTCGATATAAAATGTAACGCGAAATACAGGCATGTAATTCCAAGAGCGTAGCCAAGAGAGGTTACAAATTTCTACCAGTGACTTGGACATGTTCTCCGACAAAATGAATTACGCATAATAAGAGTTGCGGAAACAGCTTGCCGGAAAATGCGCCGAACGGCGCGAGTGTGTCTAAGCCAGTAAGAATAGCACATTAGGTTTTTGAAAAAAAACTTTTTAACAGCAAGATAATGCACTGTAGATACCTCAGAATATGTATTTTGTTGGCTTTCAATACCAGAAATAGTGCTCGGCGGCGGGGCTTCGCCCACTAATTCCAGGAAGAACCTATTCTAGGGCACAATAAACATCTTCCGAAAGGGTCAGAATGTAATAAAGATTAATTATGTACACACACATACACACACACACATATATATATATATATATATATATATATATATATATATATATATATATATATATATATATATATATATATATAATTTTCTTCCGCGGGAGGGGGGGATTCCCGAAAAAAAAATCCTGGCTACGCCCATGTTTTGTATATTCACGTGTTAAAGTTAAAAACTATATATGCAATGTGTACTTCTTAAAGTAGATCTAGATCTAAATCCTTTCGATCTTTTCTCATGTCAACATTGTAAACATGTCCTAGATCCATAAAATACTATAGCTTTAATAGAATCGGTCAACTTTTTTTTTGAGGGTCTTAAGTTTTTTTTAGGGCTACAATACATACACTACGGTCTAAGTTAGTACCCAAGGGACATTTCTGCCAAGTTTTATCAAGATTGGTCAAACGTTTTTGATTTCTATTCATAACATACATACATACATACGCCTCACATTCTACTTTATAAAGTATATATATATATATATATATATATATATATATATATATATATATATATATATATATATATATATATATATATATATATATATATATATATATATATATATATATATTCTCTTTCTATTCTATATGTCTCTCTCACAATATATGTTTATTTATGTTTTCTATCTCAGAATGCGATATATTAACAAAACTTTTAATCATGTGACCGTTTCCGACCCTGACAGCTCCTTAACGTAGACCAATTCTGGCCTGGCTAATAAATCACCAGTGAAGCGGCGTGTAAGTGAAACAGACTCAGGTGGAAGAATCAAACTTCAAATTTATTTTCTGCTGGGATATTAGAATCAGCTCACAATGGTCCATCAAACGTCACGTGATTCGCTGGACACTAGACACTTTTTTTTTTAAAGTCCATTTCTAAGCAAGATGTTGGCTCAAATATCATCCCCTTCTTCAAGCAGTTTCTCGACCAGCACGAGAACATGTGGACAGTGACTTGACACTTCTTATTTCAATGTGGACAAGAAGGGAGCTCACTATATTCTTAAACTTAATTATAAATTGACAACGACAAATAATAGTATTCATACATTCTTTATGCTAATAGGTATCATACGCTGATTGCAGAGTTACAGAGGAGTATGCTTTCAATGGAATTGAGATGCTATATAAGAATCCTAGGTATCTCATTTAAAGACCGCATCACAAACATAGAGAGACGGGGTTACAACAGCAATAGGACCCCACGATGACCTGCTAACGATTGTAAAAAAAACGCAAAACTAAAACTCTATGGCCATATTACAAGGTCTTCGGGACACGCAAATGCCTTCCTTCAGGGAACAATACCAGGAAGAAAAAAAAGAAGCGAACAGAGGAAGCGTTGAGCAGACAACTTAATAGAATGGACGGTCCTGCCATGGAAAGAGGCTCAATCTTAGACAAAAGACAGAGGGAAATGGTCAACAAATTGTGCGTGGGTAGAGAGTGTTACGACGCCAGAGTGGTAACGAAAATAGGGTCTGATTAGAAAGCAAGAACATAGTTTGTGCAATACTTTAATATTGAATTAAGTAACTGAAGAAAGGTCAGTGATTGTAAGTAGACACCATTGTTTAAAGTGGTCTCATGATATATATGTTACACTGTCTAGTTGGGATACCAGAAAAATATTAAAGAAAAAGAGAGAGTAAGAAGTAAGAGAGAGAAAGAGGAAGAGAGAGAGACAGAGAAAGAAGGAGAGAGAAAGAGAAGGAGAAAGAAGGAGAGGGAGAGAGAGACAGAGAAAAAAGGAGAGAGAAAGAGAAGAGAGAGAAGGAGAAAGAGGGAGAGGAAGAGAGAGAGAGACAGAGAAAGAAGAAGAGAGAAAGAGAAGAGAGAGAAGGAGAAAGAGGGAGAGGAAGAGAGAGACAGAGAAAGAAGGAGAGAGAAAGAGAAGAGAGAAAAGGAGAAAAAAAGAGAAGGAGAAAGAGGAAGAGAGAGACAGAGAAAGAAGGAGAGAGAAAGACATGTTCAATGTAAGTAGGATGCACTTGGTAATTTAAACTAAAGCTATATAGAGGTGTGGGACGTCCATTGTAAATCCTTCTGTTGGCGATATGACACCAAATGTGTCATTAGAAAGCTAAGACTATATATCTCTATTAACTACAAGAGGTACATTTTTAAAGTTTTAATGTTTATTTTTAGTCACCCTAATTAAGTTAAATGTTAAGTACGAAGTGGACACTGGCCAGCTATAAAGGTGTTATTGTCTATACATCTAAGTGTAGACGGACCTGTCGAAATGTGTGTGTGTGTGTGTGTGTGAGGGGGGTAACGCGGGGTTACTTAAGTATGTCCGCCCCCTCCCCCCGCCGGTCAAAGTAATCCACTCCGAGTGAACTAACTTTGAATACGGGGGACATTTATACGCCGCGGCCAGGCAGCCAAGAAATTAGACAAAAGGAGTTGCGAAAAGCAGGGGAGGGCTTGGATAGACACTTCTCACACCCGTGTCTGGACTGAAAATACAATTCAATGAGGGGGGAGGGGGAGTGTATAGGATAGTAGCGGTCATTAGAGGGCGAGTGGGAAAGGAAGCTGAAGACCCGTGGCTAATGGAAGAACTGAGCACTCGGGTCTAGAGTGGACATCCGTGGTCAGTTTACTCTAGTAGGAAGGGAAGCCTCGATCAACTGAACCCTGTGTCCTTCATTAGAAATGCTGGTACTCCAGGTCCTGTACGAGTGGTTCAAGTTTAAGGCTAGTCTCGGTCAACTGGACATTCTATAAGCCTGCCACATAGGTGCTGGTCATCTTGAACTTTTTAGCTGCTCAGCATATGGATACATTATAATGTACGCATGGACCACTTACTATCTTATGAATGAACACACCTCCTTGCTTTTCCCCAACTAAAGTCAGGTACCCATTAGAGTTGGCTGGACTCAGGGGCACCCTAAATATCCCGAAATTCAAAATCCCAGTCTTCACAGAGATTCGAACCCAGGACCTCAGTGCTTAACCATTCGACCATCGCGCTCCCGACTTACTATTAAATCTTAATCTTAATAATAAGCTTTAATTTAGTATGTAAGTTTCTGGGAGTTGTTTATGCGATATTCATAATAATATAATTACATCATCGTCTTATTCTAGCGGCCTAGCATATCTTTTTCTCTCTGTCGCACTGAATTTTTTTCCCCTATAAATTTCAATCTTATTAAAATGTTTCTTTTTTTTATGTAAATATTTCTTTTTATCTTCTCTTCTTTCTCTCTCCTTCCTTCAAATTCTCTTTCATTCTATTTCTCGCTCTTTCCTCTCTCCCCTCTCTCCTCTTTCCCTCCCTCTCCTCTTTTTCTCCCTCTCCTCTTTTCCTCCCTCTCCTCTTTTCCTCCCTCTCCTCTTTTTCTCCCTCTCCTCTTTTTCTCCCTCTCCTCTTTTCCTCCCTCTCCTCTCTTCCTCCCTCTCCTCTTTTTCTCCCTCTCCTCTTTCCCTAAGTCTCCTCTTTTCCTCCCTCTTCTCTTTTCCTCCCTCTCCTCTTTTCCTCCCTCTCCTCTTTCCCTAAGTCTCCTCTTTTCCTCCCTCTTCTCTTTTCCTCCCTCTCCTCTTATCATCCCTCTCCACTTATCATCCCTCTTCTCTTTCTCTCTCTCTCTTCTTTTCCTCCCTCTCCTCTTTTTCTCCCTTTCCTCTTTTCCTCCCTCTCCTCTTTTTCTTTCTCTCCTTTTTTTTCCCTCTGATCTTTTCTTCCTCTACTCTTTACCTCCCTCTCCTCTTTTCTTTCCTCTGTCTTTCTACCTCCTGTGTCTTAGGTCATGAACTCCATCACCTTTCCATTTTTTTCTCACTCTCAAAGAACAAGAACAAAATATTTTTATTCTTGGGCCTCCTCAATGTAAAGCCTCAAACCTGGGGTCTAAACGCAAAGCCTCAAGCCTCAACTTCAGAACTCATCTTCTATTTGTCATGCAACTCATTAGCAAGACGACATAGGGATCACATCCTATTACATTACTTTTTAAAGGGGCAATCCCATTTTCTGCTTTGTCGTTTCCAATCAACATCAGCGAGTCGATTAAGAAAAACATGATCGATCTGTTGGCCTCATCGATGGCTGAACCTAACGAAATATTAAATAAAGTTAATCTTTTATTTTTCCTTTTTTTTTCTTGCATGTCATTCAAGAAACTTAGAATTAAAAAAATACTTTTTTTTCTTTTTTAATTCTTTTAAGAGCATTTTTATTGTAATAGCGTGCTAACTTCTTTAAGGTCCAATCTCTTATGTGGATTCATTGGGTAGGAATAAGGTTCCGTGCTGGTGTTAGGCTCTCAGCAAACACTGGGGTTCGAACTCAAGCCCTTTTGATAGGTCTCGAAATTGCATGTTCTGTATGCTGACATTTCGTTATCAGCAAGAAAATTCAGAAAATGCGCCGTAAAAACAACATGACAATTTTTTTTTATGTACTGAGTGTTTATTGCTGTACCTCAACTAATGTCAGGTACCCATTAGAGCTGGGTGGATTCAGAGGCGTCCCAAAATTCCGAAATTAAAAATTCCAGTCTTTACCAGGATTCGAACCCCGGACTACGGTTCGGAAGCCAGGTGCTTTACCACTCAGCCACCGCGCCTCAGAATATAAAGATTCACTCAATATCTCTATCCATTGTCTGAAACCTAGAATGTAAAGATTAACTCAATATACCTGTGCATTGTCTGAAACTTCGGATGTAAATATTAACCTAATATGCCTTTGCCTAAAACTTCGAATGTAAAGATTAACCCCATACCTGTGTAAAAAGAAATTTTAAAGAAAAAAAAAAGACTCAAATTTCTCACACGATGTATTCACCAAAAGTGAAGAAACAAAGAAATGTCTAAAGACCAAATGAAAATGTTTACTCTTCAACCAAGTAGTTCGCTTCAAAATCTCTCTTTCTTGTTTAATTCTAGTCATTGCAAGCTTAGAACACTCGACCTAACACTCATTGCAATAAATTATTTCACGAGTGACTCTTTCAAAGTGACTCTTTCAAACAGATTTTTTTTTTTAAACAAACTTCACACAGGAAGTTGAGAATTAATGTCAAAATAATGTGGCAGGGAATTTCCCGATTATTTTTTTAATAACTTTTTTTCTTTCTATATCATTTTTATTTATTTATTAATTTTTTATTACTATTTTTAATTTGTGTTTAGGATCAAGTATGAGCATGTCGCTAATTTGGTTTCTCTAGTAGAGCTTAAGATTGTAGAGGTTGTAGATCTAAGAATGTTGAAAGCGAACACGCGCTATCTGTTAATCAACACATAGAATATGATTAAACGTGTCATCTGGCAATTTACATGCTGGTTTATCGTACCCAGTGCCGGCTTTTCGCCTGCATGAAATTAATAATTCACCTGGGGATTATAATGTTATGAAAGTGAGTGAAGGGGTTAACTAATTATCTTTTTAATTTTTTATTTTTTTTTGGAATATCTATTTTGCAAAACGCAAAGATTTCCTGTTTTAGGTGTACATGAATTGTAAAAACTTATATACATTCACTTTGTCTGTTTGTCTGTCTGGGACAAAGTTTGTACACGCAATTTCTCCTACAACCAAACTCAGATTAAGGTGAACATTATTTTGCACTATTAACTCATGTAACTGACAAAACAATAATCAATAAAAAAAAAATTAACTAATTAGTGAATTAACTAATGGAAATTATTTATTTTGTTTGCTATAGAACAAGGGAATGAAATTGTAATTGACTGATTTTGTGGTATACGTTGAATTAGTCCCCATGATGAGGCTTGAGCCCTTAGCTCAAATTCAAGTCGTAAAAATGTATTTTTACAAAGCTGATATTAATTCAATCCGTCTGTCCGTCCTCTGTCTGTCCGGTAAAAAGTTTGTACACTTTATTTCTCCCACTTCCGATTTTTGGATCAAGTTGAAACTTTGCACAATTACGTATTGTCCTTGCCAAAAATAAATCAATTTCAAAAAGCTAATTAATTAGTGGTAATTGAGTGTGTGTTTGAGTGTGTGTTTGTTTTTATTGATGATGTTGATTGGTAACACCATCGCAGACTTTTTGTCCTCAAATTGGAATTGCAATCCTCCATCGAGGTACCTTGTACTTTTGCCCTTCTTAAGAGCTACCTTGTACTTTCGCGCTACTCTAGAGCTACATTGTACTTTCGCTCTACTCTAGAGCTACATTGTACTTTCGCCCTACTCTCGAGCTACATTGTACTTTCGCCCTACTCTAGAGATACATTGTACTTTCACCCTACGCTAGAGCTACATTGTACTTTCGCCCTACTCTAGAGCTACATTGTACTTTCGCCCTACTCTAGAGCTACATTGTACTTTCACCCTACTCTAGAGCTACATTGTACTTTCACCCTACTCTAGAGCTACATTGTACTTTCATCCTACTCTAGAGCTACATTGTACTTTCACCCTACTCTAGAGCTACATTGTACTTTCACCCTACTCTAGAGCTACATTGTACTTTCACCCTACTCTAGAGCTACATTGTACTTTCACCCTACTCTAGAACTACATTGTACTTTCACCCTACTCTAGAACTACATTGTACTTTCACCCTAATCTAGAGCTACATTGTACTTTCACCCTACTCTAGAGCTACATTGTACTTTCACCCTACTCTAGAGCTACATTGTACTTTCACCCTACTATAGAGCTACATTGTACTTTCACCCTACTCTAGATCTACATTGTTCTTTCACCCTACTCTAGAGCTACATTGTACTTTCACCCTACTCTAAAGCTACATTGTACTTTCACCCTAATCTAGAGCTACATTGTACTTTCACCCTACTCTAGAGCTACATTGTACTTTCACCCTACTCTAGAGCTACATTGTACTTTCACCCTACTCTAGAGTTACATTGTACTTTCACCCTACTCTAGATCTACATTGTACTTTCACCCTACTCTAGAGCTACATTGTACTTTCACCCTACTCTAGAGCTACATTGTACTTTCACCCTACTCTAGAGCTACATTGTACTTTCACCCTACTCTAGAGCTACATTGTACTTTCACCCTACTCTAGTGACTATTCAAATTTTGAAATATTTAAACCTCCTTCAGGATGATGGGAAATGACAGCGGGCAGGGTATGAGACTGGGAACATGTATACGACAGAACGATAGTCCAGAGCGCGGCAGGGTATGAGACTGGGAACATGTATACGACAGAACGATAGTCCAGAGCGCGGGCAGGTTATGAGACTGGGAACATGTATACGACAGAACGATAGTCCAGAGCGCTGGCAGGGTATGAGACTGGGACCATGTATACGACAGAACGATAGTCCAGAGCGCAGGCAGGGTATGAGACTGGGAACATGTATACGACAGAACGATAGTCCAGAGCGCGGGCAGGGTATGAGACTGGGACCATGTATACGACAGAACGATAGTCCAGAGCGCGGGCAGGGTATGAGACTGGGAACATGTATACGACAGAACGATAGTCCAGAGCGCGGGCAGGGTATGTGACTGGGACCATGTATACGACAGAACGATAGTCCAGAGCGCTGGCAGGGTATGAGACTGGGACCATGTATACGACAGAACGATAGTCCAGAGCGCGGGCAGGGTATAAGACTGGGACCATGTATACGACAGAACGATAGTCCAGAGCGCGGGCAGGGTATGAGACTGGGACTATGTATACGACAGAACGATAGTCCAGAGCTCGGACAAGGTATGAGATTGGGACCATGTATACGACAGAACGATAGTCCAGAGCGCTGGCAGGGTATGAGACTGGGACCATGTATACGACCGAACGATAGTCCAGAGCGCGGGCAGGGTATGAGACTGGGACCATGTATACGACACAACGATAGTCCAGAGCGCGGGCAGGGTATGAGACTGGGACCATGTATACGACAGAACGATAGTCCAGAGCGCAGGCAGGGTATGAGACTGGGAACATGTATACGACAGAACGATAGTCCAGAGCGCGGGCAGGGTATGAGACTGGGACCATGTATACGACAGAACGTTAGTCCAGAGCGCGGGCAGGGTATGAGACTGGGAACATGTATACGACAGAACGATAGTCCAGAGCGCGGGCAGGGTATGAGACTGGGAACATGTATACGACAGAACGATAGTCCAGAGCGCTGGCAGGGTATGAGACTGGGACCATGTTTACGACAGAACGATAGTCCAGAGCGCGGCAGGGTATGAGACTGGGACCATGTATACGACAGAACGATAGTCCAGAGCGCGGGCAGGGTATGAGACTGGGACCATGTATACGACAGAACGATAGTCCAGAGCGCTGGCAGGGTATGAGACTGGAACCATGTATACGACAGAACGATAGTCCAGATCGCGGGCAGGGTATGAGACTGGGACCATGTATACGACAGAACGATAGTCGAGAGCGCGGGCAGGGTATGAGACTGGGAACATGTATACGACAGAACGATAGTCCAGAGCGCGGGCAGGGTATGAGACTGGGACCATGTATACGACAGAACGATAGTCCAGAGCGCTGGCAGGGTATGAGACTGGGACCAGGTATACGACAGAACGATAGTCCAGATCGCGGCAGAGTATGAGACTGGGACCATGTATACGACAGAACGATAGTCCAGAGCGCTGGCAGGGTATGAGACTGGGACCATGTATACGACAGAACGATAGTCCAGAGCGCGGGCAGGGTATGAGACTGGGACCATGTATACGACAGAACGATAGTCCAGAGCGCGGGCAGGGTATGAGACTGGGACCATGTATACGACAGAACGATAGTCCAGAGCGCTGGCAGGGTATGAGACTGTGAACATGTATACGACAGAACGATAGTCCAGAGCGCGGGCAGGGTATGAGACTGGGAACATGTATACGACAGAACGATAGTCCAGAGCGCATACCACACGACCTTGGATTCAGGGAGCGAATGAATTGCCTTGACGGAGACTCCTCGTGTTATGGCTATCCAGTTTTGATCAAACATTTATAGCCCAGTTATTTATCGGTCTTGATCTTCAGCACCAATTGGCAGGACCCTGTGCCCCAGGTTTTCATAAGGCTGTTGGTGTAGACTTTCGTATACTTGTGGCACCAAACTGCTGATAGACAACTTAACCGCTGTAGGCGTAGTAGATCTTAACTTATAAAAAATTTTAAATCACTTGAATAACGTCTGTGTGAACATTACTATACATACTTTGATTACAATAGAGACAAAATAACATTGAGATCAAATGAGATACACGTAATAGACTTTAGTCATAAGATCAATTCATATTCTGAACAAAATCTAACTCACTACGATAATACGTCTTGTCAGCCTGACAATCTCGAGTCGTCTCTCTACCTAAGACCGCTAACTACAATTCCGCTTTTCTTGCATCATTCATAACCAATCGCTAGCCTCTTCCCACCATCACCATAGAAACATACACATACGCCTTAACACTTGTCCACGACTGTTTAAATCTCGCCATTTTCCCCTGAGCTTTTACGACATAAGCCTCTCAAGCCTTTACTCAAACGGAGAGAATAATGATACTGATAAATCATACTTATTTTTTTTATTTGTGTGTGTATGTGTTTGTATGAAAACTTTCATTAAACGACACAGATAGAATGTCGTAAATATTCACGTCCTTTTCTTTGCAACATGCAAGAGCCAGGGAGTGTAAAAAAGTAAAAATTAAGAAAAACAAAAAAAAAGTATGTTTTTATATTTTGTTGTTTTAAAATCTAAATATAAACAAGAGAAGCAATTCATTTGAGAGATTACAGACAAACACACTCACTCTCTCCCTCTCTCTCTATCTCACACACAGAAGGAAATTTTTTTAAAAAAACCTTGTGAATGAGTCTGTGGGCATCACGAAATGCGAATCGATACCAAGTCTTTATTAATAATATTAACACGATTCTGACATGTCTACATCATGAGAGTGTCGCTGGGGATGTGAGAACAGGAATCGATAAATAATAAACAGGAGCGATTCCTAATCGATCACTACTTCTCACTTGCAAAGTGTAAATAAACATGGGTCAGCAGCAATAAACGGTTGAGTGTTATAGCATTTGGCTAGAGCACTGAGAAGCTCGAGTTCGAATCTGGTGGTTCCTGAGTCAATATTCGGTTGACAAATTGTGATCGTAGAGAACCATTGCATTGCCATGAGTTTAATGTTAAAGAGAGTGGTTACTGCTTCTAATGGGTTGAAGTATTTGAAATGTTAATTAACTCTTTTAGTGCGGGGGTATAATAGTGACTTCACTGTCTTGATAATGTTAAACGTTTTTTTCTATCTCTTGAATGATTTATTTTCCAGATGTGAGAGTGAATGTTCGTTGATTTGGTTCGAAAGTGAATGCAGGACAGATTTGTTGTTGTTGTTGTTGCAACATTGTGTCAGGGGTTTCTCTTGTTGATGTATGTCGTGAAACACGAAATAATGTAGTGTGAACAGTTTCTTAGTGCATTTTCTCATCTTTTCTGAAATTTGGAATAATGAAATGTGTTTGGTTTGTGATTTTTCAATATTTATGGTTTAAATGTATAACTAAAAAGTCGCATGACTCAGTATATCGATTTTAAACGAAATATATATATCATTTTTCCGTACTCAGTTTAATAAAATTTAGTTTTTTGAATACTTTATGCTATTTAATGTCACATCATCGTTCGATAGTCAGTGATATGAATATAGTTGTGAAGCACGGAACACACTTGATATTGTGTTTCACGGGAGAATCAAGGGTCCACAGTCGCAATGTGGGTAAGAAGTCTCGTTTTCTTGGGAGTTGACCACATGGTTAGAAGTCAGTAGTCGCCATGTTCCTGAACTGTATGGATGTTTATTAGTGTAATAAGTTTTGCTGGTTGTGTACTTGATATAGTTCATGAAATTGTACAATGGATTTTCTGAGATGAAACTTTTATTTCTTGATGGCTGGATTTCCCACTATAGTGTGTATTGTATTTTGTGTTTAATAAAAGTAACGTCCGCTACTTGGACACTAGATTGCAGTATTTTAATATTTGTTGTACTGTACTAATTAGAGTAGATATACGCGAGACGTGTAGTAGCACAACAATTCAAGTACAACAAGACATCTTTAAGTACTTTAATATGTTCAATCAAATGTCACTTAGTAAGTAGTGACATATAATTGGTGGCCAGTATGGTTATCGAACCCACGAAATTCCCGTTATTTTACATATTAAATTTACATATACCCCTATCCCCTTTTAAAAGTACGACCCCCCTCCCTTTTCCACAAGCAGACGGCCATTGCGATTATATTTATCGCCAAGACTCCCCGACATAATACAACTAGTTTACAATATTATTTAATCTAAAGTATTTACATTAGTAACTAAATATTTACACAAATTGCATAATCATCAATTTAAAAAAACTCATCAGACAGGGGTTGGTGATGGACGGAAGCAATGAGCGGAGTATCATCTCTACCCCCCCCCCTTCCCTGAATCCTGTGATGTCTATATAATATAATGACTCTTAATCAATAGTAATTTTTTCACACATTCTCATGATTGTCGTTTTTCCCATTTGGTCAGCTTTTCTTTAGTTACAATCGTTATAGTTTAATTTTTAATAATGTCATCGATAGCCCATAGTCTAAGGATGAAATATACTGTAATAACTTAAGTGAGGTAACTCAACGAGGACATAGACGTTTATTTACATAGAGACATGACAAACACAAAGGGCATCTGCCTTGAGTACAGCATCTCCATATTGGCTCTCTACTTCGGCGGAAATCGTTTGTCTCCTGATGTCAACATCTGACTTGTTTAGTCACGGATAGTGCGCACCTTATTTCTGCACTATCTTGGATGGCGGTGCGCATGGCAAAGTCATAACACTACGTTAACATTTTTAAATTATTTTCAAAATTAAGGTCGCTTTTTAAAGAGTGCCCAATTTTCCGGTGCCTTATTTTCCGCCTTGTCAAAAAGTGCCTAATTATCCGTTGCATAAATTTCCGGTGCGCAAATTTCCAGACAGCACACTATATAACCTGTACGCCCCTAAATTTAAACTCATACAAGCTCACTGTGACAAGTTGGATTAAAGTATTGGCCGTTATAGGTGTCTAGGGGATTTTATGATTTGAGAACCCTCACTTGCACATATAATCTACAAGCACAGCGTTATAATGCAGGCAACAAATATTATATTTAGATGTAAAACCATGTACAGTTTATTATACAAAGGATAATTAAAAAGTGAAATGCTGTACAGTTGCTAGGATGGGATCTAGTGTATTTACATGTAGGAGACTATCATCACTAGATGTGAGAACCAAGTGGTCTGAGTGTCATTAGGCTGATTGCTTAACTTTTGGTCCGGTGCTGCACTGATGAGACGAGTGTGGCTGGTACTGATGCTGTCTGCTGGTGGTCTGGCGTAGTGGATCCAGGCTCCGGTTGCAGTCCAACGTTGTATGGTTGCAGAGCTAAGCTGCGTCTACCAATCAGTTTTCACGCGGATGTAGCCTATAGATAAAAGCTGCAACGATATGATGTATACGTCGGTTTAGCCATAATGATAACACTGGGAGGTAGATGCCTTTCCGTGAAGGACATCTTCAGACTGATGTAGAGAAACTATAAGCTAGTTTCATAAACATCAAAGGGAACTAACAAATAAATATAGTGTAGAATCAAGTGAGATAGTAATAATAATGGGGATTCCCATACAGGGAAATAACAAACAGTAATAAGTGATACATGATGAGTAATACAAGTGATGTTCACCAGTCACGGTGAATAGCAAGTACATATATCGCTTAGATAAATGAGATGAAAGGGGAAGGGGAGATCAACGTCTGATACTCGCCCATGCTCTCACATAAGTAAACACAGAGCATAAGTAAATACATACTCAGTAATAAGGCATGTTTACAGAAATGTTTTGATAATTCCTTGCCAAGGAATTAATCAATGATAATATATTGAAGGCTAGTGCCGATCGCTAATATATAAGAGTTAAATTAATAATAGTTAAAGAGCTAAATACATCTGGTAAGAATTGTTAATAAATTCTAGTCCAGCTGGCTTGAGCATTTAGCCACAAAGTCATGATATAAAATATAAGTATATAGTAATCTACTTACATTATCCATGATAAGAATGCCAAATATGTACACAAATAATTTAGTAATAAATGCACACATATATATATATACATTACTAAGTAAAATGGTTCTCCAGCACTTTACAAAGTTACATACCACCAATCCAAAGTGAAATATCGGAATGAAAATAGTCCAAGCAAGAGATAGATGTGCTCCCTGTGGGCTCTCCAGCGTGAATGAGATCGGACGATGAAGTTCTGTCCATATACACGTGGAAAGGGGGGTTGAGTGTCGGGGGTATAAGTGCAAAGGTGGTCTAGACTGTCCGGCGTCTTTTGGCAAAGGGATCCCTCTTGACCGTGACGGCGTTTCCGGGAGATAGACACCGCGCGAAGGCGCGAGTTGAAAGTCCAGGGAGTTCGCCCAGGTGGTCAGAGGATATAAAAGGGGGGGGGGAGATTATCAGAGCTCGGTCGGATCACGGGAGATTATACCTTGATACTGGCTTTGCGCTAGACGACCGGGGAGATCGCCTCCCGAGAGGTCGAGTTGAATGGGCCCTTTGAAGTGACCAGTTGCTCCCCACAAGGGGAGGGGGGTCAACGGATGTTTGCCAAGATAGGAAAAGGGGAGCGTACTCTTGTCCAGAGTCTAGTGTGGCACGTGTCAAGGTGGAGATGGTAAAACGTGACATCGATGCCAAAGGGGTGGGGTTGGATTGGAGGGGTGGTGGCTGTGTTTTTAGCGCTTGATCGCTAAATTAGTAAAATTGATGATTAATAGCGTGCAAATAAATTAAATAAATGCTTAGAGCTGAGTGATACATTGAGTGAGCTAAAACGGTTCGTCACACCCACATGTTTTCAAACGTTGGCATGTCAACTAAAAGGAGACGCGTTCATATGAATAAAAATAAGGCTTGCTATCGTATTCGTTTACGCCAGTGGTTCCCAAACTTTTTCATAACCGAACACTTCACCAATGCTGAATGATTGATTAGCTGAATACTTTGCTTATTTTTAGAGAGATTAATTGACGTGGCCGTCTACTAGTTAGTTATTCCAGTATTCGTAAGACACCTATTCAGGCCTCGCGGAACAATTGGGTTGTCGGAACACAATTTGGGAAACACTGGTTTACGCATTTGTTATCTTGATGGTAAGCAGTTGTATGAAACGCAGCCTTTCAATACAATAAGTTTAATGTACAATGGAACATGACAGGTTGAGTGGATTTCCATCGTCGAGCTAGTAATTCAAATGTAACTTTTACTTTGGAAGTCCTTGCACCTATTGTATTTTTATGTTCATTTTACGTATAGACCCTGTCTCCCCGCATAGTGCTTATATTGCGTGGCTTCTTTACACTTTGGCAGATTACGTTTTTCTAGCAGAAGTTACAATTAAAAATGCCTGTTTTTATTTGTTAATTATCTTATACATTGTGTTAAGTTCAAAACTAATGAATATATTGCTGTAACTCTGCCTACAGCGAGCCCAAAGAACCTCAACGAAAGTGATAGATAAAAACAGCAATTTAATAATAGACTACTAGTCGGATAACAATTACACATTCCAATAATAACAACACTTGTTTACATCAGCCATCTTTGACTTCCACATTTATTTCCTGTCTCTGTCCCGTGTCTCCTGATGTGCAGTCTCACACCTAATGAGAACGTGCAATGTAGAGTCATAACACTGCCCCCTCGTTAAAACTGTTCGTCTCGAACAAAGTTTGCCCCGCCCCGCCATGATAAAGATAAAGCCGATCCACGTAAACAACCTTGAAGCTAGACCGTGGAGTCTTCTGAATTCTAAAGACCACATCGTTGATCCTTTTAACGACACGATATGGACCTTCCTAGTCACTTTGGAGTTTTGGGGATCTACCTTTTCTTCTCTGGGGGTTATAAAACCATACCAGATCGTCTTCCTGAAACCCCGAGGCATTTGCACGTCTATCGTATCGAGTCTTCATTAGATCGCAGTTATTCGTCATTGTCCCATGAGCCAGAGAATGTGTTTCCTCCAGACGCCGTCTAAGATCGTTGACATACTCAGTAGCAAGGACTGGTGTGTCTCTCGGAAGTCCAAATAGCAGATCACTTGGAAACCGAAGTTCCCGGCCGAACAACATCTTTGCAGGGGTATATGTAGTAGAGCAATGGATGGCACTCCTGTAGGACATCAGGAACACTGGAATGTATGCATCCCAGTTGTCTTATCGATCATCGGTGACCTTCGACAAGTATTGTTCTAAGGTACGATTGAACCGCTCTACCATTCCATCTGACTGCGGGTGTAGTTGTGTAGTGCGAGTTTTATTGATGCTAAGCACCTGGCACATTTCCTGAAATACTCTAGATTCAAAGTTCCTGCCCATGATCGGAGTGTAGTTCCATTGGGACACCAAAACGACTAATCCAGTTCTCTACAAGCGTTTCTGCTACCGTTGTTGCTTCTTGGTTCGGTATTGCATACGCCTCCAGTCATTTAGTGAAGTAATCAATAGCTACCAATATGTACTTATTTCCTCGTCTAGTATCAGGAAATGGCCCTGCCACGTCGATTGCAATCCTTTCAAACGGAACTCCAACTATGTATTGTTGCATTCGTCCCCTTGTTTTGCGTGAAGGGCCCTTTGCGACTGTACAGACGTCGCATCCCGGCACCATTCCTCTACATCCTCTCTGTATCTGAGCCAGTAGAATCTTTGGCAAACCTTATCGAGGGTCTTATTAACGCCCAGATGAGATCCACTGGTACCGTTGTGAATTTCCTGCAGCACCTCAAAAATTCTGATTTTCGGTAATATAAGCTGAAAACGCCTTGATGTGCCGTCAACTGATTCCCAGACCCTTCTTAGGACACCATTAAGGATGGTTATTGAGTCCCATTGAGCCCAGTACGCTTTCGTGGCAGCCCCTTTTTCAGAGATGTGCTGCCACTCGGGCCGTTGTCCATTATCTTCCAACTGGTCCTCTCTAATTTTTTCATCTGACCAGGACCCGGTAACATCTACTCCTAGACGACGACACTCAATACAACCGCTGAACACCACGGGCTAATGGATGGCTCAATGACCCCTTGTTGTTTCATGCGTTCCAGCATATCGAGGGCTTCTTGCTGTTTTTCCAACGGTAGACGACGCAGTGGTTGTCGAATGGGTCTGGCACTTCCCGTATCAATACGGTGTTGTACAAGGTGTGTCCTCCCGCAATCATCCTCGTCACAGGGCATAATGTCCATAAATTCTTAAATTAATTTCTCAGCTTTGTCATATTCTTCCTTCGAAAGATTTTCTTTCATCTTGGTCAGAAGTTTGTGTATCTGTGCGCTCTTCTTCGCTACCGTGTTTGTCGATCCCGACATTGTGTGATCAGATCCACGGAGTAACAGTCCGCTATGACACTGCCGACATTGTGTGATCAGATCAACGAAGTACGAAGTAACAGTTCGCTAGGACACTGCCGACATTGTGTGATCAGATCCACGGAGTAACAGTCCGCTATGACACTGCCGACATTGTGTGATCAGATCCACGGAGTAACAGTCTGCTATGACACTGCCGACATTGTGTGATTAGATCCACGGAGTAACAGTCCGCTATGACACTGCCGACATTGTGTGATCAGATCCACGGAGAAACAGTCCGCTATGACACTGCCGACATTGTGTGATCAGATCCACGGAGTAACAGTCCGCTATGACACTGCCCGCTCGTAACTTATTTTCCTGTGAGTAAAGATTCATGACTCTCACAGGGACCTTTCTATCACCAACACTGACCACCAACGTCTTTCCTACAGCCAGACTATTTTCTGTTCCTTTTGCTGTTTCTACGAGTTTTGAACTAATGGTTTTGAAATGTCCTTCAACCTTTCCCCATATTATACATTCCGATTGTGCTGGTATGGTCGTATCTTCTACCAACAAAATTCTTCTCACTTGACCGTCTCCCATACCCTCCTCAAGTAGTGGAATCTCTATGTTAGCATATTGTACAGTGCCATTAGCCATGTTTAAAGACAGCCCGAATGCTTGCATAAAATCCAAGCCGAGGATACACTCGTCAGTCACGTTTGCGATCAGGAACTCATGACTGAATGGTTGGGTTTGATTTTCAAAGTTAAGTCTGACCTGTCCCAACACTGGTATTAGTTCGCCACTGGCTGTTTTCAGTGTATAACTGTTTGCTTCTGTTATTTCCTGATCTCCAATATAATCGGGTCTAATTATCGACCGAGATGCCCCGGTGTCCAAAAGAAAAGTGCAACACCCGTGGCCGATCTTTCCTTGTACCTTTAAACTTCAGTTTCTTCCCAACACAGTGACAGAAATAACCATTTTTGGAGCCTCTTTATACCGCGCTTCCTGTCAACGCTCCGTGAAATCTGCAGACATTAGTTTTCCAGGTTGCCGTTCTGTCTTTCTTGTGATTGGCGTCCACGACCCCGAAACACTCTGGTACAATCCCTATGCATATGACCAGGGGTGTTGCAGTTCCAGCAGCTTAGATGTGTTCTATTTTGTCTGAAATAGGGTCGCCGTTCGTCTCTAGTCTCGTCCACCACCCTTCTGACCAGCCGTGCAAGATCCTATTCCTGGGGTCGTCTTTCGTCTATAGACTCCCCTACCAGTCTTCGTACCAGCTGTGTAGGATCCTCCTTTCGAGCATCTATCGTCCGGTTGTGCTGCGTGGCCCTCGCTGAATCTCTAGCCGCCTCATAGGACAGAGCATAGATAAGGGCTTCGCTTACTTTCCGTTTTCTGCTGATTCGGATGGCTTTTTTAAGTTCTGCATCTCGCACTTTATCTATGAAGGCATCTGTTACAATAACATCCAAAAATTCTGGTGTTGCCAATGGGTAAGCCAGACGGGCAAGACGCTCAATGTCTGCCGCTAATTCCTGTAGTGTCTCTCCACATTTCTGCAGTCGGCTTTTTAATTGTATTCTAAACACTTCCTGTAAATGCTCGTCGCCGTATCGCAGTTCCATTGTATTGACCATAGCATCGAAGTCCGTCTGGTCCTTCATTGTCTGTAACAATTCGGCTGCCTTGCCTCTGAGTGCCAACACCAGACCAGTTGTTTTCTCTGCCTTAGTGTTCCATCTGTTGACTTTGGCCGCCGCTTCAAACTGCTATCGCTACACCGACCAAGAAACAGAGCCATCAAACACCGGCGGTTTAGTCTTCCCCGTCATGTCAGTCACAGTGCCCCCCCCCCCCGCATCTTGTTTTTTTTTCTAGCTCCGCCTTCATTTCATTTCGTAATACTTGAATTTGCGAATCGACATCCTCTACCATCCGCGACCGGAGCTCAGTTACCTCATTTCTTAATTGTTGTTTGTAATCGTCCATATCCTTTTTCAATCCAAACACAACGGATTCTATATAAGCTAAGTTTATTACCTAATTCATTTTTAAGTTCATCCTTCACCAATTTCAGGTCTTCTTTTATTTGCTCTTTCATCGATTTCCAAATCTCCCCCGTATCGGGTTCTATTTCAAATAAATAGGTGCCCGGATCCTGTTCATCATCTATGTTGCTTTGCTTCAGACGCTCCATGAGCACCTCTTTGTTGCCGCTCACCTTCAGCTCTCTGCATCTGAGATCTCGTCTAAGTTCTATCAACGAAAGCTGACCAAGTGTTTTCGTTGACGCCATCCAGTATCTTTCTCACGTTGGCCTACCAAAACTTACGTTGGGGTATACGAGAAAAAAATATTGTAACGGTCGTGTACAAAGACCTTGTTCCCACTTTCGTTGAAAATCCCACTTCTGACACCAATTGCTGTAACTCTGCCTAAAGCGAGCCCAAAGAACCTCAACGAAAGTTATAGATAAAAACAGCAATTTAATAATAGACTAATAGTCGGATAACAATTACACATTCGAATAATAACAACACTTGCTTACATCAGCCATCTTTTGACTTCCACACTTATTTCCTGTCTCTGTCCCGTGTCTCTCTTGGTGCGCAGTCTTACACCTAATGACAACGTGCAATGTAGAGTCATAACAATATTATTTACTTATTAGACAATTATTAATATTAATGTTGGATATCCAGAAACAGTTAATGCCAAGTTTATGAAAAAACAGAAACATGAATTTAGATAGAACAAAACAATTGAAAAATCAATGAGATCAGTTCCACTGTCACTTTTAATTGCAAGACTGGATTTTTTTTTTGGTATTTAAAAAAATATGATTAATGAATGTTGATTTTCTGTTAATTAAATGAGTGATATTTTTTTCAAGAGGCAGTTCACATTTCATTAATTAGATATGAATGTCCTTGATCTGAGTGATATAACGGTATAAAAATATTAGATGCAACTTGTTAATAAGGGTTTAAACACCGTTCACAAACATGTATCTTATGTAATCAAATGTAATGCGATCATGTCGTTTAGTTTATTAATTTCGTCATTCATGTAAATTTCAGATTTACACATTTTTAAGATTTTGCTGACTTTGGAAACATTTTTCATGCTGGAATGGTGCACTGAAAGAAATAGATCTTATATGGGTTTGTCCTAGAATATGGGACGAGGAAATGTGTCTTGTGTCTTTCTGAGAATGTTTTGGTTATAGTAGGTGAAAGTTACTTGTATTTTTTTTTTTTTATGATTTATCCTAGAGTTTCTGTACATTTGTAGAGTCGTTGTTGAGCGCCTTTAACTAAAGAGAGCTTTATATATATATATATATATATATATATATCTGAAGTGGAGTGGATACCTTTTCAGAAAACACCGGCCACCCCGATATCCACGTGACCCTTCCCCCTAAATGGCACCTTGTGTCCGCGCATAACAAGGCAGACCAACGTGGGCACTGTCCATTCGACCGGCATCTCTTGTCGCTGTAGTGTCCGTACGTTACTGGACCTACGTCGTCTCCACTCCCTGTTTGTGCCTGGTTCTACACCATGTGTTTATGGATGGCTGCAGGTAATTACATTTTATTTATTTATATTAGATTGTACTTTTAATTAGTAGTTTATATAGAATGTTAAATGTCCATCTTGTTAGAGAATTACTTTGTCATTAAATTTTATAATGTTTCAGATGTATCATATCCCTCCTTATGTTCTGATAAGAGATGATTGGCTTACATTAATAGATTTTCAATTTGTTGATGTAGTATTTAGACCTGACTTTGTGTGTACAACTTGGTCTAACCATTTAGGCTTATTAATTATCTTTAGTTTATGTTCATTTGTAATTATGTTTTATGTTTGCCTTTGGCAGGTCTTTAGTATATAATAAACAGTTTGGAAACGTCCTACGAGTTACCTTTGTCATGTCACTTAGTTTGTTCTGTGCCAAACCCACCACAGAAACTTGGTAGCACGAGTGGGGTCAGGAAGAGAGACTACACTGTTGGATCAGAAGACGTCTCAGAATCTGCTTCCTGACAACCGAAACTAAGAAAGTGACAACGAAACGTAGATGTCCACAAGTAATAGTTAGTTTTTCATGTTTCTGTACTTTCAAATATTTTCTATTTTTTGTTTTCTTCTTTTTGTTTCAGAGTAGTTAGATTTAGTTTATTATATTTTAAAATAATTTGCTATTATTTTCTTAATTGTGATTTTACTTAGCTTGAAAATTGTTTCTGTTGAGATAGATTTAGTTATTTGGTTACTATTATTGTTAGAGTTTCTTAAGACCTGCAGCCAGATGGAGAGAAATATGGTGGAACCTAGTTCAGTGAAGGGGAGAGACGTATGTCCCACGTGCAGTGGAGGAGAGCCGGAGAGAATGGAACGTGTCACTAAGGGGATGTTGACTCGACTACAAACTGAACTTGAGGCATTGAAGCTGGCTTGTCAGCGCCCTCACTACATCATAGAACCTGCTATAAAAATGAGACAGTTCAGCGGGGATGGCAGAAATGTTGAGGTTTCAATTGAAGATTTCGTCAGAGAAATAAGAGATCTATGGGAACTTCGGCCTTACCTCTCGTCGCCTCAAGAGATGACAGCAACCATCATTGCGAACATAAGTGGTCCAGCTAGAGTAGAGGTAGATTTTCAGCCACCTCATATCAGAAGTGATCCAGAAGCTCTGCTTGATGCACTTACATCTGCTTTTGAAGTAATCATACCGGTGCGAGAGGCAGAGATTACATTTCTGATGTCGCAGCAGAGAAGAAGTGAGTCACTGCTTGAATTTTCTCACCAATTATTTAAGGAGTTTAAAACGGACATAAGAAGAAAAAAGAGAAGGAATAGATTGCTTCAAGGAGGAAAGATTAAGGGAACAATATGCCTATGGAGTGAGAGATCCAGAACTTCGCAGAGAGCTGTTTAGGTTCATAGCGCAACATCCCCAGACAAGCTTTCAAACGCTACGAAACTATGCATTCAAGTTAGAGAACCAGAACAAAGATGCATCTCGAGCTCAAGAACAGTGGTCTGAGGTTCTCTTAGCGAAATTGGCCAAGTTAGAGAAGCAACTTGAAGAGATAAAGGGGTCAGACTATAACAGTCTGCCAAGTTCAACTAACCTACTTTCTAGTCAACCACATAGTCAACGCAGACCAACACAAAGACACACGAAACATAGCAACCAAAACAGAATTCGACCAACAGCACCGCCGGATCTTGTGTGGTCAAGGACGAAGAAAGGATTCTTCCCATACACTGATGATGGATCACCAGTCTGCACCAACTGCTGGGAGGCTGGACACGTAGGGCGTCAATGTCAGCCATCACCACAACTCACGGCTGAGGTTCAATCTGTGTGCAATAGTGAACCCATTGTTTCACAGCCAAACCACCAAGTAGAACAACGAACCAGTGAGCAACAAGCTGATGCAATGTACAATACAGATGCAAGTCACTCAATTCAAACATACCCCACATCGAGGAATAGAAACTTTAAGGCTGGTCAGCCTAACCAGACCAGACATGGCAGACTCCGGAAGACACATAGACAAAAAAGAAACTACAAGCAGTTGAACCAGCCACAAAGACGAACTCGCTCACTACTCCCTACCACACTTTCTACAGCTTCCCAGACATCATGGGTCGAGAAAGACGTTAGTATCATGGAAGCACCAGACAAACCACTCTGTATGACCGATGGACTCAGCGCGTTACAAACTGGAAAGATGTTTGTCGTTCCAGAAGACACTCACAAGAAACAGTTGTTTCAGTTTTCAGAAACCTACTAGGCTGAACGCCCGAGGACGGGTCGTTTCAAGCTAGGGGCTCTGGAGTGGATACCTTTTCAGAAAACACCGGCCACCCCGATATCCACGTGACCCTTCCCCCTAGATGGCACATTGTGTCCGCGCATAACAAGGCAGACAACGTGGGCACTGTCCATTCGACCGGCATCTTATTTATTTATATTAGATTGTACTTTTAATTAGTAGTTTATATAGAATGTTAAATGTCCATCTTGTTAGAGAATTACTTTGTCATTAAATTTTATAATGTTTCAGATGTATCATATCCCTCCTTATGTTCTGATAAGAGATGATTGGCTTACATTAATAGATTTTCAATTTGTTGATGTAGTATTTAGACCTGACTTTGTGTGTACAACTTGGTCTAACCATTTAGGCTTATTAATTATCTTTAGTTTATGTTCATTTGTAATTATGTTTTATGTTTGCCTTTGGCAGGTCTTTAGTATATAATAAACAGTTTGGAAACGTCCTACGAGTTACCTTTGTCATGTCACTTAGTTTGTTCTGTGCCAAACCCACCACAGAAACTTGGTAGCACGAGTGGGGTCAGGAAGAGAGACTACACTGTTGGATCAGAAGACGTCTCAGAATCTGCTTCCTGACAACCGAAACTAAGAAAGTGACAACGAAACGTAGATGTCCACAAGTAATAGTTAGTTTTTCATGTTTCTGTACTTTCAAATATTTTCTATTTTTTGTTTTCTTCTTTTTGTTTCAGAGTAGTTAGATTTAGTTTATTATATTTTAAAATAATTTGCTATTATTTTCTTAATTGTGATTTTACTTAGCTTGAAAATTGTTTCTGTTGAGATAGATTTAGTTATTTGGTTACTATTATTGTTAGAGTTTCTTAAGACCTGCAGCCAGATGGAGAGAAATATGGTGGAACCTAGTTCAGTGAAGGGGAGAGACGTATGTCCCACGTGCAGTGGAGGAGAGCCGGAGAGAATGGAACGTGTCACTAAGGGGATGTTGACTCGACTACAAACTGAACTTGAGGCATTGAAGCTGGCTTGTCAGCGCCCTCACTACATCATAGAACCTGCTATAAAAATGAGACAGTTCAGCGGGGATGGCAGAAATGTTGAGGTTTCAATTGAAGATTTCGTCAGAGAAATAAGAGATCTATGGGAACTTCGGCCTTACCTCTCGTCGCCTCAAGAGATGACAGCAACCATCATTGCGAACATAAGTGGTCCAGCTAGAGTAGAGGTAGATTTTCAGCCACCTCATATCAGAAGTGATCCAGAAGCTCTGCTTGATGCACTTACATCTGCTTTTGAAGTAATCATACCGGTGCGAGAGGCAGAGATTACATTTCTGATGTCGCAGCAGAGAAGAAGTGAGTCACTGCTTGAATTTTCTCACCAATTATTTAAGGAGTTTAAAACGGCCATAAGAAGAAAAAAGAGAAGGAATAGATTGCTTCAAGGAGGAAAGATTAAGGGAACAATATGCCTATGGAGTGAGAGATCCAGAACTTCGCAGAGAGCTGCTTAGGTTCATAGCGCAACATCCCCAGACAAGCTTTCAAACGCTACGAAACTATGCATTCAAGTTAGAGAACCAGAACAAAGATGCATCTCGAGCTCAAGAACAGTGGTCTGAGGTTCTCTTAGCGAAATTGGCCAAGTTAGAGAAGCAACTTGAAGAGATAAAGGGGTCAGACTATAACAGTCTGCCAAGTTCAACTAACCTACTTTCTAGTCAACCACATAGTCAACGCAGACCAACACAAAGACACACGAAACATAGCAACCAAAACAGAATTCGACCAACAGCACCGCCGGATCTTGTGTGGTCAAGGACGAAGAAAGGATTCTTCCCATACACTGATGATGGATCACCAGTCTGCACCAACTGCTGGGAGGCTGGACACGTAGGGCGTCAATGTCAGCCATCACCACAACTCACGGCTGAGGTTCAATCTGTGTGCAATAGTGAACCCATTGTTTCACAGCCAAACCACCAAGTAGAACAACGAACCAGTGAGCAACAAGCTGATGCAATGTACAATACAGATGCAAGTCACTCAATTCAAACATACCCCACATCGAGGAATAGAAACTTTAAGGCTGGTCAGCCTAACCAGACCAGACATGGCAGACTCCGGAAGACACATAGACAAAAAAGAAACTACAAGCAGTTGAACCAGCCACAAAGACGAACTCGCTCACTACTCCCTACCACACTTTCTACAGCTTCCCAGACATCATGGGTCGAGAAAGACGTTAGTATCATGGAAGCACCAGACAAACCACTCTGTATGACCGATGGACTCAGCGCGTTACAAACTGGAAAGATGTTTGTCGTTCCAGAAGACACTCACAAGAAACAGTTGTTTCAGTTTTCAGAAACCTACTAGGCTGAACGCCCGAGGACGGGTCGTTTCAAGCTAGGGGCTCTGGAGTGGATACCTTTTCAGAAAACACCGGCCACCCCGATATCCACGTGACCCTTCCCCCTAGATGGCACATTGTGTCCGCGCATAACAAGGCAGACAACGTGGGCACTGTCCATTCGACCGGCATCTTATTTATTTATATTAGATTGTACTTTTAATTAGTAGTTTATATAGAATGTTAAATGTCCATCTTGTTAGAGAATTACTTTGTCATTAAATTTTATAATGTTTCAGATGTATCATATCCCTCCTTATGTTCTGATAAGAGATGATTGGCTTACATTATTAGATTTTCAATTTGTTGATGTAGTATTTAGACCTGACTTTGTGTGTACAACTTGGTCTAACCATTTAGGCTTATTAATTATCTTTAGTTCATGTTCATTTGTAATTATGTTTTATGTTTGCCTTTGGCAGGTCTTTAGTATATAATAAACAGTTTGGAATCGTCCTACGAGTTACCTTTGTCATGTCACTTAGTTTGTTCTGTGCCAAACCCACCATATATATATATATATATATATATATATATATATATATATATTAAAAAGGATGTTTATATACTTTGACACTTGTCAATGGTCAGTGGATCAGTTATAAGAGGGTCAGATGGTCAGTGGATCAGTTGATCAGTGTTAACTGGATCAGTAGTCAGTGAATCAGATAGTATATTATTGCTCAGTTAATCAAGGGATCAGTAAATCTGTGATCAGTGGATACTCAATCGGGTAGGTGCCACGTATTGATAATGATCTAAAGCCAAATAGTGTCCATTCCAGCAGGATACAGGTTTCTTAATGCCACGATAGACCTTGGGAAATTTGCCTGCAATACATTTCTCCCAATAAATAAACAATGTTTCCCTTTGAGGCATACCTTTAAGGCAGGTGACGTAACTCACGGTTGTTCAAAGTTTGACCAGAGGATCATATGGTCAACACAAAGCTTTTTTCCCTACCTGACTTTCTTCACAACTGGGTAGGAGACTTTTGGGAGCTATTAAGACCCAAACATTTTCATCAGGAGTCAAACTCCGTAGTAAACTAGCGAGTCGCCAATCGTACATCATACCCCAACGAACGTCTCATCCATGTTGCACACACACCAACACACAAACATATAAACAAACATACGTCGTGTGTTGCGCACCTATAGCAAGTCAAGACAATCTGTGGAACAATGAATCAAAAGTCGCACTTTGGGAAAGTCCCGAAAATTAGACAAAACGAGAGGTCATTATTGATTACTAGTCCGAAATCGATCCTGCGGTGTGAGGAGATAGAGTTGGGAGGGTGTATTGGAGAAGGGAGGGGTCGTCAGAAGGGCGCCATCAAAAGATGGCCTAATGCGCCTGAGCGGACTGGGTTAACATATATTTTTTCCTTCTCCCTGAAAAAGAGCCCGGGAAATTAGCCTGTAAACCAGGGAGTCCGTGATAGGAAATAAAAGTCCAGCTCAAAAGCACGTAGAGACCTTGTGACGTCATGGTGGTCATTTAGTTATAGCTTTACTCCTAATACTGGCTGGTCAAAATGACCACGACCCTAAGGAAAAATTTAATTGTATTACTCTCTGAATCTGGAGGTACAAAGTTTTCTTAGTAGCTTTTTGAGAATGACGTTCAGATTATGTTTTATTAATAATTCTCAAATCACGATATTTTATAGGAAGTTGAAATGGTAGAAATAACTTAAGGTGCAACCAAAGACGTCCCCGAGCATATAAGGACCAAAGAATAAAAAAGCCCAAGTCATCCGCAGTTTAAACTTCCGGGAAACAGAAGTTGTCAATGATGGACGAATTATATTAAACCTAATTAATTTTTTTGATGTGCCATTAAAAGGTAAAGTTCCCTTTAAGACCTTACGTTCTATAGGGCGAATGATGAAAAGGTAATCTGTTTCTGTGGCCCACGGTTAACTAGGGTGTCATGTGGCCAGCACAACAACCAACCGCCTTTAGTTTTCCCAAACTATTGGAGCTGGGTGGACTTAGAGGCGCCCTAAAGTTACCGAAATTTAAAATCCCACCAAGATTCGAAGCACCACCTCTCGATACGGCTGCCAAATGCTTTACCACTGAGCCAGTGCGCCTCCTTTGTGTGTTAAGCTGTTCTTGTATTCACCATTCTGAAGTTGTTTGTAATAGCTCAAATAGAATAACGAGAACAAAGAAGCCTGGAATATACAGAGGACAGAAGTGGAAGAATGAACCGTTTCGCTCAATGTAAGACATAGAGATGGATGCGTGGCGGCTGAGTGGTAAAGCGCTTGTCTTCCGAATCAAAGGTCTTGGGTTCGAATACTGGTACCTGGGTACCTGACAATAGTTTGGGAAAAGTGATCGTTAGCCGTGGGCCACCGAAATAAATGACCATGTAGATGGCGAGGTCTGAAAGGGGAACTTTATATTCTTTATACGACATATAGATGCAGGCACGATAGAGAGTTGGATAGAGGGAAAAGAACAAGTAAGACTGATAAAATAGAGGGGACAGAAACAGACAGACAAAAAGGCAGACAGAAACAGACAGACAAACAGGCAGACAAAAAGACAGAGAGAAACAGACAGACAAAAAGGCAGATAAAAAGACAGAGAGAAACAGACAGACAAAAAGGCAGACAGAAACAGACAGACAAACAGGCAGACAAAAAGACAGAGAGAAACAGACAGACAAAACGACAGATAAAAAGACAGACAGCTAAAAGAGAGTGGGAATTAAAGGCGGCAAGAAAATTGAGTAAAAAATAAACCCGTTAAAAGCAGACTTTACTAGACAGAAGCACATTACACAAAGCATTCGTTCAAGTGACCATCTTGTTCAGCGAGTCTCAATCTTCAGTGCATGTACTGCTTGTGGAAATCATTGGACCTAATAATACATTTTAGTTAGTTGTCATATTGAAACAATATTATGAACAACAAAAGCAGCAATAAAATGTTGCTTTTAATTATAAAAGGTGGAGAAATCATTGAAAAGTTCGAACATTTAAAGGACTCCTTGGTCCATAAAAATACATTAAAAGTGTGCAACTTTGGCTAACTTATAAGTACAGAAACTGTACTCCTTTGACCATAAAAAAGTGCAGTAAAAAGTGTGCATCTTTGGCTAAAAAAGGTTCACTGAAAGAGTACTTCTCAAGAAAAAGGTGAGAAACTCAGAACATCAACATTTTCAACAAACAGTGAAACGGTCATAGAGTAATTTGTTTTGAGAATTTTTTTTAAAGCATGAAATAGAAAATATAAAGAAACAATAGATAGAGAGACCATCCAACTGGACATGAGAGAGATCCACTAACAGGTGATGAAGCCTAATCTCTAAGTTTCCTCAAAGTCCAGTTGTTGTTTTTTCTATCTTTTCCCCCTCAGGATTCACGCGCTAGCCAAGTAACGAACGACGTGACAGGGGCCTCACGCATTGGCACATACACACACACTCACTCGCAGAAGTTAATCCACTTTTCGAGTTTCCAACTCTCTACTCCTGGCAGCTCTAGCGTTTTGACGTCATATCCGATGGAAAGATGGCGATCAATACGTTTGTCTTATTTTTTTTTATTTATTTTTGTATGAAGGATACGTCACACCCTCTTTATGAATAACTTAATTATCTTTTTACAGCCGCTATGCTTAGTTGGTTTGATGTTTGTTTTTAGAAAGCTTATATCAACTCACTCTGTCCGTCTGTCTGGTAAAAAGTTTGTAAACGTTATTTCTCCCACACCCAATCTCGGATAGAGCTGAAATTGTGCACAATTATTTCTTTTAGCTGACAACACAAGAATAAAAAAAAAAAAACAATAAATTAATTAATCACTGGTTATAAATTACTTTGTTTGTTATCTCGAACAAGGGAAATAAATCGCAATTGACTGAAGTGGTGGTATAAGTTGTTTTAGTCGCCTTTACAGGTCATCGTCTGAGTCTTAGTGAACACAAACCTGAAAAAATAGGACAAGACTATAGAAACAATAGATAACTATACAATCTTCCATGTTCCTAAGCACTTCACTAGCAGAGTGGTTACCGTGTTGGCTTGAGAAGACGAGAAGTCAGGAGCTTTGAGTTCCACTTTAGGTCGTTCCCTAGTTCTTATTTCTTTTTTTTTTGAAATGCATTATTAGCGGCCCACGAAGGGGGAAAAAGACGCTATTAGTTTTGAGTGGAATGTCTGTCTGTCAGTCCGTCCGTCCATTTTTATCTCGTAAACTAGCAAAGATAGTGAAAATCCGACATCGTAATATTTTAGACCATTCAAAGTTCTGATGCAACGGCTACTTGTTTCTTTTCTATAAGCGAAAAATGTAATCTTTTATATCACTTATGCAAGCAGTTTTTTCCAAAAAATACAGCACTTTTACAACTATTCACTATTAATAATAAGAAAACACTGAAGGGCCTTTAGTATGAGATAACAATTTATAACATTTTTAACACATTTATGCAAATGGTTTTAGATTTTTAAAAAAATGTTTATTATTTTATTTTTATGGCTTAGTTACGTATGTTCTATCATATTATTTAACTATATATACACACACAAAATGTTTACTTTTTTAAAGAGAAAACATCAATTTAGTATGCATATAAGTTGGGCATAATTTAAAACAACAATTAATAAGTAGTTTTTCATATTATCGAGTAAACTCTCCTCCACACACATGGCATCAGAATACTGAACTGTAGGAATTTTTTTTTTTTACGTATTTTTTTTTTCTTGAGGATTTGAATAAGAGATTGACCCTTTACAAAACAATTAGATCAATTAGATATTCATTATAACACATCAGTTAGGCCAGGTTCACATTTAACTTCACATTCACTTTCACCTATCCTTTGGTCTGCTGGGGCACCTTCCTTTTCCATTCTTCTCTGTCATTTGTCTGATAGAATTTCATTCGGATGTTCTTTCTGAAAATATTGAAGCCTGCCTTTTTACCTGCCTAGATGGACCACTTTGGGGGCCGATTTTGAGTTGTTGTTTTTTTTACACAAACTGTCTTTGTAACATTGTTATTTTTATTCTAGATCTATTACAAATTGAATGACATGATTGATCCAAACTAATTAATAGAATTACACTTCGTATAAGCTTTGTTGTTGTTTTTTTTATAGTATTTTTTAAAAGTTTTGGTAACGAAGTCAACAATTGCTTTATCGGTTTGGGTTCAGGTCACACATTTCTTAGAAGAACGCCATGTCACTATAACGGCATACACATCTACTGTGAGGTCACCGATTCATGGTAAAGTTGCTCTTGTAGACCTGTATCCAGCAGTCGTTGGGGTGACCTATACCCAGCAGTAGATAAGATGGATTTTGCTCAGTAAGTCTGATCATGTTACCTTAAGTTTATAAGTAGGTCTATAATTTTGTAATTAGAAATATGAAAATAAATTTACATCTACTCGGCATGGTAGTGACACAATTATGTTTATGTTGTCTGTCGGTACTTTTTTTTTCCAAGTAAATTAGTATGTCTAATGCCCATATTTTGTTAAATTTCTGTGTCCAAGCGTTATGAAAGATTATATATACAAAAGAGAAACGCTCACTTTTCAAGCCCTAATTCCATCATGGCGATAAATCTTCTATTAAGATTATGTTGTCTATTTGTCTGTCTGTCAGGGGCCTATTTTTAAAAAGGGAGAAGCTATAATGCAAATCCGATTTTGGCGCAGTCTTTAGCGTGCTAGAGATATGTAGAGCTTTAATTTTCATTTTCAAAATTAAGTTTAAAATGTGTTAAATTGTCCTTAATTTGGCAAATATATAATTGAAAGGAACATCAATAAGAATTGTAAGACAAGAAACATTGTAATCAACGTTAGCGACTCTTTGTAGAATAAAACATTTTAGAGTTCTCCAGATATATGTAGGACTAAGAGGCGCCATCGGTGAGTGATAAAAAGATCTAATCCTGTTGAAGACTAAGGATTTTTAATTTCGGACATTTGGACACCTTCGAGTGCACCCAACTCAAATTGACACTTAATATGTGTTGATGAAAAGTAAACGGGGTTGTTCGTTGTGTTGGCCACACGACACCCTCGTTAACCGTGGGGAAAAGAAGCAGATGGCCTTTACTTCATCTGCCCTATAGATCGTAAGGTCTGAAAAGGGAACTTGACTTTTTCTTTTTACTTTTATTTGTAAATGTAGGGCCTAGAAAAAAAATGAAGTAAGTATAGGTTAGTAGATTACATATTCAGCAGATCTTAATAGTTCTAAATTAGAAGTCTAGGTGTAGAGTCTAATGTTAGATCTACACGTCCATATCACTTTAATATCAACAAATATTCCAGTCAACTAACGTCGTACGTTCACTAGGTGACGTCAAAACCGTTTGGAACCTAATAGTTTATATATATATATAAAATTCATGGGCGCAGCCAGGATTTTTTTTCGGGGGGATTATAGCGGGGTTAAAAAGCCATCTGTAGGAGAGGGGTTTAAACTCAAAACCCCTTATTGGCTTGGCTACGCTCAAATAATTTAGTGTGTAATTTGCTTTTTTTTATATAAAAGAAGTATTTTTTAGCATCAAACCCCTCTGAAGGGGGGTTTAAACTCAAAATTCCTTTTGGCTATGCTCATAGCATTTTAGTGCGTAATTTGCTTTTTTTTACATTGAAGATGTATTTTGTAGCTTCAAACCCCGCTAGCGGGGGTTTAAACTCAAAACCCCTTTGGCTACGCTCATAGATTTTAGAGTGTGTAATTTGCTTCAAACCCCGCTGAAGGGGAGTTTAAACTCAAATTTAACTCAAAATCCATTTAGCTTAGCTCATAATATTTTAAGTGCGTAATTTTCTTTTTTTTTTTTAAATATTGAAGATGTATTTTTTAGCATCAAACCCTACTGAAAAGGGGAGGGGGAGTTAAACTCAAAACCCCTTTGCCTACGCTCATAGAGGGGGTTTATCGTAAATTTTGGAGGGGTTTTTAAAATCAAAATCTTCCTTAACTGTGCTCTTGGAATTTGGGGATTGTCGTTTGCATTTTTTTTGTTTTGTTTTATAGAAGGAGATTTAAATGTAAAAACTCCTGGTAGGGGGTTTTAAACTGAAAACCCCATGGTAGAGGTTTTAATACTCAAAACCCCCTGGTAGTGGGTTTTAAATTCAAAACCCCCTTGGCTGTGCTGGGGCAAGTGATGGTTTAGTATTAAAATCTCACCTAAAATAAACAAAATCAAGGCAAAAAATCAGTTACTAAATTCCGATCCACCACCCCCCTTCGGGGGGGAGGGGTTCATTTAGGGTGGGGTGAGTACTAAGGGGGGGGGGAAGAGTTAGGTTTGGAAAATATTAAAGGGGGGGGGGGCTAAAAAAACAATTAGGTCTATAGTCTATAGGGAAAGTCCTTATGTTCACGGATTAAATTTTCGACACAGCTGCTTATTATTCATTTTTTTCCAAGCTCATTCTTTCCCTTTTCTTTCTGTATAAAAATTATTTTTTTTAAATCACAATTATTGCCATAGAGTCGCACGGCTTCACAAGAAGTGTGTAGGCTATGGTATTCTAGGACATAGGTGACCTGTCATTTCATACCGAATTAAATATTTTTCTTTTCAATGTTTAATTGTGCTGTTAAGGCTTTGACTTTAAGCCTTCATCAAAAATGATTATGTAGAATGATTTTTAATATTTTTTGACATGTTACTAATGCGTTTATAGTGTTTCCTCTTCCACTTTGTATTCTTGATGAGAAATCTTATAATATATTGTAAATCTGGGTGTGTACATAGCTATAGCGCTTCTATTGGATGTGGTGGATGTAATATTATAATATTACCTTGCGCATGACGTAATGATCAAAGGCCAAGGTGTGTTGAAAGTACGACCATGTTTCACTTAATTTTATTTTTCAATCGCTATCTCTTGAAAATGGGAGCGTCATTTTCAGCCTTGATATAAGGTTTTATGTTTTTTACCCATCCTCATGATATCATGTCGCCAATATAAGTGTTTGCTTTAATTCCTTTTAAACATTAAAGTTATAAATTGTGTTCGATAGATAGATAGCTAGATAGATATAGATATAGATATAGATACATATATTTAGATAAAGATAAAGATATAGATATAGATATATACAAACATACATACATAATACATACATACATACACACATACATATATATACAAATATATACATGCATACAATTACATACATACACTTACATTTATACATACATACATACATACACACATACATGCATACAAACATACATACACACATACATGCATACAAACATACATACAAACATTTACATACACACATTTACATACATACATACATACATACCATCTGTCATCTGTCAAAATTGAGAAAAGACTAAATGTGGCTCAAAAGAGATGGCTGAGACGGATTTTGGGAGTCAGTTACACAGATCGGGTCTCAAACAAGGAAATCCTATGCCGAACTGGGAGTCGAACACTTAGTGAGGTTGTGACTGAGCGTCGCATGAGGTTTGCGGGACATGTTCTACGTAAAAATGAATTACGCACACCAAGAGTTGCGATAACATGGAAGCCAAAACAAGGAAAGCGCAAACAGGGACGCCCTCGTATTACTTGGCGACACACCTTCATGGAGGACCTCAGAACAGTGGACACCAGGTGGGAGGAGGCTTCAGACATTGCCAGTGACAGATCTTTAAGGAGACAGCTTGCCGCCCAATGCGCCGAACGGCGAGGGAGGACCTAAGTCTAAGTAATACATACATACACACATTTACATACATACATACATACATACATACATACATACATACATACATACATATATACATACATACGTACATACATACATACATACATACAAATATACATACACACATTTACATACATACATACATACATAAATACATACATACATACATACATACATACATACATACATACATACATACATACATACATACACATATACATACACACATTTACATACATACATACATACATACATACATACATACATACATACATACAAATATACATACACACATACATACATACATACATACATACATACATACATACATACATACATACATACATGCATACATACATACATACATACATACATACACATATACATACACACATTTACATACATACATACATACATACATACATACATACATACATACAAATATACATACACACATACATACATACATACATACATACATACATACATACATACATACATACATACATACATACATACATACATACACATAAACATACACACATTTACATACATACATACATACATACATACATATATACATACACATATACATACACACATTTACATACATACATACATACATACATACATACATACATACATACATACATACATACATACATACATACATGCATACATACATACATACATACATACATACAAATATACATACACACATACATACATTTATACTACAATTAGCCTTTATATTGATACTTCCATTTTGGCTTTTTTATTAAATTAAAAGCTTTTACTCTCACTCTCTTTCTAATAAAAAAAACATTATTTAAAAAAAAAATCGCATCGTTTCTCCACGTAGCGTGCAATTGAGATCACGCCAAACTCTCCATCTTTTTTTTTTTTTTGGTTTCAACCTCTTATGATAAGAAAAATCTGGACAACCAACTAGAACCCACCAATCAGAGGCAGGCTTACAAGCCGAGGCAGCTAGGATCCTTTTTAAAACCTGCTTTCAAGTAAAATTCTCAGGTCAGCCTCCCCCCCCCCCCCTTACAATCTCCGAATGTCAGACCCAGTGAATAAAGGCTTAAATCCAGGCCTAATTCTAATGTATACAGGACGAGATATCCGAAACCTGGGCCAGCGGTTAATGGTAGTCACAACAGAGCGATTCTGTTGCAAGTCTTGCATTACGTTGTACCGGAGATAAAGAAAACATGGCCTGATACAAAACAATGTTGTCTTTATAGAAAGTACAAGATATAAATCTAATTGTATTTTTACAAAGCTAATATAAACTCAGTCTGTCTGTATGTCTGTATGTCTGTTTTTCTTAACAAGTTTCTCCTCCCACTTCCAATTCTCGGATCAAGATAAAATTTCGCTCAATTACTCAGAGTTCGAGACAATACATGATCCAATCAAAAAGAAATAACCAATTATTTAATCAATTAGTTGTTATTATTAATTACTTTTTTTTAATTAAAAAATGGGGGAGATTAATCTTGCAGTATTCAGACCTATTGCAACTTAAAATAGGCTTTTTTTAAAAATGTTGTATTTATATTTGACTTGTTGAATCCTTGACTTGTTGAATCTTTGACTTGTTGAATCTTTGACTTGTTGAATCCTTGACTTGTTGAATCTTTGACTTGTTGAATCTTTGACTTGTTGAATCTTTGACTTGTTGAATCTTTGACTTGTTGAATCTTTGACTTGTTGAATCTTTGACTTGTTGAATCTTTGACTTGTTGAAACCTGCCTTTTTACCTGCCTGGGTGGACCACTTCGGGGGCCGATTTTGAGTTTGTGTTTCACACAAAAAGTCTTTGTAAACTTGTTTTTATTATGCTCAAGTTTATTTTTATAAAGAAGAAAATTTTAAACTTTGTCTGCATACAAGGATAGTCTAGATTATCTGTCTGCATACAAGGATATACTAGATTAGTTGTCTGCATACAAGGATAAACTAGATTAGTTGTCTGCAGGTAAGTCGCAGCAGAAACCCACTAAAAAAATAAAGAAATAAAAAGCGCTTGGAAGGGAAGAACAAAAAATCATTGTGAATTAATAATTAATCACCAAAAGTTAATTAACTAAGCGCTTAAATTTTTATGATTCTTGTGTTTTCAGGTACAAGAAATAATTGTGCACAATTTCAGCTTAATCCGAGATCGGGTGTGGGAGAAATAACGTGTACACAGTTTTCACCAGACAGACAGACAGACAGAGTGAGTAAAATTTTTGTAAGCATTGTGAAATAAAAAAGAAAATGAAGTTGGTCTTGGGCGATGGGCCATGGAATGTAACTACTCTCTTTTTTTCTTACCACTAATGGCTTGTTATAATATAACATCTAGCCAGACTCGATGTTGGTTTGTAAATTTGGTTTTTAAGTCCCAAGTAATCAGTAATCAATCTAGGAAATAGGATCTCATACTTGTAACGAAAGTCTATACAAACCTATGCTTACCAGGCATAATTAGAAATCGCTTGATCGTGTCTGGTTGTCTATCTTGTTATTTTTTTTCTTTTCGCTCTAGTTTGTGAAACCTGACATGATGGCAGTACTCTCTTCTATGTCGAGACACATCATTACGTTTTACAAACAAAAGAGGTCGAGTGGTTTTCCCTCTTTCTCTCTTGATTTCACCCTCTTTCTCTCTTGACTTCACTCTCTTTCTCTCTTGACTTCACTCTCTTTCTCTCTTGACTTCACTCTCTTTCTCTCTTGACTTCACCCTCTTTCTCTCTTGACTTCACCCTCTTTCTCTCTTGACTTCACCCTCTTTCTCTCTTGACTTCACTCTCTTTCTCTCTTGACTTCACCCTCTTTCTTTCTTGACTTCACCCTCTTTCTCTCTTGACTTCACCCTCTTTCTTTCTTGACTTCACCCTCTTTCTCTCTTGACTTCACTCTCTTTCTCTCTTGACTTCACTCTCTTTCTCTCTTGACATCACACTCTTTCTCTCTTGACTTCACCCTCTTTCTTTCTTGACTTCACCCTCTTTCTCTCTTGACTTCACTCTCTTTCTCTCTTGACTTCACTCTCTTTCTCTTTTGACTTCACCCTCTTTCTCTCTTGACTTCACCCTCTTTCTCTCTTGACTTCACTCTCTTTCTCTCTTGACTTCACTCTCTTTCTCTTTTGACTTCACCCTCTTTCTCTCTTGACTTCACCCTCTTTCTTTCTTGACTTAACCCTCTTTCTTTCTTGACTTCACCCTCTTTCTTTCTTGACTTCACCCTCTTTCTTTCTTGACTTCACCCTCTTTCTTTCTTGACTTCACACTCTTTCTTTCTTGACTTCACTTTCTTTCTCTCTTGACTTGACCCTCTTTCTCTCTTGACTTTACCCTCTTTCTCTCTTGACTTTACCCTCTTTCTTTCTTGACTTCACCCTCTTTCTTTTCTGACTTCACCCTCTTTCTCTCATGACTTCACCCTCTTTCTCTCTTGACTTCACCCTCTTTCTTTCTTGACTTCACCCTCTTTCTCTCATGACTTCACCCTCTTTCTCTCTTTTCACCCTCTTTCTCTCTTGACTTTACCCTCTTTCTCTCTTTTCACCCTCTTTCTCTCTTGACTTAACTCTCTTTCTCTCTTGACTTCACCCTCTTTCTCTCTCTTTTTTCACCCTCTTTCTCTCTTGACTTCACCCTCTTTCTCTCTCTTTTCACCCTCTTTCTCTCTTGACTTCACCCTCTTTCTCTCTTGACTTCACCCTCTTTCTCTCTTGACTTCACCCTCTTTTTCTCTTGACTACACCCTCTTTCTCTCTTGACTTCACCCTCTTTCTCTTATGACTTCACCCTCTTTCTCTCTTGACTTCACCCTCTTTCTTTCTTGACTTCACCCTCTTTCTCTTTTGACTTCACCCTCTTTCTCTCTTGACTTCACCCTCTTTCTTTCTTGACTTCACCCTCTTTCTCTCTTGACTTCACCCTCTTTCTCTCTTGACTTCACCCTCTTTCTTTCTTGACTTCACCCTCTTTCTCTCATGACTTCACCCTCTTTCTCTCTTTTCACCCTCTTTCTCTCTTGACTTCACCCTCTTTCTCTCTTTTCACCCTCTTTCTCTCTTGACTTCACCCTCTTTCTCTCTTGACTTCACCCTCTTTCTTTCTTGACTTCACCCTCTTTCTCTCTTGACTTCACCCTCTTTCTCTCTTGACTTCACCCTCTTTCTCTCTTGACTTCACCCTCTTTCTCTCTTGACTTCACCCTCTTTCTCTCTTGACTTCACCCTCTTTCTCTCTTGACTTCACCCTCTTTCTCTCTTGACTTCACCATCTTTCTCTCTTGACTTCACCCTCTTTCTTTCTTGACTTCACCCTCTTTCTCTCTTGACTTCACCCTCTTTCTCTCTTGACTTCACCCTCTTTCTTTCTTGACTTCACCCTCTTTCTCTCTTGACTTCACCCTCTTTCTCTCTTGACTTCATCCTCTTTCTTTCTTGACTTCACCCTCTTTCTTTCTTGACTTCACCCTCTTTTTCTCTTGACTTCACACTCTTTCTCTCTTGACTTCACCCTCTTTCTTTCTTGACTTCACCCTCTTTCTCTCTTGACTTCACCCTCTTTCTTTCTTGACTTAACCCTCTTTCTCTCTTGACTTCACCCTCTTTCTCTCTTGACTTCACCCTCTTTCTCTCTTGACTTCACCATCTTTATCTCTTGACTTCACCCTCTTTCTCTCTTGACTTCACCCTCTTTCTCTCTTGACTTCACCCTCTTTCTCTCTTGACTTCACCCTCTTTCTTTCTTGACTTAACCCTCTTTCTTTCTTGACTTCACCCTCTTTCTCTCTTGACTTCACCCTCTTTCTCTCTTGACTTCACCCTCTTTCTCTCTTGACTTCACCCTCTTTCTCTCTTGACTTCACCCTCTTTCTCTCTTGACTTCACCATCTTTCTCTCTTGACTTCACCCTCTTTCTTTCTTGACTTCACCCTCTTTCTCTCCACTTCACCCTCTTTCTCTCTTGACTTCACCCTCTTTCTTTCTTGACTTCACCCTCTTTCTTTCTTGACTTCACCCTCTTTCTCTCTTGACTTCACCCTCTTTCTCTCTTGACTTCACCCTCTTTCTTTCTTGACTTCACCCTCTTTCTCTCTTGACTTCACCCTCTTTCTCTCTTGACTTCACCCTCTTTCTCTCTTGACTTCACCCTCTTTCTCTCTTGACTTCACCCTCTTTCTCTCTTGACTTCACCCTCTTTCTCTCTTGACTTCCCCCTCTTTCTTTCTTGACTTCACCCTCTTTCTTTCTTGACTTCACCCTCTTTCTTTCTTGACTTCACCCTCTTTCTCTCTTGACTTCACCCTCTTTCTCTCTTGACTTTACCCTCTTTCTCTCTTGACTTTACCCTCTTTCTTTCTTGACTTCACCCTCACTGTTTCGCCAACTATATCTATTCCTCTCAATCTCTGCTTCTATCTCTGGGCTGTATGTATTAGAGATATAGTGAACTGTAGAGAGTTAGTTAACTGTAGTGAGTAAGTGAACCACAGGTCACTCTGGTCAGAATGAACTTGATTACTTGTCCTGTGCCAGTTGGATGAGTTGCTCTTTTTCCTTTTCAACACATCTAAGGTTATGTGTTGTTTTATCTGCTTTTGTTATTAATTCTCTTAATTCTTTTTTTTTTTTTAATTTAGCTCTATTGAGAGATCTTAATCCTACTTCCGTTTGGTCTGTTCTCTGCTATTTATTATGAAACAAGCCAGAAATATGATAAGTGCATTGAGTTATTTTTCATTCTCTTTTATTTCTTGTTGAATTTCGAAGACTCGCGAAATGTCTACACAAATTAAAAAGTGCTTACTTATGAATGGAAATAATAATACTAATAATTTAATTTATAAAGTGCTGTTAACAAACAAAATGTAGGCTCAAAACGGTATGATAACATTACAGACATTAACACAAAAGTTAAAATGAAAAACTAAACTAGTGTTGAACAGATAATTCTTTATTTTCTTCTTGAATGTAGTGTAGCATGTTGTCTGAGATCAATGGGGAGTGAGTTCCAAACCTTTGGTCTATGCACTGAAAATGTCCTCAAACTTTTGAGGGAGAAACGTGGCACAGCTAGAAGCGTTGAGTCCATGGAGCGCAGGTCTCACTGAGCGAGACCATTCTATATAGAAGGCTCGAACACTGACCTGCAATGCCACAACCTGTGGGCAGTTTAGACCAATAACTCGTTGCCACGTCGTACAGACCTATGACGTGTCAACAAACTATAGGTCTAAACTGCCCACAGGTTATGACGTTCCCGGGTACGCTGTTCTGCCTCATCGTGGCACCTGGGTGGAAACGGCTACTTGAGGGGGTAGCTAGGCTAAATGAATGCCGAAACATAACTCCCGTGGGGATGCCCACGGGTAGACGAGAGTCCACCTCTTGCACGGGCGGGGTTGTAAAAAAGTCCCCACAATCCTGTCACACATCCATGCGCTGTTCCTCAAAGGGACCGTTACATAAATGGCGAGTCCCCCCACGGTTAGCTTGGTATAACGAAGGAAAATGGCGGAGGCTCCCGGTGTCCTCGGCCTTCGGCCATGTGCAGCCAAGCATGCGTCGGGAGCCAAAGGCATTGGAAACAGCAATGCTTTATATAGGCATTGACTCGGGTCTCTCTCAAACAGAACTGTGTTCACACAGGTTTTTTTTTTTACTGTTTGGCGTCCAAACAGGGTTTTTTTTTCAAACTTAATGCTCGAAGAGCCTTTGGCTCAGCCCTTGGACATCAACAAGGTTATGACGTTGCAGGTCAGTGTTCAGGCCATTTATAACGATTGGTCTCGATTTGAGAGATATATGGAGTGATCAGGTGCAAGGGCATTTCTTTGTTGAGATCTCATAAAGACCTGAAGACTGGTCTTCTAGTATATTGTATCCTATCGATTACCTAGCAGCTATCTTGCTGACTACTAATACCAAAGCCGTAGTCTATCGGACCTGTGGGATGAGAACTCAACGTTAGTGAAACACTTCGTTCGACTCTTGGCTGGACACAAAAGCTGAATATCTTCCAGCTCCGATGCTTTAGGCGGATTTTTCAAATGAAGGTGGCAAGATAAAATAACCAATAAGGAAGTGCTTCGAAGAGCAGGTTGATAGGATATATGCGTTGTTATCAGCAGCAGACGCCTTGGCTGGCATGTTCTTGTTCATAACATGACACAAGGTCGACTTCCACAAGACATTCTAGTGGCCCGCTTTGAATGTATACTAATGAATACAAACGCGACATCAAACTCTTCAAAATCGACGCTAACATTTGGGTAAACGAATCACTGGATAGATCCACATGGAGAGCGAGTTTAAAGGAAGGGTCCTGAATTGCGAAGGGCATAAACACCAGAAGTAGAAAGAAGGGGAGAAGTGCAATGGCGCCTGGCCCAACCTGTGACCGCAGTTGTGCATCAAGGATTGGCCTCTTTAGTTATATGAGATGTTGCGAAGGGAAAGGGTCTTCTCTCGAGACATGCAATGCTGCTACAGAGCGATTATTTCCCATAATGCCTCTTTCTTAACTTTATACTAAAATAAAAATAAAAATTGGTAATGAAATTTCGTTTAAAAATCTGTCCATCGAATAATGCAAGAAGAGACGTAACTAGTTTCCCCGCTGACCACTCACTGACCAACAAGCCCTTGGACTTCATAACTTTAAAATAGGAAAAAATATTGAATATAAAGTCTACATGTACTTGCTGGCACTGCTCTGGTAGAGGATGTAAGAGTGTGAGTGGGGGAGCATGACGTAGTTTGCCTTCAACGACTGTCTTCATATTTAATTACATTTATGAAGTAACAAAAAAAAGTTCTACATCTAGCAAAGTCAGTTTGTAGCATAATGTTTCAATCAACTGAAGTGCTTTTGTGATTCTCAAACTATTGTTAGGCTCATCTACTGTAGTGGATCAGTGGTGGATTGAAGGTTCTCGACTATAGCTGATCAATGGTGGATTGAAGTATGTCTACTGTAGTGGATCAGTGGTGGATTGAAGCTCGTTAATTGTAGTGGCATTACAATTTTTAAATTGTATTACATTTCCAAATGCTACAATATATGTTTGCACCGACACATATAGATCTTTTTTTTTTTCACTTTTATCGGTCCCCGATCTATCGTCTGTCGTCCGTCCCGTTGAGATCTCGTAAACTAAAAAAGATATTGAAAATCCGACATCATGATATTTTAGACCTTTCAAAGTTCTGATGCAATGGCTACTTTTGTCTTTTCTAAAAGCAAAAATTTAATTTTTAAAATCAACTATGCAAGCAGTTTTTTTTCTTCATAAAAATACACCATTTTTACAACTAGTCACTATTAATAGTATCAAACACTGGAGGCTATTTAGTAAGGGAGATGACTATTTACGATATTTCTAACACACTTATGCAAACGGTTTAAAATTATTTTTTGCAATGAGTCAATTAAGTCCTTTCATACGAACCACTATATTTCCAAAAAAATATTTACTTTTTTTTTAAAGACAGAATCTTTAGTATGCATTTAAATCTTTCTCTCCGTAATTATTTACCGCATTCTGGTGGAATCAAAGTTGGTATCGTCAGTTACAATGCATAAACCAGTCAGGAATGATATAAATTGCAGCTACCTCTTTGAAAAACACTTGACCAGAACATAATACATTTTATTTCGGAAATGTTTTTTTTTTTTCTTGAGGCTTTGAATAAGAGATGAAGCCTTTACAAAACAATGAGATCATTGAGATAATCATTCACTGACATCAGTTAGGCCAGGTTCACATCTCCCCTCTTTCACCTTCACTTTCACCTATCCCTTGGTCTGCTGGACCGTTGGGGCACCACACAAGATCTGTCAATCTTCTTTCTCCATTCTTCTCTGTTGTTTGCCTTTGATAGAATTTCATTCTGTTGTTTTTTTCTGAAAACTTTGAAATCTGACTTTTTTCCTGCCTGGGTGGACCACTTCGGGGGCCAATTTTGAGTTTATGTTTCCACACCAACTGTCTATGTAACCTTGTTATTAATAGAAAAATACATTTTAAAATGTTTTTAAGAGGCTTCTGACTGAGTGCGTTTTTTTTTTCTAGTGGTCAGGATGTGACCTTTTGCGGCGCGTAACTAGTTTTTTTTCCCTCGGTGCTTGCCTTCTGTAATCGATAAACTTGACCACCAGTGGTGGTCATTTCTTATCTGCTTATCTTTTTCATTATTACTTCCCCTTCCCTCTCTATATCTAGACTTGAAAGCAAGGGCACTCATACACAGTCACACTCAGAGAAGATACAGACCTACACACTTTAACGCACACACAAAAAAACCTCTGGCACCAATGTCAAAGCTAGACTATTGTGTCTCCCAAGCGATCAAATCTTGCCGGATATTTCCGTTACTTAAAAAACAGGGAACTCTCCAGCATTTGAGGAAATTTAGGAGATGGACGAGGAAAGTATTTGTATTTTTTTTTTTGTGACCTGTACAAAAAAAGTTTGGAACGAGAAGAAGAGTTATCTGTTCTTGTTTTCAATCTTTTAGAGACTACAAGATGCCATTCTAGTTATTGCTTCTTCACAGCGTCAAATAAAAAAAAAAATTCAATAATTTTAAATGAACGGGTCATCTGGTTCGTGAAAAATAAAGTGTCAGCCGGCATCTGAAAAGTGCGAGGTTTCTTTTGGTGGCTGAGAAAATATACGCTGTGGTGTTGGAGTCGAGGTTTTAAGGTTTGTATCCAATTTGTACAAACATCAGTAGAAAGAATAGCGTTTTTGTTTTTAAAGCTTATATCAACTCACTCTGGTTTACGTCTGGTTCTCTTTCTTTCTGGTCAATAAGTGCACTCGTTATCTCTACCAGAACCACTCTCGGATCAAGTTGAAACATGACACAATTATCTAGTGGCCTAGACATGGCATGAATTAATTAAAAAAACAAAACAACTAGTCCACGAATTATTCGTGATTTTTTTTTCTGTGATACCAACAAGGGAAACTAATCCTTCAGATATAGCTTAATTTTTTGGGGTTTAGTCCCTTTAAATAATTGTTAACGCTATTTTTTCCGACACTCATTCTCCGTTCAAGTTGTTACTTGAAACAATTATTTATTGTACCTAACAAAATACGAATCAATATAAAAAGAAGCAATTAGTCAATTAATTTTTGGTAACTTATCATTTTAATTTAATATCGAATAAGGAAAATAGCGTCAATATTTATGATAGATAGCCTCCCTTGGTTGTTGGGGCATAGTTCTTACCCTTTGATAGGCTTTGTTTTTTATAAATGGATTTAAAAAAAATATTTTGCTTTGTTTTCTTTTTGCTTGTTTATTGGACTAGAATAATTTGAAGGATTTTAGTGGCACCATGGTAGCCTGTACCATAGACCCATCCTAGGGACTCGTCAGACTGGGTCATCAGCGTCAGCGTAGCCCTCCCTGCATGTTTACGGTTAGTTGAAACCACCACTCATTGCAAAGCTTATATCCACTCACTTTGTCTATCTGTCTGTTAAGTAAAGTTTCCCATTTCAGACCTTGTGATCTACGGGGCAGATGATGCAATGGCCAACGAGTGTGCCATGTGACCAACTGCCTTGACTTTTTCCAAACTATTGTCATGTAACCAATAGAGCTGGGTGGACTCAGAGGCGACCTAAAGATCCCGAAAGTAAAAATATCAGGTGAAAATATTTACTAATCGCATAGATTTGTTATTGTTCTTCTAGATCTATTACACATTTTAATGACATGACTGATCCAAACCAATGAATACTATTACACATTTTAATGACATGACTGATCCAAACTAATGAATACTATTACACTTCTTAAAAGCTTTTTTGTGAAAATATTTCTTAAAATGCTTTGCTTGTTTTTAAGTTCACATGCATTTAGAAGTCAAATGCAACACAATTTTTTTTTTTTTTTGGGGGGGGGGTCGCTAGAACAGAACAATGGTCAGTTGTGTTGTTGGGTAAATAGCTCTTCTTGAATTCCTGATTATTTTGTTTTACAATATCTCTATTCAAGTCATAACTTCATGGAACATGGATCCACGAGCCTGTGTCTTGGGTTCCTGGATCCAGGAACCTGGACAGCTGATCTCAAAAATGGTTCAAACAATTTTTCTAGACATTTAACAGTTGATATATTCCATTGAGAAAAGAATTTTTATCTCGTAGGCCACACGGAAAAAGACTCTGGTTAGACCGTAATAATTAATAAAATACATAAATGTTAATTTGGCTGGATACTATATCTAGGTCTAGAGCCAACATGGCGTATTTAAAGTTGCTTTCAATTTTATTGAAGTTTATAAGCGTTCTTTATATTTTTACGTAAATCTAATATAGATTAGAGTCTAAATCAGAACTTTAGGTCTAGTGTTAGATCTAGATGTCGATATAATGAAAATACCAATAAATAATCACACAGGTTAGCCTTCCTCTCTGGCCGAATCATAAATTGCGTATTATCTATCAGTTTACGGTTTCACGGGATCGATACCTGAATTGATCCAAAAATTATATATTTTTATATATTTATTATTTTATCATATTTGAAGTTTAATACTGGAGGTGTTGACTTTTAAAGAAATTTATTAGAAAAAATTGTTTCTTGTTTGTTTTGTCAAGTGAATATATAGATCTAGAACACCTTTTAATATTCCAATGATAAACATTTAGATCTAGACTTGGTATACAATGCGCAAAGTTTTCCTCAACCTTAATTTATTAATCTCTTCAATTAATAAATTCCTGCATTCTGAAATTCCCAAATGCGATCGACCTTTCAAGAACGCGTTAGTCCTTTCAAAACCGATTTAGGATCTAGACCTAAATTTAGTCTCTAGCCGAATTTACATATATTTATTTTTACTTTGAAAAATTATAACGGTCTCATGTGACCAACGAGATAGTAATTCTTTTCTCAGCGACATACATCAACAGTTAATTTTCTTGGAAAATCGTTAGAGCCATTTTTGAGATCAGCGACCGGTCCACCCTCCACGAAGGAGTAACTTGAACAGAGATAGCGTATTAAAAAAAAGATCCTAACAGGGAGGAAAGTTGTAAAAAAAACTCATTAAAACAAGATAATAAAGGGAGTTTATGTCCAACACAAACTCGATGCTAGCCTCTGTTGGTCAGTCTTACTCTATCATTAATTTACATAAAAATTCACTACTTAATCACAGAAACATTTAAATGATTATGAAGGTCTACCTTTAATTGACAGACAGACTGTATAAGAACCATAGCGACTTTTCCTACGGAGGTCCGCCAGAAAACATTTATTGATACCAATTGTTCAGATTTGCACAACTCGTCTGATCATCGATTATTTTGGGGCACACTGTTAGTGATATAGGATTTTGTCCAGTCTACCACTTTTGGTAAGGATTGCGGCTGTCGATGCTCGCTGCACGACGAACGATACAGTAAATCAGGTATCGATTCTATTTCAATCAGATTTGTCTAGCTTCGGCCAGAAAAGTTCTATAAATAAATAATGCAGTGTTTACTCGGGTGTCTCAATGGTGAAGGGAGGGAGAGAGGGGGGGGGGCTGTTGTGGAGGGTCAAAGTTGTGTAGACATTGTATACAAACTGTTTGTCAAAATGGTTTGTGTGTATGTGTGTTAACGTGTGTGTGTTTGCCAATGTGGGAATTTTCTTTCGAACTTCGATCTTCGTGTTGATCTTGACTGACATATATACAGTAGTGTACTTGGCAAGGGAAGTAACTCTCTCTGTACTACTAAGAAATTGTGGCCATTATCTCCCCTTTTCACTTAAAAAAATACCTTTGAGAAGGCTTATAGTACTAGTGTCATTAGTCATTTAGCTGCAAGAGAATTGTAGTGGAGTATTAGTCTAGATCTTACATTACTCAACATAGACTTTTGAGCGTAATGCTAGGAAACTTTCTTCAAGATTCGAACCAAGAACGCCTTGGTCAACAACCTAAGCACTTTACCGTTGTGCCACTCTTCTCCTTTCACTATAATTATCTAATGGAAGTATCCTGTAATTTCCCTCTGTTATATTTATAAAATTGTAGAAACTAATTTATTATTCATGTCAATAAAAACATAATTTTGTATTCGTATAATAATAATCATTACTTTTAAAATGAAACTTATTGCTGTTCATCAATTATTTATAAAGATTTAAACTAAAATATATTGTTTTACATTCAGTTTTGACATCCATTGTGTGTGAGTGCTTGAGTTGGGGAAAAGTGAATGAAGGAAAAACCTCCAACCAGAACAAGCCATCAAATCATGATGCAGACACAACATTGCACAAGTCTCCACAAAGGTATAAAGGTCATATGAAACATTGTACAAAGGTATAAAGGTCATTTGAAACATTGTACAAAGGTATAAAGGTCATATGAAACATTGTACAAAGGTATAAAGGTCATATGAAACATTGTACAAAGGTATAAAGGTCATATGAAACATTGTACAAAGGTATAAAGGTCATATGAAACATTGTACAAAGGTACAATATTGATGTTGTTATGACTTTGCCATGCGCACCGGCATCCAAGATAGTGCAGAAAGAAGGTGCGCACTATCAGCGACTAAACAAGTCGAATGTTGACATGAGAGGAGAGAAACGATTTCCGCCCAAGTAGAGAGCCAGTATGGAGATGCTGTGCTCAAGGCAGATGCCCTTTGTGTTTGTCATGTCTCAGTGTAAATAAACGTCTTTGTCTCGTTGAGTTGCCTCCCTTCAGTTATTACATTGGTGTCAGAAGTGGGATTATAGGCGACTCAACGAGAGTAGGTAGGATTCTAGCACAATGGCATCTTTGAAACAACTAGACCAACTTTTAGATAAAGAGCTAAGGCAGGAACTTCGTTACAGACGCCTGAAGCTTGGTGGTAGCAAGGAGGTGCTTACAGCTCGTCTCCACAAGCCCTAATTGATGAAGACGAAGATCCGGAGACGTACCTATTTGAAATTGAACCGGAGATTTATGAGCTTATTGGCAAGATAAATGAAGGTATTGATGCAATGTGAACAAATTAACAGTATGGGGAACAAGGTAGATAAAATGCTGTCTCAAGTAGACTCGTTGGTAAAGGAGCAGTTGCCTGTAGACTCGTTGGTAAAGGAGCAGTTGCCTGTAGACTCGTTGGTAAAGAAGTTGCGTGGTCAAGACTGTGGCTGCACAAACAATTTTACTAATTTATCTAATTCAGGTGTCCAAAAAGGTTTGTATTTTTTAACTTGGCCTCGAGGGATGTGTTTTTTGCTGCTTGTAAGATGTTGGAGACTATAGTTGTGTAGGTTGAATTGACGTCTGTCTCCATTATGCTTGATAGTCTTGTGTCTTTTTATTGTTAGCTTTTTTATAGTTTCATCTAGTTGTTTTGCTGGATTGGTATCTACCTGGCGTTCCAATATTGATGAGTATAGGCCTGTTGAGTTTCCCTTCAGTTATTACAATATTAATCAAACAAATGATGAGTTCACTTTGATCTGCGCGGCTTTTATGTTGTCTATTGCTTGTGAGCCGACAATGCTGTTTATGTTTCATTATATTTCTTTATTATTGAAAATTACACAATTGAGAAATAGCCAAAAGAAAACACCATTTTAAAGAGAGTTTGCGTTTTCACACAAACTCAGGGGCGGTGCGTCCTCGAAGTTGGTCATATATTAGTTATCAATGCAGGTTAAAATTACAACAGATAAACAAAAAATAAGCACGACTACAAACAATACTATATGCCAGTATGTGCCAGTATGTGCCAGTATGTGCCAGTATGTGCCAGTATGTGCACAAAAGTTAGAAAAAAAAAATTTGAACTATTACCCTTCCCTTTATTAATATGGCCTCTCATGTTCTTCATTTTATTAGTGAATAGTTTTCAGAAAGGTAAATAATTTTAAAAATAAAAAGCTTACCTATTTTAATTTAAAAACACAAATATCTTATTTTTCAGAAGATAAAAGTATTTTAATTATCTTTTCTTGTTATTGATAATATTGAGATCGAAACGTGGCCGACGGACAGACAGACGGACGGACAAACAAACTACAAAAAAACGTCTTTTATGGGCCGCGTAAAGCATATAAACAAATGCAACAAAACTCTTTTTTCTATTAAGAAATCGCCGGTTAAAAACTTGAGGAAATTGACTCTGTAGTCTCGCGATAATGCGTTGAGTCGTCGGTACTTTAAAAGAAGATATATCTCTCCTTTGAGACCTTATGAGTTATAGGCCCACTGAAACTCACAGTTCATCAGTGTCAATGGGTGAAGAGGGTGTAGCGGTGACCAAAACAAGAATCGTGGTTGAAAATGTATGTTTATATTTAATTTATTCAACAGTCAATTTATGAACTTTATAAACTGATGACTAACTCAACATATGAGAATCAAAAGATCTTACATTCAATCATTATAAATTAAATTATGAACTTTGTACAATTAAATTAAATATTAAATTAAGACTCATTCAACTAAACCATTATATTCAGTAGATTATGCAATTCAACTAACTTATGAATTTCAAACAAATTATGAATTTCGGTCCACTGACTATAGATCCAAATCTATGAATTACTTCACCATAACATCAATGCTTCTTCTTTCTTCGCCCTAGAGCTCTCTAATTTCACTTGAGTTACTTGCTCTTTGACAGCTAGATAAATATCTAACAAGAGACATTTCCCTTTGACTAATTCTTCTGGTTGCCTACAATTTCCCACTCTTGTGTCATTCATTTCACTGATTTATACCACCCTGATGTACGTCTATTCAAGGATGCCTACAGAATATGGTGCTGTAGGGATGAAGGGGGGGGGGGGTGGAACTGGTCCATGTATACAACTCTGGCTTACTAAGATAAACAGAATTTATTTGAATTGAAATCAGATTTCTGAACCATATTTAGGGCCTTTGAATCTGGCTAACAGGTTTATAGAGTCTAGTTAAAGCTAATCGATATTTGTCTGCACTCAAATACACGATAGACACACAGACCAGTATTTCTATATATCATACACACAATCAAACAGAGAGTAACACACACACACACACGCACATATACTCTTAGACTCTATCAGTGGAATACTAACAAGCACACGGTTAAATGATTTTGACAGAAAAACTGGAACTATGGTAATACTACATGAAGAATTTGCCATTCTAAAAATGTAATGGACCACGGCTTCAACTAAATAGGACGTAATTCCATGGAGTGGCACTTCAATATATTGAGGGGGAAAAGTCCAATGTCAAACTTTTACAATTACAAGTTTAATTGTGTAACGTAATCGCTTTATTTATTTACTTTACATAGTAAACTATTGAAATTTTCATCTATGCTACTGACGGATCCACGGGTACCCAACTCGACCAGCCAGTCCACGAAGGAGGGAAGGCGGGCGAATTTTAGTTATATATATAAATCGACCACCTTACACTAAAAAGTTCTGAATCCGCTTGTATAACAGGCAAATCCAAAACTTATGTATAAATACACACACATAGCAGTTATATACATAATCTATCTATATATATATATATATATAATTCTCTTCTTTCCTAAATAGGTCAAACAAGAAGTAAAGGAAAGATCACTCTCTTATTTCTGCGGATAGTCACCCCACGAAAAAAAAACAAGAGGGGGGGGGGGAGAACACGTCACAGCTCGTTACGGATGGCTGCGCCCTGGACTGTCAAACCCTGCCCGCTCCCATCCCATGCGGGAGGTTTGGACTAGGAAGTAAACTATCGTCAACTTTGAAGGAACATCCGAAACATTTTACAAACACTAAATAGCAGGGCCGGACTTAAGCATTGTGGGGCCTTATTCGAAACGGATTTCGCGGGGTCAAGTTTGGATAGGGAAGCGGACAATAAGTGAAATTTAAGAGTTTGTATTAGAAAATAAATTCGTCTATGCATTTTATTCATTCTTTACTACGTACAGAATTACTTTACGAGCCTTGAGTGTAGCAAAGTCATACGGTATACCATAATAATTCTGTTTCCTACATAGATCAGGCTCAATAGCAAGAATTACCAAATGTTTCAACCTGTCTTTGAGAATTGTTGACCTTAAGTAATTCTTCATTAGTTTGAGGCGCGAGAAGCTTCTTTCACCTGATTCCAGAATTACGGCTAATACATAATGCCGTTTTTATTAATAGCGCGTAGGATTGGCGTTTTCTATATTGAATGACACCCCAAAATGACAATTTTTTTCTATATGTTTCCGTATATTCTAAGAACTTTTTCGTATATTTTGCAATTTCGGGAGATTTCCAGCAGCTCCAGGTAAATCGACAAGAGGGTAGGGGGAAATCTGTTTTAAGTTATAAAATGGTTTAATTTAATAATTTATACACCTTCAATTAGCGCTGGTTCCATGAAAGTGCGGATCTTTCGGTCGCATAGGTTGCAGTGGCCTAAGACCGGCCCTGCAAAATAGCTGCGTATGCTATGCCTCTGGTCGACTAGTGTATCTATAATTCTCCTCTTCCCTCCAGAGTTTGAACAGGAAGAAGTAAAGAAAAGATCACTCTCTTAGTTCTGCGGATAGTCAGTAGTCACCCCACGAAAAAACAAGAGGGGGAGGGGAGAACAAGTGGGTATTTACACGTCGATACGGATGGCTGCGACTGGACTGTCAAACCTTTCCCGCTCCCATCCCCCTTCGTCTTGCGGGAGGTTTGGACTAGGAAGTAAACTATCGTCCACTCTGAAGGAACATCCGAAACATGTAAAACAAATTACAAGCAAACATTTCACAAACACTAAATAGCAGCGCCGGAACTAACCATTGTGGGGCCCTATGCGAAACGGATTTCGCGGGGCCAAGTTTGGGTAGGGAAGCGGACAATAAGTGAAATTTAAGAGTTTGTATTAGAAAATAAATTCATCTATACATTTTAGTCATACAGTATATCATAATAATTATGCTTCCTACATAGATTCCCGCTCAATAGCAAGAATTACAAAACGTTTCAATCTATTTTTGAGAATTGTTGACCTCAAGTAATTCTTCATTAGTTTGAGTCGCGAGAAGCTTCTATCACCAGATTATATAATTACGGCTAATGCATAATGCCGTTTTTATTTATCGCGCGTAGGACTGGCGTTTTCCATATTGAATGACACCCCAAAAAGACAATTTTTGTAAATATATTTCGTATATTTTAAGGACTTTTTTTTGTATATTTTGCAATTTAGGGAGATTTCCAGGAGTTCCTGATAAATCGACAGGAGGGCGCGGGAAATCTGTTTGGTTTAATTTAATAATTTATACACCTTGAATTAGCGCGAGTCCTATGAAAGTGCGGATGCTTTGAAAGTGGGGGCCCACTGTGGTCGCTTAGGTTGCAGTGGCCTAAGGTCGGCCCTGCAAAATAGCGGCGTATGTTTCGCCGCCGGTCGACTAGTATACTAATATTTCTAATGAAGAGTGGAAGATAGATTAATGTATTTCATGAAGCTATTTGTAATGGGTCCTATGCATTGGAAATGTAAGTGTGTGTGTTTTTTTTTCAAACCAGACTTTCCCATTTCTCCAGGCCATTTTCCTTTGCTGAAAGTTGAAACTATTTCTAGTGAAATGGTTGAATATACAATACTTGTTTGGATTCCTTGATAGTGGAATGCGTAAAAGCACATTTGGAGACGTCAAGAACCAGTTTTCAATAACATCAGCTCACCATTTAGCACAGAAGCTGATTCGGCTCCAGAGAACATAACTTCAAGCAAAGAGAAAATCCAGTCAGTACTTCCGAAGGAGTTTTATGGCTGGCAGAAGCCTTACTATATAATATTATATATTATATATATATATAGTAAAAAAGTTACCCACCACTGATTTAGATAGATATATTACACGTTTGAAACCTAAGTGTAAAGCTAAATACCTAGAGGTCTATCTATAACTTGAACTAAGACACAGTATCACAACCCTATAGGTAAATGTGTAAAATTTAAATCACAATTCGTACATCAATAGGATGTAACAAATTGCCAACAAAAGGTATGCCTATTTGCTGTATACATAAATCATGAAAAGCATCTAATTCTGTAGACACTCCAGCTAGATGACTCATAGAACTAAGAAAAGAGCTAGCTTAATTGTTCAAAATGCTTTTTTTTTCCAATCTTCACTTAATAAGGGTAGAGTACCAAAGGAGTGGAAAGAAGTGTCACTTCCCCTATTCAACAAAATGTGATCAAATCTGATCCAAGGCACTAAGCCAACCAAATGCTCCATCTTCCCTAATGCCATTAGAGCATGGACCGTATTGCTTGATCAGCCAAAGATACCAATAATCCATTATTTTATTCATTTATTCATTAATTTATTATATATATAATATATATAATATTATATAGTAAGGCTTCTGCCAGCCATAAAACTTCCTTAATGCCATTAGAGCATGGACCGTATTGCTTGATCAGCCAAAGATACCAATAATCCATTATTTTATTCATTTATTCATTAATTTATTATATATATAATATATATAATATTATATAGTAAGGCTTCTGCCAGCCATAAAACTTCCTTAATGCCATTAGAGCATGGACCGTATTGCTTGATCAGCCAAAGATACCAATAATCCATTATTTTATTCATTTATTCATTAATTTATTATATATATAATATATATAATATTATATAGTAAGGCTTCTGCCAGCCATAAAACTTCCTTAATGCCATTAGAGCATGGACCGTATTGCTTGATCAGCCAAAGATACCAATAATCCATTATTTTATTCATTTATTCATTAATTTATTATATATATAATATATATAATATTATATAGTAAGGCTTCTGCCAGCCATAAAACTTCCTTAATGCCATTAGAGCATGGACCGTATTGCTTGATCAGCCAAAGATACCAATAATTTAGCAGGGTTGAAGTCTGTATTTAATAGGCACAGCTAGAGTAACATGTTACCGTAGTTATCTTCTTTTGTTTTCAAGGTACATCTGTGATTTATAAGATAAGATAAGATGTGCTAAACCACGACTGAATGACATAAGATTTGGACTAGAGTAAATCCACAACAACTAAATTTTAGTACTATAGTTAGACGTATGGCTAAATACTACACTATAACCACAAGACGTGGGGCTATGTGAACATATCGTATGTTCATCACACTGAATCTCGGGAACGATCGAGTTTCTTACAGCGCATGAGCGAGAAAACAAGGGCGTTAATCAGTTTACTCATTCTCACCCAGAAATAGAAAAGTTGTCTTTCCTTACTTTTTTGTTCCTTCAGTATTCACGTCTCTGTGGCGAGTGACTAGACAAAGCAAGTCCGTCAGAAAGGGAAGGGGGGAGGGGGGAATTTCTTCTCAACGAATATTTGCTTATTGTCTCAACTTCACAATGGACCAAGCGAGTCATTAGAACAGAATGCCAGGACGCTGACTCACTGACATCTGTGCAAAGTTTCTGGAGACTTGAGAGAATGCGACGTCTGAAGATTGAGTCGGAAAATTTGTGACGTGATTTTTTAGTTCCAAATATTTTAAGCGTTTTTGTTGATCTTTTTTTTTTTTTATTCCATTTCAACAGATTTAGCAAAACATTGACCGGGACTTAGGTTTTTGTTTTTCAAGTGTTAAATATTTCGCAATACATATTACTTTAATTTTTCTTGAATGGCGCTGCCATTACTTAGAAACGTTTCCTGTCAATTCATTTTATAATTCAGTTTGATCCATTTGACGTCTGGTGTGTTTCTGTATTCCAAGATTTTCGGAAAGTCACTTCCAATTAATCATTTTTTACTTGCTAAAACTTTTGATCATTAGTTCACCATCTTTTTTTCAACTGGTGGAGGGAAATATTATGAACTAAACAGTTTCTGGGCTTGTATAGGGGCTGGCATTTGTACTTGTGTTGGTATTTCTATTGTAGCCTTACTGAAAATGTTATGAGTTGATTCGGTGTATTTTAGGAAGGCATCACCAGATAAAAAAAGAAGTCAAGTGCTACGATTTTATCACGGTCTTAAGATTTCGTTATTTAGCGATGTTTCCAAAGTTAGGTTAGCCCCGCGTCACGGATGTAGCCCGCAGGCCGTAGATTTACCGTCATGATATAGATTCTATATATAGTTTGTCCATCGTGGTTTGATGGTGACCACTTTTGTCATCCAAGGGGCTTATTGCTTTGCACTGGGGGTTTTGTGCCTATTCATGTGGCCGGTGAGATCTATGTGAGCAGGCAACTCTTTGTTGCACACTGGGCAGGTTTTTCCAGCTCCTTGCTTTTTTTTTCTCTGACGCCCATCTTCTGCCAGCGTTGTTCTCTTTTTCTCAGCAATTTATGAGCTAGTTTTCACAGCGTGACGCCATGATGCTCTGTCACGTGTTTCTGTCTCCCAGGTGGCTGGGTCTATGCTGAAGGTTTTTTCAGAGAAGCTTTGAGGGTGCCCCTAAAGCGTTTTCTTTGTCCACCTTGTGAGCGCTTTCTTTTGTTTAATTGCTGTAGATTATATAAGCCTGATATATTTTTTTTTCACATATACAAAAGAGACACCTAACACACAACGACGCTAAGAACGAATTGCGTTAATATTACGTTTTGAAATAATGAGAATTTAAGATGCTAACACATATCTTGAAAATACAAAAACAAAATATTGGTTAAAATTGTTTAGCAAGTCAATCATTGATCCACATTTAATAAGACCACACTTACTTACACTAGTGGTGCTTACATTTGTAGATTTCTGATCTGAACATTATATTATCTATTGGAAAAAAGGGTAGGGCGAATTTAAAATTGATTTTACGAATGAGAATGAATAATATTGCTCGTAGAGTAAAAGGGACCTATAAACTATAAAGTATTTGTAACTTTCAGACTACCGTGGTGGTGTCATGTGGAAATTTAGCCTAAGTTTTGTAGCTAAGTGTGTTAAATGCTTTATTATTGTGGCATTGCTATCTCAATATTAATTAGTAATGTTTTAGTGTCTCGATGCTATCTTGCATTTATAAATATACATTTCTAATTTGATTGTGTGCCTTCTTAAAATGTTGCCAAACAAATGTATGTTAGTTCTATAAAATGTTGTTCTTTTTAACTAGAACGAAGTAAATAGTCATTCTGTTCATTGTAAAGTGGGATATAACATTGGAATTATTGGAATTGTGTGTTTTTTAATATCGCCTTAGATTATAGAGTGAGCGAATAAAAAGTGTATTTTTGGCCAGCCTATATTTTTCTTTGACTATAGCATTTACAAATACTGTTTTTTTTTTCTAGGTTCTTGAATTGCTTTGTGTAATTACGAATAACGAGCGAGCCATGGTTTATCGATCAAGATGGAAGTGTTTTATAATATATCTGTGTGTCATTAGACCTAAAGGTTAGTTCAATTGTTGGTTTGTATATTCTTTTGAAACTTAGACTGAGGTCAATCAATGAGACGAATATACAAATGTCTGTAATTGAATATCTCAAGACTTTCCAAAAAGTCGATTTGTTTCCCTCGAGTTAGACTTTCAAGAAACTACAGAGAACAGAATCTCATTTTAGCAAGGATAGAATGTTTCACGATTTTAGAAAAAAATGTTTTATTGTAATCATCTTTTTTTTTCATTTTTTTTACATAGTGGGTTTTTTTTTCACATTTTTTTTTTAAATTTTAAATATTTCTTTCTTAATCTATTTCTCACATTTCTATTCTCTGTCTATTTCACTCTTTCTCTTTGCATTGCTTTCTATCTTGGATTTCATCTCTGTCTATTTCTCTCTATCTGTCTTGCTGTCTCTTCCTCTTTCTCTCTAGTTCCATCTCTCTCTCTCTCTCTCTCTCTCTGTCTTTCTGTTTTTCATTCTGACCATCTCTTAACGTTCTGACTCTACGCTTGTACATATCTGGCTGTGAGAAAGTGGTCACAACTGTCTAGACACTGAGACAGGAGATTGGTCTGTTTAAAAAATGCAGTGTATTAAATGATTGCGTATTTTTTTTTGTTTGTTTTAAATTTCTTGAATGTCTTGGTAAATTGGTCTGAGACATCTAAGTTAGAATCTAGTGTAGTTTAAATGTCGATCTGTGGAAGATATTACAAAATTATCTCTTTTTTTGTTAATCTCTATCTCCCTCTCACTCTCTCCCTGTCTCTCTCTCCCTCACTCTCTCCCTGTCTCTCTCTCCCTCTCACTCTCCCCTCTCTCTCACTGTCTCTCTCTCTCACTCCCCCCTCTCTCTCTCCCTCAACCTTTCTCTCTCCCTCTCTCTACCTCTCTATCTCTCCCTCTCTCTCAACCTCTCTCGATACCTCTATATCTCTCCCTCTCTCTCAACCTCTCTCTAAACCTCTCTTTCCCTCTCTCTCAACCTCTCTCTCCCTCTCTCTCTCCCTCTCTCTCTCCCTCTCTCTCAACCTCTCTCGGTTTCTTTCTCCCTCTATCCCCTCTATCTCTCTCCAATCGTCCTCTACTTATCTTACTATCACTTATATTCCCACAATGCCTCACTCTTTCTCTCCCTCTCTCTCCCTCTGTCTCTCTCTATCTCCTTCTTCTTTTCCCTCCCTTTTGTCATCTCTCTATCTTCTCCACACTTCACCTTGTCTCTCTTTCTCCCTGTCCATTTGCCTCTGTATAAGTGTGACGTCACGTATTTCATTAAAGTGAGGTAATTCTATGACACTGGGCGGGAAGCAGACGTCAGACAAGAGCGCGGTCTCAAGGGAACTGGAATAAGGTCATTGTATAAAAAAAAATCCCGTTTGACATTAACAAGGTAATGAAAACTAGATTAATGATATTAATAGTCCATTAATCCATCAATCAGGTCGTTATAAAATTAAAGACTTATGAAAAAAAGGGCGATAAAAATGAAAATAAAAGATCCAGTGGTCAATTAAAGGAAGTTAAGGTCCTTCATTGGTATGTGGCTCAAAGTTCAAGGTTCAATTAGTCTGTCAATCAAAGCTCACTCATTGGTTTGTCACTCAAAGTTCAAGGCTCTCTTATCGGTCTGAGACTCAAATTTTAAGGCCCTCTATCGTCTTGTCATTCAAAATTTTAAGACCTATATTGGTCTGTCACTGAAAGTTCAAGGTCCCCTATTTTTCTGTTACTAAAAGTTCAAGGTCCTCTATTTTTCTGTTACTAAATGTTTAAGGTCCTCTATTTTTCTGTTACTAAAAGTTCAAGGTCCTCTGTTACTGAGTCGCTCAAAGTTCAACGTCCTCTAATGCGCTAGGCATTTTCCTTTACTTTTAATATATAAGTACTTGTAAGTTTGAGACTAGCATCTCGCTTTCTGTTACCTTCAAATGAGCAAATTGCCGAATACGTCTCTCCAACAACAAAACAAACAATCATCATAAAGAAGTTCTTCACACTCTTGTGTATGGTTCTGAACCCCTCCATTGCTCTATGGAAGACATCTAAGGCCATTGAACACACTCATTAAAAGGTGCAATCGTTAGAATTTCCTTATTTGCATACCTATCTAATTATTTGCATACCTAGGCTAGTCTACCTTATTATTTGCATACCTAGGCTAGTCTACCTTATTATTTGCATACCTAGGCTAGTCTACCTTATTATTTGCATACCTAGGCTAGTCTATCTTATTATTTGCAAACCTAGGCTAGTCTACCTTATTATTTGCATACCTAGGCTAGTCTATCTTATTATTTGCAAACCTAGGCTAGTCTATCTTATTATTTGCAAACCTAGGCTAGTCTATCTTATTATTTGCAAACCTAGGCTAGTCTATCTTATTATTTGCATACCTAGGCTAGTCTATCTTATTATTTGCAAACCTAGGCTAGTCTATCTTATTATTTGCATACCTAGGCTAGTCTACCTTATTATTTGCATACCTAGGCTAGTCTACCTTATTATTTGCATACCTAGCTAGTCTACCTTATTCCATATTCTTCTGGAAGCCTGTGTAGATAGTGTAAAAGCATTTCTTACAGATGTGTATGGTCAAAAATGTACGTATGCCAAAGGCAATGTTTAAACACAACTGAAATAAGTGTGACAGAGTTGACTTTTGAAAACGCGATAAAGATCACCTCAGGCGTCAGTTGACCCTCACTGGTATAGAAGAAAGCAGCAGAGTTTCCCTTTTAGACTTTGCGATGATCAGTTACTGTGACCCACAGTTAACGAGGATGTCATGAGGGTACACAACGACCAACCACCTTTACTTTTCCTTAACTAATGTCAGGTACCCATAACAGCTAGAAAGACTCAAAGGCACCCTAAGTCCACTTTGGGATTCGAACCCGGGGCTCCTCCTGCTCAGAAGCCAAGCTATTTACACCTCAGCCGCCGCACCACTTACTGAAAGCTTCTGAAAAAGACACCTTTAAAACTCAACCGTAGATTCCGAGAAACACTTGAGACCCAAAGAAAAGCAATAGCCGAAGACAGGATGCAGAAGACAGATGCTGAAGGCAGGTGCAGAAGACAGCTGCAGAGGTAAAAAAAAAAGAACTTAAATAGATCCCCTGCAAACAAAGGCTTTGCATCAGTTGATGCAAAATATGTAGGCTGCCACAGGGTTTGAGCCATCACGTAAATAAGTGACTCTTCCAAATCTTCGGACTTGAAGACAAAGCCTTATTTTATTTTACAAATGTTTGCCTTGAACAGACAATGAAAATAAAATTTCTATCCACTACGGAGGCTTCATTATTTGTTTTCTAAAATAATAATTACAATAATATTCTCCTATTGCTTCAAAGAATAGCGTGCCACAAAGATTTCTAGTCACAAGCCGTTGAAATATTCTGGTACATTCTTTAGTCACAAATACAATTATAACGATGTTTATCTTAGAAGTGATGCCTTGATATTACGATGAGATTGTGCTTATCAGACAATGCGTTTCTGATGTTATAATTTAGTATAGATTTCTTCTTTTAAACAATTAATAAACACTCAAACAATATCGTAATGCCAGAATTTCAAATTCAAACTATAAATTCAAAACAATAAATACGAAGCTATTATTCTGGAGTTAGGAATCACTCTGGTACTATAGATACTTTGCAATACAATTTAATTTAAACACATTTACTGTCAAGCTCCCAACTGACTATCTCCGACCCCTTGAATACTTTTTACCATCTACATCTCTCTATAGTTGGAAACAATCAACCTCGCTCCTTTTAAGGTCTAAAAATAAATTGCCGCCCTGATGCTAATGGACTTGCACGCTTCTGTTCGTAAAACTTCGTCAGCAACACAACCGTGACCTAGCGCTGCAGGCGCTGCATAAATCTAAAAATAAACTTAATGCAACAGCTGCTATAATTGTCAGCCTAAATGTGCATGCATATCTGAAATCCGTTGTAAATGCACGAGTAATAATTAGATTGTCCAATAAGTTTTATCCCATTAACAGGGTAAGATAGCACATTGTTTTACAAGACAAGTACAAGCTATTAAAACCTATTCAAAGGGGCGTGGTAGCTGACTGCTAATGCACTGTGCTTCCAAACCCAGGTATCGAGCTAGAAGCCAGGTAAAGACTAGAATTCTGAACTTCAGAATTGTAATAAGCTTCTTTGAGTTCAACTAACTCTAAAAAAAAAGTAAAAGTAAAACCTCTCGGACGATGTGCTATTTCTACCGTCGGCCATTGGAGAACTCAAACGGATGAAATGGATACCTACCTTCAGTCAGTATTCTTTGCAGTGGGTTTCATTGCTAATTTGCGCATTAATGAGAGACCATTTGTTATAGAAGACCTGAACACTGACCAGTAACGTCATAGGTCTGGACGACGTGGCAACGAGCTATTGATCTAAAATGCCCACAGGTTGTGACGTTGCAGGTCAGAGTTCAGGCTTTCTGTAGCTATTGGTCTCGAATAATGTCCAAGACAGTGACGTAATAACCCACGTGGCTTTTCTATTTCTAATCTATTCGATGTTTTTCTTAACAAAATTTCTGCAGCAAATAAAAAAAAATATTGAACAAGAACAAAATATCAGAGCAGAAAAAACAAGTGTTGTATTTTATCCGACAGTACATCTCTCGACCCTTGCCTCAGTTTTTGGCAAACTTACTTGTATTCTAGGAACAATCACTCAGCATCATCAGATCTAGCGGTTTTCTCCCTTGCCACCCTAGTTTCTTCCCTTCAACTAAACGCGCTAAATGCAATGTTTAGCCAAGTCCCTTCCCTTCCCCGGCTGAATCGGATGAAAGATTCTAATCACATAAGACTGTGTGTGAATAGAGGCGTCTAAAAGTTGATCCATCGTTCATTATAGAATATTGATTTAACATTAGTCCCCTCACAAATACACTATAATTTCCTGGCAGAACGGGCCGCTATAGACGCTAACAAAATAAACAACAGACTTGGAGTGTGAGAGGAGAGAGGGGGGAGAGGAGGAACACAGAAAAGGAGATACAATAAAAGCCAAGAAAAGAAATGAAAGACAAGAGAAAAGACAAGAGACAGTGGATGTTACAAAATACCGTGATAGACAAAGAGTCAACTGAAAGCTTGTCATGGCGGAGATTTCTTTGTAACAACGGTATGAAGAAATTGCGTTGGTGAAATTTAAAGCAAAGAACTGAATTTTTGTAATCGATGACTTCACATTCTATAAATCTATGATCAGAAAATTGCATTGATTCTTTGCGTTGAGCGACGCTTGTATATTACTCCTATATTTCAATACACGATGCCCCCAGTAAGGGGGGAGGGGCAGTGAGAACGTAGAACTAAGTCTGGCAGAATATAGCGTAGTGCGCTACATAGGGACACGCCTGTGAGACAGTTCGTTCATGGGAGGCTTCAGGCCATTCCCTGTGTGGGGACCGGCAGTGGCGTAGCAGGTTACTCGTTTGTCCGGGTTCATGAATTTTGCGTTAAAGCCCCTCTTGTAAGTTGAGTTTGACGTTAGGCCACCTTCGGTAACTGGAGTGTGACGTTAGGCCAGGTCCAGTAACTTGAGTGTGACGCTAGATCACCTCCGGTAAGTTGAGTGTGACGTTAGGTTACCTCCGGTAACTTGAGTGTGACGTTAGGCCACGTCCAGTAACTTGAGTGTGACGTTAGGTTACCTCCGGTAACTTGAGTGTGACGTTATGTTACCTACTGTAAATTGAGTGTGACGTTAGTCCACGTCCAGTAACTTGAGTGTGACGTTAGGTTACCTCCGGTAACTTGAGTGTGACGTTAGGCCACGTCCAGTAACTTGAGTGTGACGTTAGATCACCTCCGGTAACTTGAGTGTGATGGTAGATCACCTTCGGTAACTTGAGTGTGACGTTAGATCACCTCCGGTAACTTGAGTGTGACGTTAGATCATCTCCGGTAACTTGAGTGTGACGTTAGATCACCTCCGGTAACTTGAGTGTGACGTTAGGCCAGATGCGTTAAGTTGAGAGTAAAATTAGGCCACATGCGTTAAGTTGAGAATAAAGTTAGGCCACATGTGTTGAGTTGAGTTTAAAGTTAGGCCATAACCGGTAAGTTGAGTTTAAAGTTAGACCATAACCGGTAAGTTGAGTGTATCTGAACCCAAATTGTATTTTAGGGCCCGAACGTAATGAACCCGTTCGCGCTTTGGTTTTTACCTCGCTGGCGATATGAAAAACTAATTTTTTGTTTCAAGTGGTCACAAACATGGTTTTGGATATGGAGTCTGTGTGCATGGCGCACACCGTGTGCAAAACTTAGCGTGAAAGACGACAGTGAAAAGGACAAAGAAGTGAATCTCCTAGTGGGTTAAGTTTAGAGAATAGGAAGTGGCTTCAAAACTGAACCGGTGAGAAACATGTTAGTAAAATAGTGTATATGGACTACTAACAAAATGACAGTTTTGCAGTTTTAATACAACTCACTAATTAACTTCTCACGCTAATAGTTTTGTGTGGCCTGTCTGTCCTTCTGTCTGTCTGTCCGTCCGTCCGTGTAGTTTAGATATCAGAAACTAGAAAGAAAATGAAAATCGGACATCATGATATTTTAGATTATTCAAAGTTCTGATGGAACTTCTACTTTTTTCTTTTCCGAAAGTGAACCATCTAATTTTTTAAATTATATATGCAAGCAGATTTTTCAAAATATTACACCACTTTTCAATGAAAAACTTCAGGTCATGGACTTCTTCATTAATAAATAAAGCTTCATTCAAACTCTTTGCATCTAAGGTCACAATGGTTAAAGTGTCAATGGATCATTATAAAATATACTGTCCATTTATTAACGAACTCATTGAATAGAATACTGTTTTAAATGTTTTCTTTAAAAAAGAATTTTGATACGAACTTCGTTTTAGTTTTAAGTTTCAAAATTAGCAAAAGTAGCAATTATACATAAAACACTGAACCATAATCTTCAAATACAAAAACAAAATTTAATAAAATACTCTGAAAGACACAAAGATAAAGGCACATTCCTCATGACGCGTTGGACGTAATCATCTTCTTTTTTGAAGTAACGTCTGTATTATATAAGATAAGATAAAATATTGAACTACTTTTATAGCGCGCAGTTTTGACATATCCTCATTATAGGGGCCTACACTTGACAGTGACAGTCTACATAAGACTAAATAGAGCCCAGATCTACATAATTATAATACGAGTTCTAGTATAGATATAGTAGATTCTATATCAAGATTCTATATCTAGTTCTAGATCTAGATCTAGACTTAGATATAGACTTAGATCTAGATATAGACTTAGATCTAGATATAGACTTAGATCTATATATAGACTTAGATCTAGATATAGACTTAGATCTAACTCTAGATCTAGACTTAGATATATTTCTACATCTAGGCTTAGATCTAGTTCTAGACCTAGACTTATATCTTAAATCTAGATTTAGATCTAAAACTAGCTCTAGATCTAGCTAGATCTATGTCTAGTTTGTATAACAAATGACAATGGAGATATTAATTTTTATTTGCGAGATGAGAGTCTTGTTGTCATTTGTAATTTGTACATAATTGTAGCTGAAAGTAGGTCAAGAATTAAATGTTTTTCGTGTTGCCAATGTATCTAATTTTGTTAGAAAAATAAATCTTTTTTTAGTTTCTCTTTATTACAATGTAACACGTTATTAATTTTGAATGTATGGATAGGGTTTTAAAAAATATAAGTGTACGCTAAATGAATAAATGGAGATGCTATGGCTGAGGGGTAAAGCACTTGGAACTGGAAGTCCCGTGTTCGAATCCTGGTGAAGACTGTAGGTGGACCACTTCGGGGGCCGATTTTCAGTTTGTGTTTCACACAATCTGTCTTTGTAACCTTGTTTAAATTTTTAAATAAAATGTATACCTTAGCGTTATGAACTTTCAACAGACGACGCCCATGTATTCAAGAGACGCCTCTGACTTTACTGTTCATCATACTGTCTTCAGGTTACTCATTATTGCCATCCTCCTAAAAACAAACTCTGTTGATGCACATTTCCATTGGCAACAGAATGCTTTTTGTCTTAAAGAGATCACTCTTACAAGGAGACGGGCCCTTTGAAAAGCGCCGCGGACTTCTATTGTGCTAGCGACACTCTGCGTCGTGACGTGTCGACAGGAGAAGACAATTGAACATTTTCCCAAGGAAACCAATTAACGAAGCAGAAGTATGAGGAAGATCTCAGGTGTCTGGAACCTGAAGCGGCCAATTAGAGCTGGGATGATGAATAGGTCAAGAGGATATCGCACTGGGGTACCTCTGGTTATGAAAACACGCCTCTTGGTAGACGTTTCGAACATTTACTTTAATTTGAATTTATTTAATTTACTTTTTTTTTTGAGTCTATTTATGTAAAATAGGTTTACCAAATAATAGTAAACTGATTTAACACATTTATTCTTAGCTACAAGGACATACTTACAACACACAGCAAACATAGTATTTCAATTGTATAATTTATTTTAAAGAAACCACTTCCAACTATATTATTTATATATTCCTATTTCAAAATTCAGCCAATAAACTATTTATAACGATGCATGTAATGGTATTACACGTAAAGTCATCTTTTGATTCGGCTTACTCAAAATGACTGACAAAAAATAAGTTTACAAATAGCACATATGTACGACTTTATTTGATGTCGCGATGTGAATGGCGTGTAAGACTTTATTTGATGTCGCGATGTGAATGGCGTGTAAGACTTTATTTGATGTCGCGATGTGAATGGCGTGTAAGACTTTATTTGATGTCGCGATGTGAATGGCGTGTAAGACTTTATTTGATGTCGCGATGTGATGTGAATGGCGTGTAAGACTTTATTTGATGTCGCGATGTGAATGGCGTGTAAGACTTTATTTGATGTCGCGATGTGAATGGCGTGTAAGACTTTATTTGATGTCGCGATGTGAATGGCGTGTAAGACTTTATTTGATGTCGCGATGTGAATGGCGTGTAAGACTTTATTTGATGTCGCGATGTGAATGGCGTGTAAGACTTTATTTGATGTCGCGATGTGAATGGCGTGTAAGACTTTATTTGATGTCGCGATGTGAATGGCGTGTAAGACTTTATTTGATGTCGCGATGTGAATGGCGTGTAAGACTTATTTGATGTCGCGTGTGAATGGCGTGTAAGACTTTATTTGATGTCGCGATGTGAATGGCGTGTAAGACTTTATTTGATGTCGCGATGTGAATGGCGTGTAAGACTTTATTTGATGTCGCGATGTGAATGGCGTGTAAGACTTTATTTGATGTCGCGATGTGAATGGCGTGTAAGACTTTATTTGATGTCGCGATGTGAATGGCGTGTAAGACTTTATTTGATGTCGCGATGTGAATGGCGTGTAAGACTTTATTTGATGTCGCGATGTGAATGGCGTGTAAGACTTTATTTGATGTCGCGATGTGAATGGCGTGTAAGACTTTATTTGATGTCGCGATGTGAATGGCGTGTAAGACTTTATTTGATGTCGCGATGTGAATGGCGTGTAAGACTTTATTTGATGTCGCGATGTGAATGGCGTGTAAGACTTTATTTGATGTCGCGATGTGAATGGCGTGTAAGACTTTATTGATGTCGCGATGTGAATGCGTGTAAGACTTTATTTGATGTCGCGATGTGAAGGCGTGTAAGACTTTATTTGATGTCGCGATGTGAATGGCGTGTAAGACTTTATTTGATGTCGCGATGTGAATGGCGTGTAAGACTTTATTTGATGTCGCGATGTGAATGGCGTGTAAGACTTTATTTGATGTCGCGATGTGAATGGCGTGTAAGACTTTATTTGATGTCGCGATGTGAATGGCGTGTAAGACTTTATTTGATGTCGCGATGTGAATGGCGTGTAAGACTTTATTTGATGTCGCGATGTGAATGGCGTGTAAGACTTTATTTGATGTCGCGATGTGAATGGCGTGTAAGACTTTATTTGATGTCGCGATGTGAATGGCGTGTAAGACTTTATTTGATGTCGCGATGTGAATGGCGTGTAAGACTTTATTTGATGTCGCGATGTGAATGGCGTGTAAGACTTTATTTGATGTCGCGATGTGAATGGCGTGTAAGACTTTATTTGATGTCGCGATGTGAATGGCGTGTAAGACTTTATTTGATGTCGCGATGTGAATGGCGTGTAAGACTTTATTTGATGTCGCGATGTGAATGGCGTGTAAGACTTTATTTGATGTCGCGATGTGAATGGCGTGTAAGACTTTATTTGATGTCGCGATGTGAATGGCGTGTAAGACTTTATTTGATGTCGCGATGTGAATGGCGTGTAAGACTTTATTTGATGTCGCGATGTGAATGGCGTGTAAGACTTTATTTGATGTCGCGATGTGAATGGCGTGTAAGACTTTATTTGATGTCGCGATGTGAATGGCGTGTAAGACTTTATTTGATGTCGCGATGTGAATGGCGTGTAAGACTTATTTGATGTCGCGATGTGAATGGCGTGTAAGACTTTATTTGATGTCGCGATGTGAATGGCGTGTAAGACTTATTTGATGTCGCGATGTGATGCGTGTAAGACTTTATTTGATGTCGCGATGTGAATGGCGTGTAAGACTTTATTTGATGTCGCGATGTGAATGGCGTGTAGACTTAATTGATGTCGCGATGTGAATGGCGTGTAAGACTTTATTTGATGTCGCGATGTGAATGGCGTGTAAGACTTTATTTGATGTCGCGATGTGAATGGCGTGTAAGACTTTATTTGATGTCGCGATGTGAATGGCGTGTAAGACTTTATTTGATGTCGCGATGTGAATGGCGTGTAAGACTTTATTGATGTCGCGATGTGAATGGCGGTAGACTTATTTGATGTCGCGATGTGAATGGCGTGTAAGACTTTATTGATGTCGCGATGTGAATGGCGTGTAAGACTTTATTTGATGTCGCGATGTGAATGGCGTGTAAGACTTTATTTGATGTCGCGATGTGAATGGCGTGTAAGACTTTATTTGATGTCGCGATGTGAATGGCGTGTAAGACTTTATTTGATGTCGCGATGTGAATGGCGTGTAAGACTTTATTTGATGTCGCGATGTGAATGGCGTGTAAGACTTTATTTGATGTCGCGATGTGAATGGCGTGTAAGACTTTATTTGATGTCGCGATGTGAATGGCGTGTAAGACTTTATTTGATGTCGCGATGTGAATGGCGTGTAAGACTTTATTTGATGTCGCGATGTGAATGGCGTGTAAGACTTTATTTGATGTCGCGATGTGAATGGCGTGTAAGACTTTATTTGATGTCGCGATGTGAATGGCGTGTAAGACTTTATTTGATGTCGCGATGTGAATGGCGTGTAAGACTTTATTTGATGTCGCGATGTGAAGGCGTGTAAGACTTTATTTGATGTCGCGATGTGAATGGCGTGTAAGACTTTATTGATGTCGCGATGTGAATGGCGTGTAAGACTTTATTTGATGTCGCGATGTGAATGGCGTGTAAGACTTTATTTGATGTCGCGATGTGAATGGCGTGTAAGACTTTATTTGATGTCGCGATGTGAAGGCGTGTAAGACTTTATTTGATGTCGCGATGTGAATGGCGTGTAAGACTTTATTTGATGTCGCGATGTGAATGGCGTGTAAGACTTATTGATGTCGCGATAAGGCGTGTAAGACTTATTGATGTCGCGATGTGAATGGCGTGTAAGACTTTATTTGATGTCGCGATGTGAATGGCGTGTAAGACTTTATTTGATGTCGCGATGTGAATGGCGTGTAAGACTTTATTTGATGTCGCGATGTGAATGGCGTGTAAGACTTTATTTGATGTCGCGATGTGAATGGCGTGTAAGACTTATTTGATGTCGCGATGTGAATGGCGTGTAAGACTTTATTTGATGTCGCGATGTGATGGCGTGTAAGACTTTATTTGATGTCGCGATGTGAATGGCGTGTAAGACTTATTTGATGTCGCGATGTGAATGGCGTGTAAGACTTATTTGATGTCGCGATGTGAATGGCGTGTAAGACTTATTTGATGTCGCGATGTGAATGGCGTGTAAGACTTTATTTGATGTCGCGATGTGAATGGCGTGTAAGACTTTATTTGATGTCGCGATGTGAATGGCGTGTAAGACTTTATTTGATGTCGCGATGTGAATGGCGTGTAAGACTTTATTTGATGTCGCGATGTGAATGGCGTGTAAGACTTTATTTGATGTCGCGATGTGAATGGCGTGTAAGACTTTATTTGATGTCGCGATGTGAATGGCGTGTAGACTTAATTGATGTCGCGATGTGAATGGCGTGTAAGACTTTATTTGATGTCGCGATGTGAATGGCGTGTAAGACTTATTTGATGTCGCGATGTGAATGGCGTGTAAGACTTTATTTGATGTCGCGATGTGAATGGCGTGTAAGACTTTATTTGATGTCGCGATGTGAAGGCGTGTAAGACTTTATTTGATGTCGCGATGTGAATGGCGTGTAAGACTTTATTGATGTCGCGATGTGAATGGCGTGTAAGACTTTATTTGATGTCGCGATGTGAATGGCGTGTAAGACTTATTTGATGTCGCGATGTGAATGGCGTGTAAGACTTTATTTGATGTCGCGATGTGAATGCGTGTAAGACTTTATTTGATGTCGCGATGTGAATGGCGTGTAAGACTTTATTTGATGTCGCGATGTGAATGGCGTGTAAGACTTTATTTGATGTCGCGATGTGAATGGCGTGTAAGACTTTATTGATGTCGCGATGTGAATGGCGTGTAAGACTTTATTTGATGTCGCGATGTGAATGGCGTGTAAGACTTTATTTGATGTCGCGATGTGAATGGCGTGTAAGACTTTATTTGATGTCGCGATGTGAATGGCGTGTAAGACTTTATTTGATGTCGCGATGTGAATGGCGTGTAAGACTTTATTTGATGTCGCGATGTGAATGGCGTGTAAGACTTTATTTGATGTCGCGATGTGAATGGCGTGTAAGACTTTATTTGATGTCGCGATGTGAATGGCGTGTAAGGACTTTATTTGATGTCGCGATGTGAATGGCGTGTAAGACTTTATTTGATGTCGCGATGTGAATGGCGTGTAAGACTTTATTGATGTCGCGATGTGAATGGCGTGTAAGACTTTATTTGATGTCGCGATGTGAATGCGTGTAAGACTTTATTTGATGTCGCGATGTGAATGGCGTGTAAGACTTTATTTGATGTCGCGATGTGAATGGCGTGTAAGACTTTATTGATGTCGCGATGTGAATGGCGTGTAAGACTTTATTTGATGTCGCGATGTGAATGGCGTGTAAGACTTTATTTGATGTCGCGATGTGAATGGCGTGTAAGACTTTATTTGATGTCGCGATGTGAATGGCGTGTAAGACTTTATTTGATGTCGCGATGTGAATGGCGTGTAAGACTTTATTTGATGTCGCGATGTGAATGGCGTGTAAGACTTTATTTGATGTCGCGATGTGAATGGCGTGTAAGACTTTATTTGATGTCGCGATGTGAATGGCGTGTAAGACTTTATTTGATGTCGCGATGTGAATGGCGTGTAAGACTTTATTTGATGTCGCGATGTGAATGGCGTGTAAGACTTTATTTGATGTCGCGATGTGAATGGCGTGTAAGACTTATTGATGTCGCGATGTGAATGGCGTGTAAGACTTTATTGATGTCGCGATGTGAATGGCGTGTAAGACTTATTTGATGTCGCGATGTGAATGGCGTGTAAGACTTTATTTGATGTCGCGATGTGAATGGCGTGTAAGACTTTATTTGATGTCGCGATGAGAATGGCGTGTAAGACTTTATTTGATGTCGCGATGTGAATGGCGTGTAAGACTTTATTTGATGTCGCGATGTGAATGGCGTGTAAGACTTTATTTGATGTCGCGATGTGAATGGCGTGTAAGACTTTATTTGATGTCGCGATGTGAATGGCGTGTAAGACTTTATTGATGTCGCGATGTGAATGGCGTGTAAGACTTTATTTGATGTCGCGATGTGATGGCGTGTAAGACTTTATTTGATGTCGCGATGTGATGGCGTGTAAGACTTTATTTGATGTCGCGATGTGAATGGCGTGTAAGACTTTATTTGATGTCGCGATGTGAATGGCGTGTAAGACTTTATTTGATGTCGCGATGTGAATGGCGTGTAAGACTTTATTTGATGTCGCGATGTGAATGGCGTGTAAGACTTTATTTGATGTCGCGATGTGAATGGCGTGTAAGACTTTATTTGATGTCGCGATGTGAATGGCGTGTAAGACTTTATTTGATGTCGCGATGTGAATGGCGTGTAAGACTTTATTTGATGTCGCGATGTGAATGGCGTGTAAGACTTTATTTGATGTCGCGATGTGAATGGCGTGTAAGACTTTATTGATGTCGCGATGTGAATGGCGTGTAAGACTTTATTTGATGTCGCGATGTGAATGGCGTGTAAGACTTTATTTGATGTCGCGATGTGAATGGCGTGTAAGACTTTATTTGATGTCGCGATGTGAATGGCGTGTAAGACTTTATTTGATGTCGCGATGTGAATGGCGTGTAAGGACTTTATTTGATGTCGCGATGTGAATGGGCGTGTAAGACTTTATTTGATGTCGCGATGTGAATTGGCGTGTAAGACTTTATTTGATGTCGCGATGTGAATGGCGTGTAAGACTTTATTTGATGTCGCGATGTGAATGGCGTGTAAGACTTTATTTGATGTCGCGATGTGAATGGCGTGTAAGACTTTATTTGATGTCGCGATGTGAATGGCGTGTAAGACTTTATTTGATGTCGCGATGTGAATGGCGTGTAAGACTTTATTTGATGTCGCGATGTGAATGGCGTGTAAGACTTTATTTGATGTCGCGATGTGAATGGCGTGGTAAGACTTTATTTGATGTCGCGATGTGAATGGCGTGTAAGACTTTATTTGATGTCGCGATGTGAATGGCGTGTAAGACTTTATTTGATGTCGCGATGGTGAATGGCGTGTAAGACTTTATTTGATGTCGCGATGTGATGGCGTGTAAGACTTATTTGATGTCGCGATGTGAAAGGCGTGTAAGACTTTATTTGATGTCGCGATGTGAATGGCGTGTAAGACTTTATTTGATGTCGCGATGTGAATGGCGTGTAAGACTTTATTTGATGTCGCGATGTGAATGGCGTGTAAGACTTTATTTGATGTCGCGATGTGAATGGCGTGTAAGACTTTATTTGATGTCGCGATGTGAATGGCGTGTAAGACTTTATTTGATGTCGCGATGTGAATGGCGTGTAAGACTTTATTTGATGTCGCGATGCTGAATGGCGTGTAAGACTTATTTGATGTCGCGATGTGAATGGCGTGTAAGACTTTATTTGATGTCGCGATGTGAATGGCGTGTAAGACTTTATTTGATGTCGCGATGTGAATGGCGTGTAAGACTTTATTTGATGTCGCGATGTGAATGGCGTGTAAGACTTTATTTGATGTCGCGATGTGAATGGCGTGTAAGACTTTATTTGATGTCGCGATGGATTGCGGGTAAGACTTTATTTGATGTCGCGATGTGAATGGCGTGTAAGACTTTATTTGATGTCGCGATGTGATGGGCGTGTAAGACTTTATTTGATGTCGCGATGTGAATGGCGTGTAAGACTTTATTTGATGTCGCGATGTGAATGGCGTGTAAGACTTTATTTGATGTCGCGATGTGAATGGCGTGTAAGACTTTATTTGATGTCGCGATGTGAATGGCGTGTAAGACTTTATTTGATGTCGCGATGTGAAGGCGTGTAGACTTATTTGATGTCGCGATGTGAATGGCGTGTAGACTTTATTTGATGTCGCGATGTGAATGGGCGTGTAAGACTTATTGATGTCGCGATGTGAATGGCGTGTAAGACTTTATTTGATGTCGCGATGTGAATGGCGTGTAAGACTTTATTTGATGTCGCGATGTGAATGGCGTGTAAGACTTTATTTGATGTCGCGATGTGAATGGCGTGTAAGACTTATTGATGTCGCGATGTGAATGGCGTGTAAGACTTATTTGATGTCGCGAATGTGAATGGCGTGTAAGACTTTATTGATGTCGCGATGTGAATGGCGTGTAAGACTTATTGATGTCGCGATGTGAATGGCGTGTAAGACTTTATTTGATGTCGCGATGGTGAATGGCGTGTAAGACTTTATTTGATGTCGCGATGTGAATGGCGTGTAAGACTTTATTTGATGTCGCGAGTGTGAATGGCGTGTAAGACTTTATTTGATGTCGCGATGTGAATGCGTGTAAGACTTTATTTGATGTCGCGATGTGAATGGCGTGTAAGACTTTATTTGATGTCGCGATGTGGAATGGCGTGTAAGACCTTATTTGATGTCGCGATGTGAATGGCGTGTAAGACTTTATTTGATGTCGCGATGTGAATGGCGTGTAAGACTTTATTTGATGTCGCGATGTGATGGCGTGTAAGACTTTATTTGATGTCGCGATGTGAATGGCGTGTAAGACTTTATTTGATGTCGCGATGTGAATGGCGTGTAAGACTTTATTTGATGTCGCGATGTGAATGGCGTGTAAGACTTTATTTGATGTCGCGATGTGAATGGGCTGTAAGACTTTATTTGATGTCGCGATGTGAATGGCGTGTAAGACTTTATTTGATGTCGCGATGTGAATGGCGTGTAAGACTTTATTGATGTCGCGATGTGAATGGCGTGTAAGACTTTATTTGATGTCGCGATGTGAATGGCGTGTAAGACTTATTTGATGTCGCGATGTGAATGGCGTGTAAGACTTTATTTGATGTCGCGATGTGAATGGCGTGTAGACTTTATTTGATGTCGCGATGTGAATGGCGTGTAAGACTTTATTTGATGTCGCGATGTGAATGGCGTGTAAGACTTTATTTGATGTCGCGATGTGAATGGCGTGTAAGACTTTATTTGATGTCGCGATGTGAATGGGCTGTAAGACTTTATTTGATGTCGCGATGTGAATGGCGTGTAAGACTTTATTTGATGTCGCGATGTGAATGGCGTGTAAGACTTTATTTGATGTCGCGATGTGAATGGCGTGTAAGACTTTATTTGATGTCGCGATGTGAATGCGGTGTAGACTTTATTTGATGTCGCGATGTGCATGGCGTGTAAGACTTTATTTGATGTCGCGATGTGAATGGCGTGTAAGACTTTATTTGATGTCGCGATGTGAATGGCGTGTAAGACTTTATTTGATGTCGCGATGTGAATGGCGTGTAAGACTTTATTTGATGTCGCGATGTGAATGGCGTGTAAGACTTTATTTGATGTCGCGATGTGATGGCGTGTAAGACTTTATTGATGTCGCGATGTGAATGGCGTGTAAGACTTATTTGATGTCGCGATGTGAATGGCGTGTAAGACTTTATTTGATGTCGCGATGTGAATGGCGTGTAAGACTTTATTTGATGTCGCGATGTGAATGGCGTGTAAGACTTTATGTGATGTCGCGATGTGAATGGCGTTAAGACTTATTTGATGTCGCGATGTGAATGCGGTGTAAGACTTTATTTGATTCGCGATGTGATGGCGTGTAAGACTTTATTTGATGTCGCGATGTGAATGGCGTGTAAGACTTTATTTGATGTCGCGATGTGAATGGCGTGTAAGACTTTATTGATGTCGCGATGTGAATGGCGTGTAAGACTTTATTGATGTCGCGATGTGAATGGCGTGTAAGACTTTATTTGATGTCGCGATGTGAATGGCGTGTAAGACTTATTTGATGTCGCGATGTGAATGCGTGTAAGACTTTATTTGATGTCGCGATGTGAATGGCGTGTAAGACTTTATTTGATGTCGCGATGTGAATGGCGGTGTAAGACTTTATTTGATGTCGCGATGTGATGGCGTGTAAGACTTTATTTGATGTCGCGATGTGAAAGGCGTGTAAGACTATATTTGATGTCGCGATGTGAATGGCGTGTAACGTTATTCGCGTGTGAATCGTAAGACTTTATTGATGTCGCGATGTGATGGCGTGTAGACTTTATTTGATGTGCGATGTGATCTGTAAGATTTTGATGTCGCGAGTGATGGCGTGTAAGACTTTATTGATGTCGCGATGTGAATGGCGTGTAAGACTTTATTGAGTAGCGACGATGTGATGGCGTGTAAGAGCTTATTTGCTGTCGCGATGTGAATGGCGTGTAAGACTTTATTTGATGTCGCGATGTGAATGGCGTGTACAGACTTTATTTGATGTCGCGATGTGAATGGCGTGTAAGACTTTATTTGATGTCGCGATGTGAATGGCGTGTAAGACTTTATTGATGTCGCGATGTGAATGGCGTGTAAGACTTTATTTGATGTCGCGATGTGAATGGCGTGTAAGACTTTATTTGATGTCGCGATGTGAATGGCGTGTAAGACTTTAATTTGATGTCGCGATGTGCAATGGCGTGTAAGACTTTATTTGATGTCGCCGATGTGAATGGCGTGTAAGACTTTATTGAGTTTGTCGCGATGTGAATGGCGTGTAAGACTTTATTTGATGTCGCGATGTGAATGCGTGTAAGAT